>CAJQZJ010032097.1:4315471-4526424 GCA_907164525.1 Lophiomys imhausi
ATTTGTTGGACTGAAAGGGGAAACTGTAGGGGGAAATAAGATATACCTTAAACTTAAAAGAAAAAAAAAAGGGAAGAGGATGGGGAATGAGGGTGGGAGGGTGGGACTGGAGGGGGAAATAGGGAGGGGACTGCAATTGAGATGTAACTTGAAGAAATAAAAAATAAAGGAAAAAATGTAAAAAAAAAAAAGTTATCTCCTGTTCCAAACCATTCAAGTTAATTCCCAAGTTTCTCTTCATTCAGGTTCAGTGTGTCTGGTTTCATGTTGAGGTGTTTGATGTACTTAGATTTGAATTTTGTGCAGGGTGATAAATATGGATCAATTTGCAGTCTTCTACATGGAGTAATCCAGTTTAATCAGTACCATTTATTGAAGATGTTGTCTTTTTTCTATTGTATATTTCTGGCTTCTTTATCAAAAATCAAGTGTCCATAGGTGTGTAGATACTTGTCCCAGTCTTCAATTCTATTCCAATAATGTGTCTGTTATTATGCCAATAGCATGCAGCTTTTATTACTATAGCTCTGTGGTACAACCTGAAATCAGGTATGGTAATAACTCGAGAAGTTCTGTTATTGTTCAGGAGTGTTTTAGGTATGCTGGTTTTTTGTTGTTGTTGTTTTGTTTCATACAAAGTCAAGAATTGCTTTTTCAGGGCCTGTAAAGAATTTTGTTATAATTTTTATGGGAATTGCATTGAATCTATAGATTGCTTTTGGTAACATGGTCATTTTTACTATGTTAATCCTACTGATATGTGAGCTTGGGAGAATGAGAGATCTTACCATTTTCTGGTATCTTCTTCAGTTTCTTTCTTCAAAGAGTTGATGTTTTTATCATACAGGTCTTTCACTTGTTTGGCCACAGTTACTACATGATATTTTATATTATTTGAGGGTACTGTGAAGGGGGTTGTTTTCCTGATTTCTTTCTTAGTCCATTTGTCATTTGTGTATAGGAGGGTTAGTGATTTTTTTTTTTAGTTGATCTTGTACACAGTCACTTTTCTGAAAATGTTTTTTAGCTGTAGGAGTTCCCTAGTGGAAATTTTGGAGTTGAATATATACTATCAATAAATATACTTTGACTTCTTCCTTTCTAATTTGTGTCTTCTTGATCTCATTCAGTTTCTTATTGTTCTAGATATAACATTAAGTACTATATTGAACAGATATGGAGAGAGTGGACAATCTTGTCTTGTTTCTGATTTTAGTTGTATTAGTTTGTGTTTCTTTTAATTTACTTTGATGTTGACTATAGGCTTGCTATAAATTGCCTTTAATATGTTTAAGTATGTCTGTTGTATACCTGATCTTTCCAGGACTATTGTCATGAAGGGGTGTTATATTTTGTCAAAGGGTTTTTTTTTGGGGGGGGACATCTATGATGATGGTGTGTGGTTTTTTTTTTCCTTTGAGTTTATTTATATGGTAGATTATATTTACAGATTTTCATATGTTGAACCATCCCCACATCTGGGATGAAGCCTACTTCATCATGGTGAATGGTTTTTTGATGTGTTTTTTTATTCTATTTGGAAGCATTTTACTGAGTATTTTTGCTTATATGTTGACAAGGGAAATTGATCTGTAATTCTCTATCTTTGATAAGTCTTTATGTGGTTTGGGTATCAGATAAATGTGGGCTTCTAAAATACTTGGGGGATGATATTTGTTTCTATTTTTGTGGAGTATTGAATGACTCTTCTCTGAAAGTCTGGAAGAATTCTGCACTAAAACTGTCTGGCCCTGGGCTTCTTTTGTTTGAGAGACTTTTATTTCTATTTCTACTTCACTAGGGAATATGGGTCTATTTAAATTGTTTATCTGATCTTGATTTAAGTTTTGTAAGTGGTACCTATTAATAAAATTATTCATTTCATTTATATATCTTAATTTTGTGGAGTACATGTTTTTAAATTACCTTCTTATGATTCTGTGGATTTCCCCAGGATCTATTGTTGTGTTTCCTTTTCGTTTCTGTTTTTGTTGTTGTTACTTTGGACATTCTCGCTGTGTTTTTAGTTAGTTTAAATAAGGATTTGTGCATCTTGTTGATTTTATCAACTCTTTGCTTCATTGACTCCTAGTATTTTCCTATTCTTTTTTTATTTTATTGATTTCAGCCCTCAGTTTGATTATCTCTTGCCATATACTCATCTTTGGTGTGCTTACTTCTTTTTATTCTAGAGCTTTCAGGTGTGCTGTTAGGTGTTGCCAGTATGAGATCTCTGTAATTTCTTTATGAAGGCACTTAGTGCTATGAACTTTCCTCTTAGCACCACTTTCATTATGTCTTATAAGTTTGGGTATATTGTGCATTCATTTTCATTGAATTACAGAAAATCTTTACTTTCTTTATATCTGCCTTGACCCATTTTTTCATTCAGTAGAGAGTTGTTTAGTTTCCATTAGTTAGCAGGCTTTTAGTCATTTCTGCTGATATTGATATCCAGCTTTAATCTGTGGTAGTCTGATAGGATACAAGGAATCAGTTCAATTTTCTTTTATCTATTAAGAGTTGCTTTGTGTCCAAGTATGTGATCAGTTTTTGGAGAAGATTCCCTGAGGTGTTGAGAAGAAGGTACATTATTTTCTCTTTGGGTGAAATGTTTTGAAAATATCTGTTAGATCCTTTTGGTTTAAAATGTCTATTAGTTCCAGTATCTCTTTATTAGTTTTTGTCTGAATGACCTATTTATTGGCGAGAGTAAAGTAGTAAAGTTTCTCACTATCAGTGTATGAAGGTCAATATGTGATTGTAGTAATGTTTCTTCTACAAAAGTGAGAGACATCGTGTTTGGGATAAAGATGTTAAGAACTGAGATGTCATCTTGGTAGAGTTTTTCTTTGAGAAGTATGTAGTGCCCTTCCTCATATCTTTTGATTAATTTTGATTTGAATTATACTTTGTTAGATATTAAAATGGCTCCACCAGCTTACTTTTTAGAGTCATCTTACTGGGATAACTTTTTTCAACCCTTTACCCTGAGGTAATATCTATCCTTAATGTTGAGACGTGCTACCTATATGCAATAGAAGATAGATCCTATTTCCACATCCATTCTGTTAGTTCTACATCATTTTATTGGGAAACTAAGAATATTGATATTGAGAGATATGAATGACCAATGATTTTTAATTCCTGCTGTTGGTGGTGGTGGTCATAGTGATGGTGGTGATGGTAGTGTGTGTGTGTGTGTGTGTGTGTGTGTGTGTGTGTGTGTGTGCTTCTCTTCTTTTGGTTTTGCTGGTGTGAGACTACTTCCTGTGTTTTTATGAATGTAGAATGTAGTTAACCTTCTTGGGTTGGAGTTTTCCTTCTATGACCTTCTGTAGGACTGGGTTTGTAGAAAAATATTGTTTAAATTTGACTTTATCATGCAGTATTTTATTTTCTCCATCTATGCTGATTGAGTGCTTTGCTGGGTATAAAAGTCTGACGTGGTATCTGTGGTCTGTTACTGTCTGAGGCACATCTGTACAAACCCTCTGGATTTTAAAGTCTCCATTGAGAAGGCAGGTGTAAATCTAATTATGCCTTTATATGTTACTTGGTCTTTTTTTCCTTGTTGCTTTTAATATTCTTTATTTGTTCTGTAGGTTTGGTGTTGTTGCTATTATGTGGAGAGGTGTAATTATTTTTCCAAGTTTTCTGTTTCTTATGCCATTATAGGCATCTATTCTTTAGGTTAGGAAAAAATTATTTTCATTTGGTTTTGTTGAAAACATTTTCTGGGCCTTTGAGCTAAGAGTCTTCTCTTTCTTCTATTCCTAATATTCTTAGGCTTGACCTTTTCATATTGTACCAGATTTCCTGGATTTGTGTCAAGAATTTGGACTCTGCTGCCTCCCTCTGGATCCTGTTTCCCTAGCAGTGGTGCCTTGTCTTCTCTCAGTGAAAGAAGAGGTACTTAGTCCTGATGCGATCTGATATGCCAGGGTGGTTTGGTACTGAGGGAGTCTGGGAACAGTAATGGGGGAAGTGGGTATGAGATTGGGACTGGGAGGAGAGGATGGAAAGGGATTGAGATTGGGATGTAAAATAACCAAATAAGTTAATTAATCTAAAATACATACATACATACATACATACATACATACATACATACATACAGACATAAATGATTTAACTTTGGTTTTGAAAAGAGGGTTATCTGCCTGGGTCTGCCTTCCAAATACTGGGATTCAAGACATGTACCACTACCAACTGGCTGTGTCAGGAATTTTTTATATTTAACATTTTCTTTGACTGATATATTCATTTCTTCTATTGTATCAATTCCTGAGATTCTCTCTTTCATCTTTTGTGTTCTGTTGGTGAAGCTTAATATTTCTAAAGTTTTCATTTCCATAATTCCCTTAGTTTGGGTTTTCTTTATTGCTTCTATTTCCATTTTCATGTCTTAAATAATTTTATCTGTTTCTTTTAACTGTTTTATTTGGGGGTGGAGGTCTTTGAGGGATTTATTTATCTCCTCTTTCTATTATCTTCATATAGTTGTTTTTAAAGTTTTCTTTTCTTGTGCTCTATCTGTGTTGGAATATTCAGGACTTGCTATGGTAGGATAGCTGGGTTCTGGTGAGACATACTGCTCTGGCTGTTATTAATTGTGTTCTTATGTTGATATCTAGGCATCTCTGTTTAGGATGATTGTAGGTCTATGTGCTTTATTTCCTACATTATTCTTGTTGGGTGAGTGTTTTCTTCCTTGGTTTCTGTTTTCTTTCTGGAGTTTCAGAGAGTCTGTTGGTTGTGTGTTGCCTGTTTTCTTGGCCGGTTGGGCTGATTTGTTCACTGGGAGTACTAGCTGATGTTGGAGGGTGGAGGAAGGGGAGCCAGGATGAGGGGTGTGGGTGGAGTTTGATATTAGCGTTAGATGCAGAATAGCTTTGTAAGTAAATCAGTGTTTCTATTTCCTCAATAGTCATAATGGAATTTTCTTCATGTCTGGTATAGATTTATGTCTTATTATATTCAACAATGCTGGAAGTATTATTTTCCTAAGTAATTTTGAATAATGTTCCCTTTCTTCTTATTATCTGAATAAGCCTGATAGTTTCTATATATTTAAATGGAAAAGACAAATTCATTTCTAAAAGATAAGATTATATAAATGAATTGATTCCTTTGTTTTCCTTTGACTATGGCCCACCTACTCAGGGTTCTATTTATAAAGCTAGCTTGGCATGTAATTTGGTTGCTTAATGGAATGGAGGTGAATAACAAGTGGTTCCACTGTAAGATAATCATGTAAAAGATAGATGAAGTAGAACATTTGGTTTCAAGACTTTCTGCACTATTAGTCCCTTGGGTAATACATCTTAACTTCTTTCAATGCATATTGTGCCACCATTATCCTACACACTTTTATTCTTGCAAAATGCACCACTTTGCCAGGCGTAGACTGACACTCCACATAGGCATTTTCTAATAAAACAACTGACAAGATATACTTTATGTTGTTATGCTGTGTCAAAATACTCTGGAATAGGGTGACATTTTAAGAAGTTACTGCTGATCTACAATATCATGTTACTTTTGTGCTATTGAAGATAAATTTTCCTGGTCCATAAACCAACCATTAGCATTCCTGTTGCAGGTTAAATCCAAGACTGCAAGATTGAAGGAGACATCAATAATGATAAAATTATAATCCTTTTAGGAATTCATATATAAGGTTTTAATAATATCTTTTTATCTCTCAAATATATGGGCCCAAATTATGTGTGTGTATGTGTGCTTGTTTGCACATGTGTATTTTTTATAATTCACCATATTATATGCTACCTTGAATATCAATTATCCAACAGTGATGATGCCAAATTTCCACAGAGCTCACGTTCTTCTGACAAGGCGAAAACATATATATTGTTAATTAGGTTTTAAGGTATCCTGAGTCAGCCTTGTACTTTTTATAAAAATGATTTAGATTTTTTTGTAGAGATCACTGTCAAGAAAGAGTAGCAATGAAGTCTAGCTATTCTAGACTCAGACAAACTAGACTTTGAATCCTGGTTCTAAGAATTCATAACACCTTTGACTTTGGGGAAGCAGTTTGAGTTCTTCAAGCACTGATTTTGTTATCCTGCAAATGGGGCAGAAATACTTAACTGTTGAACATTGGAATAAACTAATATTTCAGAGGCCCTTGACATAGCAAGATGTGGTGGCATTTGGGAGACAATAACATTGCTAGGGTGACAAGCAATAATTATTTGTTATTGGAAATAGTATTATTTAATTTCTGTATTTGGAGGCTGTGGTTGAGAAATGCAGGTGTTTGCTCAAATATCATCCTATCAAGAAAATCTTTGAAAATTTGTTTTGTAAGTTCCAAACCTCCCTCCAAAAACATAAAAATAAAATAAAAAAAGAAAAGCAAGAAATTGAATGTCCTGATTAAATTTCTATTAGAATGCAATAAATTAATACTGCTATTTGGCAGTTACATCTAACCATTAATCCACATACAAATGGGTTCTGCTATTCTGCATTTCTAATAGGCTCAGAATTAGCAATGTAGCTACTTCTCTATGTATAACATAAAACATGGCGATTGGACAATAAAAGAAATAGGAAGACCTAGTATGACTGGGTAATAAGAAGCAAAAGGTGCGGCTACAAACAGCAGAGAATGAATTTATTACTTAAAAGAGTTAAGCACAATAAGGAACATGGCATGTTTAGTATAAATTATACCCACGTGAGTGGGAAAGTATGCAGAGGTCTGAAAGGCATGCAAGCAAACATCATAGTCCTCCAGCTTTCATAGGCATGCAAGCAAACATCATAGTCCTCCAGCTTTCATATGCAGGAAACGACACTTCTCACCTTATACCACAGTGAGGATTTTTAAACTTTGTAGGATAAGGACTCCCAAGATTTTCTATTTTGCCCCATTTCTGCATCTATAAGGTTATGATAAAATACATTAATGAAACCTCATCAAAATGCTGGACTCAACACTACAATGAAACCTAATAATTCACTTGCGTACCCAAGAAAAATGCAAACATATTCAAATAAAAACTCATGCATAAATATTCATAACTACATTTTTATGATAGCGATAGAATTTTAAAAATTTTAATGTCCGTTGGCTAATGAGAGAAATAATTTGTGGCATATTCTTACAATGGAATATTACTCAACCATGGAATGAAATAAAGTATTGAGATACACCATATGCCTTAAAAGAATCAGGATTCAAAGGGTAATATATTAGATAACACATTATCCATAAAAAATTCTGAAAAGATAATTCTAAATTAACTAAAATTAGATTAGGGGTTATTGGAATTTGGGGAATAAGAAATTATGCAGAAAATGTTAATAGATAAAACCTTTTTATTTTGACATTGTATTTTGTTTGGTTGGTTGATTGGTTTTTCAAGACAAGGTTTCTCTCTGTAGCCCTGAATGTTCTGGAACTGGTTTTGTATACCAGGATGGTCTCAGACTCACAGAGATCTGCCTGCCTCTGCTTCCTGAGTGCTGGAATTGAAGACATACACCACCACCATCTACCTAGATTGTATACTAATAGCAATATTTCTCCCTTCCCTTCCCTGCCTTAGAACCCTTCCATACACACCTTCATACTCTTTTAAATATATTGCCTTTCTTTTTTTATCATTTTTAATACTTTTTTTATTTCTTCAAGTTACATCTCAATCGCAATCCCCTCCCTACTCCCCCCTCTAGTTCCACCCTCCCACCCTCTTTCCCCTCAACCCACTCATCCCCTTTTTTTTTTAAGTTCAAGGTATATCTTTCCCCCCCAACATCTCCCCTTTTCAGTCCCACAAATTGCTCTTTCTCTTATAACAATAAGTACAATACAAAACAACAGAAATAATTAGGCCACAATTATGAGAGTTATATGGCTTAGCATACATTCCCAATAGGCATGTATGTATTTGTTTATACATATATATCCCCAAATATAGCCTGTTAAGTCTTTACAATGTTGTTTGTATATATGTTTTCAGATTCGAGTGTTTGTCACTGGACAATCAGTTCGTGTGCTCTCTCCTGCTCACAGCTTTACTCAATTGCCTGTAGTTCTTTTTGTATGTTTGAAGCCTTGTGTGCTTTTCTTTGTGAGGTTTGGCATAATTGTTGATGTCCTCCTCGTTCAGCTCATGTTTGGGTGGTCATGCTGGTGAGACTGTATGGGAACAGTTTTACTAGCAGACACACTCTCATTGCAAAGTCTCTGATCCTCTGGCTCTTACTATCTTCTCATTCCATCATCCATATATACTTTATTTTTATTAATTAATTGATTAACTTATTACTTATGTAAAATGTCTTGGAGTTAAATAATGGCAATGGTTTACACAATCTTATGGATATGTTAGAAAGTCACTGAATTGTACACCTTAAAATGATGAATTTTATGTTCTAGGAATTATCATTTCATAAAATGAAGAAAACCGTAATGACATCAAATACTAGGTTCTGCAGTCAGAGCCTTTAAAACACAATTCCTTTCTTTAGAACGTCTTAGTTCCTATATTATTTGATAGTGTTTAAAGGGGACCCATCTTCACTGTAGAGGTCTGTTGCAGATTTACAGGAGATATACGTTCTTCTGATTCTTTTTCTCAAAGGATACAGTGTATTCTCTCTTTTTTGGACCTGGAGTGCTTCATGACTTGTTTTTACCAAGAAATGTGGTACACATGGTATGTGAGAGCTCCAAGCTAGGGCCTTATGAGGAACTATGGTCTCTATCTTTCTTAGGTGACTGGAGATATGAGATTAAATTGAAGAAAAGCAAACCATGGAGACCAGCCTCAGCCTCATGGCCATCATGATGCCTCTGATAGAGACATGGATAGCAGTTTGGACTATGTAGAGATGAGCTTTCCATGAAGAGCTAAGTGCAGGTTGGATGTCTGTCAAATGTATAATTACTTGAAATAATCAAATCTATGGTTACTATATAACAAGGCTACTTTTAGCAAAAATTTTAGGACAATTGAGATTGAGATACTGCATATTACTGATATCAGAATGCCATCACACTGGCAACTGTGATAGAATAGAAAATAAGAAGTTAAGGGCAGGATTAAAGAAGATAAAGGCAAAAACAAAGAAACAAGGCCAACAGTTTCAGTGGGAATGAGGAGAGGGATTGGTTATGGCTTGTACTGAAGTGGTAGCAATGTTGCTCATTAGAGCTAAAATTCTGACAGGACTTTGACTGGACTATATAATATACACTGGTGAACGTTGGGGTAGGAAAGAATGTAGTCAAGGAAAATTTCAAACTTGGGAAAGCTCAAGAATTGGAAATTGTTGTTGACTTTATTGGGATAAAGAAAATCATGACAGGATATCAGGAATTTGGTTTGTGACATAGATTCTGTGATGCCTGTTGAATAGGTAGGCAGATGTACAATTCTATGAGAGGGACATAACGTTATGTTTCAGAGCTAGGTTTTAGAGTCTTAATGGATAGGTGGGAATAAAAGCATGAACTGACTGAATCATGAAGTTAGACAGTGCAGACAGGCAAACAAAATCCAAATATTAACTAATATTAACTCTGGAGACTGCAATGTATAATGGTCATGGGTCTGAAGACTTTGCAATGGAACCTCAAAGAGAAATGCTGATGTGTCACCGGGAGATCTAGTAGAGAAGGTTGTCTTCAGAAGAATAAAGGTGATGGGCAAAGTGTTTCAAAGATGCAGAATGGCCAGATGTATCAAATGTTTCTGATAGGTCAAATGGAATGATGATGCAAACAGGATCACTGGGATTGAATAACATGGAAGTTATTTGTGGACACAAGAAGAGAAATTTCAGACAAGTGGTAGGTGGGAAAAGCCCATGTATATCTGCATTACTCAGGAATGGGAAGGCACCTTAAAGTAGAAAAAAAGTGACTCTTTTGAGGATGTTGGTTCTAATGGATCCAGGAGACAAGGGTCATAGGCAAGGAAAATGTAGACCTTAAAACAAAGTTTAGGTCAGTGTGGTATAACATAGTGAATGACAGAGCACCTGTATACCATTATTGAGGGTCTAGATTCAATCAAATATTGCAATAAGTAAATAAATACATGAACACACAAATTGGAGTCATTTTCAAAAGTATGTGCTTTAAATATATGATTTCCATTGCATTATTTTTAGTTGAAAATTTTATATCACACATATATATATATGATAGTCTGATGTAGATTTACATGCAGACTGACTGCCTGAAGCCAATGAATAAATCCACCACTGTATATAGTTCCTTATTGCTGTGAGATAAAGCTATTTGACATTTTAATTCCTAGAAATTAAATGACAGTAATTAGATGTTGATAGAAAATGACCCACTAGAGAGGACCATATCAGGAATGCAGAAGATAGAAATATCATATATATAACCCTGTGATATGGTGAACAGCATAGTCATTTCTGCCTAAGCTTCATGAAGTGAGGCCCAGAATAGACGAAGAAGTGTGAGACACTGCAAGGCTCAGTGCTGGTGAAGGTCAAGTTTTCACTGCTTCATTTCTTCTCAGTGAAACTGTGGTCAAGGTCATCACTGAGCATGAGGAAGATGGGAGAAAAGATACTGGAAGTTGAAAGAAATAATCTGATAATACACAGTGGTGAATATTGGTGGTAAGAAAGAGCAGAAGTCAAAGAAAGCTTCAAACTTGGGAAATCTGAGCAAAAGTATATGACTATTTTCTGGAAAGTAGGAAAACTGTGGATGTTGGAGTGGTGAATATAATGGACTTTAAAAAGGCAGTAGTAGAGGGTGTAGCTATTGAATAGGATGCCAGGTATTCAGCTTCAGAATGGTTGTATGGATTGGTAGCAACTGCGTCTAGATTGTATTCATTGTGTGAGATTGGATATAAGGGTCCACAGAGCAAGAGCATGTCTGCAAATGGATAGCTGGAAGAATATAAACTTAAAGGGAGCTGATGAGAATCTTCCTGAGAGTTATGAAAATGATTGCATAACTTGTTGAAAAATGAAGACCAGGGGCTGGAAAGATGGGCCCCCAAGAAAAAACAGAGTTCAGTTCCCAGAACCCATTGGGTCTGTGATAATACATTTTTATGAGAATATTTCCTACATTCTAAGAAACTAGAAAATTTTCTGGACCTCACATCAAGGTTAAGAACACAGTTTGAGATCACTTAAGAATTAGCTTGATGTTTGCTGTGTACTCAATCTGTTTAACCTGCCTTTATGAGAACAACATGACAAATAATCTTTGGATTTCTGGTAGAATGAGTTTTTTTGGATTTTTGTTTTTTTCAGTTTTTTCTTAAATTTTTTTATACAATCTAAGGTAATGTTTAGCTTTAATGTGTAAATTATTTAATTATATCTTAATTATGAATCTATCCATGCACTTGACCCAGTGATTATTTAATCAGATCTTAATTTCCATGCCACTGACACAGAGAGCAATCCATATGTGTACTAACCTTTTAGAAGGATACAGTCTCTGGGGCAGGTCATCAGTCGTCAGGAACACAGTCTCTGTGGTAGACCCTTTAATGCACTTAGCAGTCTTTTTTTTTTTGGAATATCTCAGATGTAGATCTGTTACGGTAAATTGGCTATAGCAGTCTCACCTTAAATAAGGCTTGAGGCTTTCTTCTCTCTGGGAGACCCCAGCCGTCTGTAGGCTAACTTATTTCCTTCATATCAGCAGCTCCACCTCTCTGCCTCAGTCTTTAAAGCCAGCCACAGTTTTGTTTAGGCCACTGTTCGGACAGGTCAAACCCCTCTAGGCAAAAGTTGAGCCACAGGGTTTAGTCCTTGGCCTTTTGCTGTCTTGCTGAGGCTTTCTTTGCTCACCAGCTTCTTTCTGCCTCAGGGAGATCTGGCCATCAGTTCACCAGCACTCTCTCCAGCAGGAGCTCTCTAATATGGGGGCTTTTTGGCTCCATGCACTTGTTCTTAAATAGGAGCTCTTCTTGTTCTACCTGTTTCAGCTTAATTTGGGCTCCGCACTTACCAGCTGAAAACAATGTCAGGCCAAATACTTTGTTACTAGTCCATTAAGTCTTTCCTGTTTTTTTCTGGCTTCAACCTTGTTTTTCACTTCATTAAGTCTCCTGTTTGTTTTCCTGTTTTCACCTGACTTTATTCTTGTTTTTCCACAAGCTGATAAGCTAATCTGTCACAGCCAAGTTGATCTTCATGCCCCTAATTAAGAGACTGTATCAGATATTTACTAAATCTAAATGAATCTAACTCCCTACAGCACTTTGCTGTCCTTTTATAATCTTGTTTTCAAAATGTGCTTTGTTATTAGTGGGAAAGAGGGATAACAATGTGTATGGAATGATTATGAACAAATATGCTTCATGTGTGATGCTGTTCTCTGTTAAAAAAATAATTAAATTATGTTGGGCACCATTTGTAGAAATAATTAAATTATTTACCAGTATTTATGTTATATTTAATTGGAAGGACAGCTGTTAATTCTTAAGCTGCCATTATAAATGAGCACACACAGACACCACGTGGATTTTAACAAGCCTTGGCCTGAGTTGTGCAATCCTGGCCCATCTAAGCTACCTCTTAATTCTATTACCCAACTATGACCCCATATATACATACGTCTCCTTGGACTGCCATTCTGTATGATATGCCAATGTTCCTGGCCATGTTGAATGAGGTTCTTTTTTCTAACCCATGGTGTGTGCCTCCTTCCTGTTGCTCCTGGCTGGAATTAATTAATCCTCTGTCTAAAGCACAGGCTTCCTGTTCCAATCTAAGGAAGTCCCATCTTTTCTGTCTTTGCCCAATCTCAGGCCTTGGCATTTTATTTAACCAATCAGAGTCAATGTAAGTAACAGACAGCAAACAGGACCAATTAACATTTAGAATGCTTAATACTACGCCAACAATTCCCTACTTTTGTCTAAAAAAAAGGCTAATTTTTAACTCATATAGTAAAAACAATAAGAACAAATATGAAACAATCAAGAAAACCATATATAAAAGTTATGCACATAATGCTTAGCCTATTTGTATCAGACTGCCTTGAAGAAGAAAAAAAAATCATCTATCTTGGTATGTCTAAAGTTCTGAACCTAAATAATTTCTATTATATCCTATATTTATAAACCTAAAGATTTTAATTAAACTTGAAAATATCCTTTTAAATCCTAAAAAACTCAAGTTCAATTGAAATTTTATAACTATTATGTCTTCAACCCCATCAAAGACATAAGAAGGGATAAAGTTATTATTTGAGTGAGTAGGAAGCATAGGAGAGCAGCTTCCAAAAAGAAATATGACATTGTGTTGCCTAGACAGTCCCATATATCTCTTGATATGGTTGGAGCATCATCTTCAGCCTTCTGGCCAAGTATTTTTCACAGACTAAATTGTACAGCAGGAAATAAGGATTTTCCCATTCTATCTCTGCAGAATCAGGACATCAACTTACCTGCATTTAAGCTCTGGTCCATTTTTGGACTTTATATAGTCTGTTGAGAGAGCACGGGCATTTTTACCCAGTAGGAATTATCTCCTGATGGGAGATTTCTTTTTGAGGAATTATCTCCTGATAGGAGATTTCTTTTTGATTCTCATTGTCTTCTTCCAAGTCAAATGGGAGCTGTCAGGAGCTGACTGTCTTAAGTAAAACAATTCTTAAAATAATAAAAACATCTTTAAATGCCATCTTCTGTATGCCTCTGAGGGTGTTGAAGACATCTATTTTTTATTTATAAATCTATCTATCTTTCTTCTATCTATGAAAAAACAAACTGTATATTTTTAATCATTTACTATCTGTTTAACATATTAAGCCTATTTTGTGATAAATTAAGACTATTATTTGACATGACCAGAAGCTCAACTGGCCAGTCAACTTGTATTATCCAAACTCCTAAATTGATTGCAATAGCAACCCATGAAAGGATCAGAAGTAAACCTATATTTTTAAATGATTTGTATAGGCACAATACCTCATATAAGAGTTGAAATATACTTATTATGTGTCAAAATATAAAATTCTATACTAATGAATCAAACTTAATCTTATTTTTGTATCAATATACAAAATTCTATACCAATGTATTGACAGATAACCTTATTTGAGAATAAAAATAGTTTTGAGTTTCAGAGCAGATTCAATAAATCTATCCTTATATCTTATCATTTCTATATTATATACATATATTCCCCCTCTTTTTCTTTTCAAGTCTTTTCCCCCTATATAAGAGAGAAAGAAGGATAAGGAAAAGAAAAAGAAATCTTCAAGTCTAACTTTCTATACCTTGCTTAAAAAGACCATATAACAATTTGTAGCCATTACCCCTAAACAACATTTGTAACACATCAAATGACCAAAGAATCATCCACTCCACTTTTTGGGAATGGGACGCCGCTCTCTTAAAACTGCTTCCTGCTGAATTGGGTGGTAGAAAACCTATTTAGGGGCCCAAATAAAATGAAAAAAAAAAAAAACTGGTTAAGCAAGTAAATTGGAACATTTGTTGTCCAGTCTCTATGTGCTCAGCAATTTGAATGTCCTGAGCAGTTTGTAGTCTGGACTTTGGGTAGGAAAATTCAGGGCTTTATTGCTGTCTTGTCTGGAACAGTATTTGAGGCTAGATCATCTCAGCAAGCTGTTTGAAGTTCTCTGGATGCAGATTTTTGAGGAAACAGCTATTGAGGCAGTCTATGAGGCTGGATCATCTGGGTTACTTGTCTTATGTTCTTTGGACTCTGGTCCGGTTCTGAAAATATATAATTCTCACAAGTAACATATAGTTCTGCATTTACCAAAATGCCTTGGATGTGCAGGATGCACAAATCAATTAAAGAATATTTTTCTCTTCTTTGTTTGAACAGAAGAAAGACATTTGTAAGTCTCCATTCATGCCATATAAAAGGATGACATGTAATAGTATCACATATATATGCTATATATAATCTATTTTAAATGGAAAATACAGAATAAGACTGTATGGAGTTTAAGTATTCTCCTCTATAGTTGACATACATTTATTAATCGATTAAAACAGGTTTATTCTGTGTTGTTCTGGCTTTTTGCAGATTAGGTTGGCCTCAAACTCAAAAGGAACCAATCTGTCTCTATCTTTGTCTCCCATGTTTTGGGATCAAAGTTTTACACTTACATATTTTTTCTTTCCTTTTCTCCTTTCTTTAGAGATTTAGTTTCTATATGGATATATCTATCCTTTTTGAGACAGGGTTTCTCTTTGTAGCTTGGGCTGTCTTGATTTGCTCTGTAGAGCTCTGTAGATTTATATTGTCCTCGAACACACAAGGAACCTGTTTTTTCCTTGTCTCCCAAGTTTTGAGATCAAGGTATGAATTTAAACAATTTAATTACCCTTATTAAACAATAACATTAATTAAACCATTTTGTATTAGTTTGAGTTCCAATTCTCCCATGGAAACTCCATTATTAAGGAGATTGGTATAGAATAGCATGATATGCTATTTTATGTTAGCTTTTCTTAACCGTTGGCTGTGGGAGGCATGCTGTTTGCATGTTCTTCCCTAGCCTAACTCTGGGTCCTTACATTGTTTAACACAATATATTTCTTTCTCTATCTCTTTTTTTTTTCCCAGAGACAGGATTTCTCTGTGTAGCCTTGTCCTGGACTCACTTTGCACACCAGGCTAGCCTTTAACTCACAGAAATTAGCCTGCTTCTGCCTCCAAAGTTCTGGGATTAAAGGCGTGCACCACCACACCCAGCAATTAACATATCTCTTTTAGGGACAAAATTCCTATTGAAACCAGTTCTCCAGTGGGAGCCCTACAACTAAGGAGACTAGCTTGTGACCATTTTCTCTTTATGTAAATTTAAGATCATGTGCATTTATCCATTAGACCAGTAAGGACATTATTAAACTTAACATCAAGAAAAAATGTGTCATTTTTAAAATTCTAGACTGTCTTTAATAAGCAGCTTTATCTCTTCAGCAGAGTTCCCACCCTGCCTTCATTGTTTAAACCAGGCTGGTCTAGAATCCAGAGATCTGCCTGTTTCTTCCTCTAGTGTGATGGGATTAAGGGATTAAGGGTGTGTGCCAGTACCACCCTGCTCAAATATTTCACTTAAATCCAAGATTTAAGTATCTCTGTAACCTTGAGAGCAACTTTGAACTGTAGTGACAATTCAAAATCTGCCCAAAATCTTCAAAAATCTCTTATGTTTTAGCAATGCCAAACCAGAAAAATATCCTTTCTACCTTCTGATATAGGAAAATCAAAGACATCTAAACAAAACTGAAGCAAAGAAACAACATTCCAAAAGCCGTGGCATGTCTAAACCCATGCTGCAATTAAAGTTTTGTTCATTATTCCTTGGAATCTAGTTTTGGCTGCATTTCACTGGTGTGCCAATACTAGAAACTCCTGACAAGCACCTCATAGCCAGGGAGCTCTTAGCTCCAGCTCCATCAATTTTGTATTATCTATGGGGAAGGGCCTCCCTCCTTCCTTCATTATCATTGTTGGCAATTTAGCATTGTATCTGTAAATTCCTTCCTTTAAGACTATCCTAGTATGAACTTTCTCAAAAAAGATACACAGAACCACAATTGTCAGGGTAAAAACCATTTGCATGCTAAGAGGAACAAACTCAATTGGAATCCAAACATGTTGAGGTATTATGGATTCCTCCATTTTTAATCTAGGCTATTAATTTTGTTCTCAAACTCTGTTTAGAAGGCTGCCAGTTTTTTAGTACATAAGAAGAGCTAAGCTTTCCACCATTGCTGCAAGGCAACAGCTTTTGTTAAGGTAGCCGCACCTTTGAAATGCATTTGAGTTTGGTTCCCCGCTCTTTGGCTAGGAAACCGGCTTTTATCCAGGCCTTCTCACACTGTAAGCATGGATTCTAATTGCCATAGTTGGATGCCATATGTAAAAAAAATATGGCTAATTAAACTATTTAACCAGTTTTTACATTATTGTTAATTGGTTTGGCAGCTAATCCTGATCCAGACATTATAAATGAATACACACAGAGACCGCATGGAATGGATTTCTAACAAGCCTTGGCCTGAATTGTGCAATCCTGGCCCATCTAAGCTACCTCTTAATTCTATTACCCAAATATGACCCCATATATACATACGTCCCCTTGGACTGCCATTCTCCACCATGTTTCTGGCCATGTGGAATGAGGTTCTTTTTTCTAACCCATGGTGTGTGCCTCCTTCCTGCTGCTCCTGGCTGGAATGCCTTCTTCTTCCTGCTCCTGGCTGGAATGAATTAATCTTCTGTCTAAAGCACATGCTTCCTGTTCTAATCTCAGGAAGTCCCACCTTTTCTGTCTTTACCCAATCTCAGGCCTCAGTATTTTATTTAACCAATCAGAGTCAATGTAACAGACAGCAAACAGGACCAATTAACATTTAGAATGCTTAACACTACACCAACAGTTCTCCTACATATTTTAATATCCTGAAAATAACTTTATTATTGAGAATTGATGCTTCAACTTAAAGATTAATAAGATAAACACTTACTGTTTATTGTGCAAGAAACATTAATTTAGTATTTTGGAGTAATTAACTTCACTCAATGTCAACTCTAGGAGATAACTTCCGTTATTATTGAAACATAACCTCTTTTGAGCCACACAGTTGGAAAGCAGTGTTGAGTCCCTCCCTGAGTTGCTATTGTGATGCTCTTGAGTGGGTGCTCTTAACGACTGATTTAACCAATACGGTACTAAAAACAAAGGAGAATAATGACAATCATGTAAGACGGTAATGGGCTTAGAGCTGTCATGCAACTCATTCAGATATTCATGATTCAATGCCTTAAACACAGCATAGTGCCCTTGTGTACAGCTGAGGAAGAGGAATTTGTTTAGAAAGGACAAGTACCACTGTGAGTTTTATTATAAAGGTTGCACCTAGATGATGAATCTTTATCATCTTAAACATGTCCTGTGCTATCATAGCAAAATAACTTGTATTCAGTCAAGTGCTTCTGCACATTTTCAACACTTCTCACTCCTTATTCTCTTTTCATAGATGACGATGCTTAAAATTGTGTAATGACTTCCCAGTTTTTCAAAGTTAGACCCTGTAGGAATAAAGTATTACATGTGATTGCCTAATGACACAATTTTTATCATATTTAAAGGTCGGAGTATTCTAATTAGAAAGAAAGGCAGTAAAATGCAGTTTAAATTAAAAGAAATTTTGTACATTATTTAAATATCTGTTTCTGCACTAGACTATAAACCTTATATCCTTCACACACCAGAAAAGCTCTTATAAAACTTAAAACTAATATTCTATGGAGCATAAATGATTATGGTTCAGATACTATAGCATATATCTTTGAGCAAATATCATTTCATAATATGATTTTATGAATTTTACCATTAAAGATAAAACACTTTTAAAATGATTTCTTTGGTCGTCACTTCAGCTCCTTTCACCATCTCCTTTGCAGGCTCTGTCTCCACGCAAATGTGCAATATAATGAAATTGTTCAAGACTCTCCTACATTCTTTTCTCTTTCAAACAGACATTATGAAAACTCAAATGTCTTCAGAGTCAGCAGATAATAAAAATGTGTTAAGGATCCTGGTAGAAGAGAGAGAAAATTGTTAAACTTTAAAATGTATTCCATATCTAAGTATTCTTAAACTCAGAATAATTTAAAATATTTGGCTGGTAAGGTACAGAATCAATCTTTCCTGCTAACTTCAGTTTGAGGCTCTTCCCCATCCCTTTTCTCTTCAGAAAATCTGATTTACGCCTCTAACTTCATTTACCATATGGCTTATGACTCTCATATATTTAGATCTTTGTTTTTTCTACATATTTTTACATTTTTCTGTCAATCTGACATTTTCAATAAGATATCCAAAAGTCAACATATCTCAGGCCAAGCATCACCTTCAAATGTAATTTTCTTTTAAAAAAAATATTTATTTTGCTGGGCAGTGGTGGTGTACTCCTTTAATCTCAGCACTCAGAAGGGAGAAGCAGGCAGATCTCTGAGTTCTGAGTTTAAGGTCAGCCTGGTGTACAGAGCAAGTTCCGGATAAGCTTAGGCTACACAGAGAAACCCTAACTCAAAAGAATCAAAATGTTATTTTGCTTGTGATTATATTATAAATTTATCACTACCTCTCCCTTTTCTGCCTCCAAACTTTCTCATCTAACTCTTTGTTCTTTTTCAAATTCAGAGCCTCTTTTTTCATTAATTGCTACTACTACTACTACTCACACACACAGAGTCATATATATATATATATAAAGTACAACCTACTGAGTCTGTATAATGTTACTTGTACATGCATTTTCAGGGCTGATCACTTGGTGTTAGGTAACCAATTTTGAATGGTTCCCTGGAGAAGACTGTTTCTCTCACTCTCGACATTCCTAGTTGCCTGTAGTACTTTGTGTAGGGTTTGAGGCCTCATGAGTGTTTCATCACCTACATTAGCATGTCTTCTGTTGTCCCTCATCTCATATGGATATATATGCATATATACATATATGTATAGACATATACACATATAGACATATGCACATATAATACATGTATACATATACACTTATAGTGGATGGAGCAAATTTCAACAAACTCCAACAACTTTACATATATACATATTTGCTGGATGGAGAAACACTCCAATGAGCAAGCTCCAACAAATATACTTTTTCTCCCACAGCTTATATATCTCAGCAAAATCCTTCAAACAGTTCAAAAATCACAATGTGGTTATATTCTATTTTTCTTTAAGTGAACGATTATGAGTATATGTTAAGAAAAAAAAAACATGTTCCCTAACACTCTTATATGATCAAGTGTTTTATGTATTGTGGATGAAAAACAAATGCAAAAAACAAATTATTCCCAAGAACTCACATACATTTGTAACTAAGCAACTTGTTATAGATTAACAAAGAATAAGCAAGCAAGGTAACTTTTTCAGCCAGTTTTTCTTTAGTGGCAGGTTGCAATTTGTGTTTACAAAGAAAGGATCAATCATTTTATTATTTATCTTTAAAAGTAATCTTATAAAAATCTTAAGAGAATAACAAATCTAAACTTTTACATAAAAATCAATCAGTCATTTTTACTATAAATCGTTAAGATACACATCTACTCCTCAGCAATTTTTATTAAATCATATCAGGAAGCTGAGGGCCAAAAAATGGATACAAGAAATCAGTCATCACCCTGACCACCAGTCCAGCTTTAGCAAGAGAGAAGCCATTCAGTGCCAGTTGGGTTGCTATTTTTTTTGGTTCCCTGACCACAAAAAATTCCTAACTCAACTATTAATAATGTGTTTTTCTGAACTTCAAATTGTTCCTTAGGATTTGCTACATCAGAGCCACTGACAAAAACATCTTTACCTAACTTTACTAACAATCTATTTCTCTAAATTTCTTCTAAGGATGGTGGTCACATCTCTTAAGTTCTTTCTAAGGGTGGTGGTTGAATCATTAATCTGCTCCAGTAGCAGTTCTTGAAAAAGACCAAGCACTGTTATTTTAAGTGCCAATGATACTGCCCAGTGAGGGGCTGGAAGCCCCCTGAGAGTTTTTATTTAACACACAGTTTGTCAGGAATGCAGAGTCTGTAAAGACAGCAAACAGAACAAAACACTACCACAGCATTGAGTCTTCAGCACACGCAATACTTGGAACTCTGCCTCTCTGAGGCGTACCCATTTTGGTTGTGCTAACCAATGGACTGTATTCCATGAGTTCTAAAACTCTTTTGCTGTTATTCTAGCATGGCCCCCAACAGTCTGTGTGTGTAAGTGGGTGGTTTGCTGGGAAATGAATTCCTCTGCAAGATCCTTCTCTCCAGTCTCTAAGATTGACCCCCCTAGCCTTCCTCCCCTTGTTACCATATTTGCTTGGATGTTTGGAAATATCTATTTGCATGCTTATGATTAATAACATGGCTACACGTCTTGAAGGTTCAAAGTACCCCATTCTTGAGCTTCATCTAGTGTCCTTTCATCTCCCCAACCCCGACTGCTTACCCTAAAGCCTGTGTGACCTCCTGTGGAAGCAGCTTTACTTCCCTGTCCCTCCACCTGGAACAAGTTTGTACTTGTTCCAGAGTGCACCTTGCATCTCTCAAGCCTCAGGTAAAAGGACATTTTCCAGGGAACACCTTGTCTAAACGTCTAAGATTAACAAAGGATTCTTTTGATTTGATGACTTGTAAAGAATGCGTTTTTTTTCCCCTCACTAAACCATGTGTACATCACTGTGTGATTTGATGAAAGCCTGCTTCCATTTCTTGATTACAAGTTTCTTCAGAGTTTTTCTGTCTTTTTTCAGAGATTCCATGCACCATGAATACTTAAGACAAAACAGCTGGTTACATAAATAAAAGCACAACCTGGCCTTTCAGTACAAACAGGACTTCCCAATTCAGGAAGACTGGAGGTACCTAGCAAATATTTGAGCTCTCAGATATTAGCTCTTTGGAGAGACTGTGATTTTTTCCTTCTGAGATGGGGCCTAAGGGCCCTCCATTCATACCCACTGGTCAGTGGGGCTCCCTGAGAACACACTCAGACCAGCTTATGAAGACCTGTTCCATCCTTTATAACAGCTCCCTTGCATCCCACATAATTTATTTAAATTTAATGTTTTTAAAAAGTGAACATCCAATTTTGCCCTCTTTCGTGTGTGTGTGTGTGTGTGTGTGTGTGTGTGTGTGTGTGTGTTTTGTTGTTGTTGTTTGGTTGTTGGGTTGTTGATATTGTTATTTTGTATTTTAAGTAGCAAATTGGGTCCTGTTGTCTTCTCCTTTTCAAAGTCCTCAGTAGGTTGACAGTACCTCTACATCCAGAGCTATTTTTCCCCTCAATAACACTGTAACTGTGATTAACTGTCTTCATTCAGGTAATAACCTTCCCAAAGAGGAAAATAATTCTATAGTATTCCCAAAGTTGGATGCCTTCCATTAAATATACGGGTTGCATATATTCTGAAAGTGTTCTGATTATGCATTACAATTGTACTGAAAAATAATATACTCTAGTAGGTCAGGGATAGTCACTTGCTTTCATTTACTGCCAAGAGAAAAAAAATGAAGTAATACTGTAGAGACAATGGAAATTTTATAAATATGAATATCTGAAGAATCCAGGAACTCTGGCCAATAAAATATGGTAGTTTGTATGGAAAGTTGGGTATTTGGCATGTGATAATGTCAGTATATATTAATGGTCACAAATACAAAAGTAGCTAAACTGAAAACTCGAGGTGAATTCAAAATATTATTTCACCCATAAATGTATGAATATACATCTCAAATGAATAAGGATATCTATTTTAATATACCATTAAAAAAGATAATGAAATTTGTAGTCACCAATTTTCTTCAATACTCAACTTATATTTTTTTCCTAATAATGTTAAAGATTTGTTTAATAGGTAGATTGAATAAGGACCCAAAATAAGATGCCACAAAATGAGAGTAATGTAAGCAGGTGATTAGATTCATATTCAGTTATTTGTCCTGACATCCTGATGGATGATTATCTGTCTTCCTAGGCATATTAGGAGACACATCTCTGACAGTTTCACTCTTTTTTTGTAATGTTTAAATTTTAAAATGTATTTAAGTAGCAGTAGTTATCAAGGTTTTTCTTTTTTCCTGTTATTGTTTTATTTTATTTTTTATAAAGCTTATGGAACTTGATCAAGAGTTCTGTTGACGATTATAGACCGGCATCACCAGTTTGTGCTGAACATGCCCATCAAAGGAATGGTGACTTTTCCAGTTGGTTAGTAACCTTTAGTAGTTATATAAAGAAACTTACGCATCTCTGAGTAAGACTATTCTTGCACCGATTTTCAGGATCTTTGGTCACCTGGGCATATTTACCCTAAATAACCTCTATGCCTTGTGTCACAAAACTCAGCTTGTTCATTCATAGTCTCCTCCAGACAGCACCTTTGCTAAAATACCCAAAGTGTATGTTGTGGATGGGAGAACTCCTGTTTTTATACTAAACATTGGTGGGTAAATGAGGCTCTCAGCTCAGCATGTGGGCGTGGCCTGCCTGAATTGTAATCGTACTGGCCTTCAGGTTTCTTTGTATTTAGTTGTTTTTCTTATAAAGCTATCTAAAGCAAGGATGTCAGAAAGCATACCGTCTGCGGTGGCATTTCTATTTCCCCTTGGAGTAACCTTCAGCATTTCTGTTTCTCATATTAGAGGGGGCTCCCATTTTTTGTCTTCTCTTTTTATTCTTGTTTAATCATATGGAAAATGCTTAAACTGACTGATCTCTGTCCAGCAGGTAGGCAGCCCGCTCCCTGAGGGGCCTTCTCATCAGCCTCTCCTGAGCTGTTTTCATTTCATGCATCTTGATAGGCTTTTGCATTTGTATTTTCTCAGCATGGTGTTGTTTGTGGATGAGCTTAGGCTTCAGGTCGATCTTTTATGGTGTTCTAGAATGATCACGGGTCTCTCAACTATACTTTCTGTTTCTCATTGTAATCCAAATGATATCCATAATATCTGCAGCGTAATTCAGTACATTCTTCCTGTGGCATGAAGCCCTCCTCAGAATGGTGCAGCACTTGAGGGTGAAGTACCGGCTGCTATGTTCCAGACAAGAAGGAGTGTCTCTTTACAGAGCTATGTTCACACTCATCTCTTATGAAAGCTTCTCCTGACTTAAGAGTTTTAAAAACTGATGATTTTTGTAAATTAATCATTTTAGTTAAACTTCTTAGCTATATGTAAATTATAAGTAAAATCTATATTTCACTAATTTTAATAAAAAATATTTGTCAGGCAAGGTGGTTCACCCTAACAATCCTAGTGCTTTGGAGGCTGACTCAGAATAGTTGTCACAGTGCATGACCAGCCTGCCTATAAATGCATGGCCAGCCTTATCTACAAGTACATGACCAGCCTGATGACAGAGGAGACCGTATCTCAAGAGAAAACTATTGGGGGAGGGGAGCAATTTATAAATCTTTAGAAATAGGGGAAAACACTTTCTAAAAAGATCATATTTCAAGTTAACAACTTATGTTTCAGTAAACAAAATAATCTAGATACTTTTTAATAATTACATTTATTTATTTGTATAAGGGGGCATGCATACCAAGGTATAAGCATTGGGGGACAAAGGGCAACTTCCCAGTCTTAGTGCTTTCTTCTTGTCATGTGGATTTCAGGAATCAAACTCAAGTCAGCAGGAAACTTTACCCACTGAGGCATCTTGGCAGTTCTCCAGTCCAGTGATTCTCAACCTTAATAATGTTAATCTGTTAACATCCTAATATTGAATCCTTTAATAATCCTAAAGTTCCTTATGTTGTGGTGAAAACATAAAATTGTTTTCAACCATAAAATTTTTCTGTTGCTACTTCATAATTATAATTTTGCTACTGTTATGAATCATAATATTAATATCTGATATGCAAGAATCTGATATGCAACCCCCAAAAGAGTTGTGACCCACAGATTGATAACTGCTGCTCTAATAAGTTTTTAATTTTATATATACACACATGTACATATATACATATATATAACATATAAATATATATTAATAATGTACATATATTCAGGTATATATTATATATATTTTATATATAACAGGTTTTAATTGTAGATAGATTTTTTTAGCCTTATGAATTTTTTTCTTTATACATTTGTTTATTAATTCAAGTTACATCTCCATTGAAGCCCTCTCCTTCCACCCCATCCTGGTCCCACCCTCCTACCCTCTACCCCCTCTCCCACCTATCCTACTCCTCTGGTATGGGGTGCTGCCATGTATCAGCCTCCCTCAGTTCATCAGTCACATGAAGGATATGAGCTTCGTCTTGCACAGAGGGCACATATGGCAGTTCCAATAGGGTGGAGTGTCCCACTAACAAGTAAGAAATTCCATGTTCTTTCGGGTCTATTCATTGTAGGATGGTTATCCTCTACTATATGGATAAAATATAAGTGAATATATGCCATGTATATCTTTCTAAGTCTGAGTTAGCTCACGCATGATGAGCTTTTCTAGTTCTATTCATTTGGCAGCAAATTCCATGACATCCTTGTTTCTGATGGCTGAGTAGTATTCCATTGTGTAAATGTATCACAGTGTTTTATTTTTTGTTTTTTATCCATTCTTGGGTTGAAGGACATCTTGGTTGTTTCCAGTTTCTAGCTATTACAACTAAAGCTACTATTAACATACTTGAGGAGATATCCTTGAGACTTGGTGAGGAATCTTTTGGATATAATACCAGGAGTGGTATGGCTGAGTCTTAAGGTAGAGCTATTCCAAGTTTTCTAAGATATCACCAGACTGATTTCCATAATGGTTGTACAAGTTTGCACTCCCACCAACAATGGAGGAAGTGTTCTCCTTTCTCCAAAACCTCCACAGACTGTGCTGTCATTTGAGTTTTTGATCTTAGCCATGCTGACAGGTGTGAGATGGAATCTCAGAGTCATCTTGAGTTGCATTTCTGTGATGATTAAAGATGTTGAGCATTTCTTCAAATGTCTCTTGCCCATTAGAGATTCCTCTTTTGTGAATTCTTGGTTTAGCTCTGTGCCCCATTTTTTGATTGGGATACTTGGTTTCTTGGTGTTTAATTTCTTGAGTTCTTTATATATTTTGGACATTAGCCCTCTGTCAGATGTGGGGTTAGTGACCATCTTTTCCCAATCTGGAGGCTGCCATTTTGTAGACAGATTTTAATCCAGCAACATGGCTACTCTGGCTAGAATACAGTCATGACCTTAGCACACACTTTTAATCCCTCTGAATGAAATACAGACATGCCCATAATACACACCTTTAATCCCAAATAATGAAGATAAAGTTAGTTTGTAGAAGGAAGCACCCATATTTGAAAGTGATGTCTAATTGAGAGGCAGGCAAAGTGATGAATTAGAGAAAAATTTGACAGGCTAGGATATTCCCAACTCTCTAGAACAGAGAGGAAAAAGGAGCTACTTGAGAGAGCAGCACACACAGAGAGTATGAGGAGACAATTTTATCGGAAAGTTTTATAGAGACAGGTTGTAGAGAGAACATGCTAGACACAGGTAAAGTTAGATGAACTACAGAATGAGAGTGAACCAGAAGATTAGAACAGATTGCTAGTAGTTAGTTTGAGGTCAAGCAGAGCAAAAAGTCAGAAGCTGGGATAAGTCAGTTTGAATCAGTCAGCTTGGAGAGGAATTTAATCCAGAACAGTTGAATTGATCCTGCCATCCAAAGTTCAGAAAGAAGTAGAAAGGATGAGCTTATTCATCAGTAAGTCTCAGTGTCTGAAAACATTCTAGGCCTAGATTAGATTGTATGGAAGCTACTTGCAGAACTAGACCTAGCTTAGCAGATGGAGGCAATAAGCCTCGGAGATGACAATTACAACAGGTGAGTACTTAAATTAATAAACACATGTTTAAAGAAAAAAGGTTACTTTTATATTTAATAATTGGTTCTTCCATACATTGCAGTTCCTTAATACTCAAAATGTATCAATTTATTTTTGATATTGAAATATTAGAATCATTTGAAATGTATCCTGGAACATGATGTGAGTACTGAAGGAGACAT
Source organism: Lophiomys imhausi (assembly GCA_907164525.1). Classification (NCBI taxonomy): domain Eukaryota; kingdom Metazoa; phylum Chordata; class Mammalia; order Rodentia; family Muridae; genus Lophiomys; species Lophiomys imhausi. Next base: position 4,342,044 of record CAJQZJ010032097.1, read on the forward strand.
TGCATATTGTCTGGGCTAGAGTACAACTTGATACTAGAGCCCTTGCATAACATGGATAGAAGCCATAGATTCTATCCAAAACACTTGAATAAACATGTTTGTTATATATGCCTAGAGAGCAGTAGCCCTGATACTGTTGTGTCAAGGGCCAACCTTTGACATCCACAAAACCACTGAGAGTATGTAATCGGCAATAGGGGTCAATCACAACTCTTGTAGACTGACATCTTTCTTTTAGAAACCTTCTAAATCAGGGGTTGCAAGAGACAGCCAATAGTTCTGGTTAGTTTAGAAGAGAGAGAGTCAGAGGAAGTCTTTTGCTGGTGACTTCCAGAGTTAAAATGACCAACTTTTTTTCCTTTGGTTGGGGCTGCAAGCCCAGGAGATGGTAAAACAGCCTCTGTTTTGTAATTTACTGCAAGCATTTGGTCTATTAGCCGGCAGGCCACCCACTGAGTGTTCAGCGGACTAAACTACATTTTGACCAATTTATCTCAAAAGTGGATGGTGGAGCTCCAAGGTTTTTACTTGATCCATGAGTTATATGAAAATAATAAGAAAGGGATGAGAACGTAGGGACTCTCTCACACATACTCAAACCAGAAAGAAGAAATGGATGAAGCTAGGATGCAATAACAATTTTAATGTGGTGACCATTCTTTTTATGCCCTGAGCAAGGGCTCTTTACATCAAGGAAAGAATTACTTCATAGTTAAAAGGCATTTATCACAAAGACAGATAAAACCATAGCAATAGGAGGGCACTTAACAATAACACATTAAATTTTGCTTTTCTAAGCCGGGCGGTGGTGGCGCACGCCTTTAATCCCAGCACTTGGGAGGCAGAGGCAGGCGGATCTTTGTGAGTTCGAGGCCAGCCTGGTCTACAAAGCGAGTCCAGGACAGCCAGAGATATTCAGAGAAACCCTGTCTCGAAAAACCAAAAAAAAAAAAAAAAAATTTTGCTTTTCTATACATAAGTTAAGTTTAAGATGACAGTATATTATGTCAATCCTGACAAGGTATAAAGAATTATAACAATACAGTTTGTGTATTTTGTCATTAAGATATGTACTAATATTTAGGCATTTCTTGGTAGCCTCATTATATCCTAAGTTCATGGGAAGTTTAAAACCCTTAATTGGATTTATGGTTTGCATCTGGAGTCAGTCTTACCACCTCTAGAGTGAAAGCTTATCTGAGGTCATAAATCTATCCCAGGCCTGTCTCCTAACGAGATATATCATGTTTGGGAAGAGGATTTACTATATACAGCTGTATGTTTTCTATCAACTATCTAACTTCTTTAACTTCTACAATTGTTTGGACTGAGTCAGGCAGTTTTTAAAACTCTTATCAGGAATAATAATATCACCTTTGTAGGACTCTGTGTGAAGTCTGGCCAAACAAGAAGAGTGGCAATTAGCAATGAGGGAATTTTCACTCTACATCAGTAATAATAGCAGATGACAGGAAAAGCTGGTGTAAGCAAGAAGCAACTCTGGGGTGCATCTTTAGTGTAGACTTTGCAAAATGTCAGATAGCTTTTTAGGAAGTTTACATGTTTATAGAACCCCTTTCTCAGAGAGCTTCTGACACTGCTTGAACAATGTATGTTAAAGGCTTAAGAATAGCAGATGGACATGAAGGAAGGAGCTCAAGAACATTCGGCTCCCGACACTGTTGGGTATGGATCCAGAGGTGTGTGGCTGGGAACAAGTGAGAATGAAGCGAATTCAAACCCTGAAAATCTCAAAGTTGGGGTCCTAGTTCTCAAACTGAGAATAGGCAGAGATCAAGCATTCTCTCTGCTTCTGTCTGCCTCTGGATCACATAAACACAGTCCTCAAACAGTTACCTTCCTTGTGGCACATAGAAACAACCCCACAGGTGGTGACTGGTGAGCTCAGTCAAACACCAGTGTCTGGGACCTTTTCCCATGCAATTATGGCATAGCCAGCATCTCAATCTCAATAGAATTCATTCACCCCCCTCCAAAGTGTCTCTCCATTTCTGAAGGTTCAAAAGTCCCCACCCATCTCAGAGTTCAGGAGATCTGATAGATAGCCAGAGATTTAGTAGACCTAGAGGAAAATTAGAGAAAATGGGAGAAATGAGATCATCATGACACCTAAGCTAAAACTAAAGGAAACCTGATTCACCAAACAGCTTCCTCAGAGCTGTGATTCCTCCTGAAAGAGTTTTTGCCACAGGAAAAATCTTTCTCCCAATATGTTGGTACTTCCCTGAACCTATCATGTTTTCTCCAGCCTGGAGCATCCATCCCCTGGGACTCCAGCTAGGGTGACCCCACCTTTCTCAGCACTTGCCGGCCTCCTGAGACAACTGACTGGCTTCCAACCTCATTGACACTTTCTCTCAAGGTCCTGCCAGAACACTGTGGGCTGCTGTGGTGCTGCACGTTCAAGTGCTCTCTACCCTGGCACTGTATCCAGCTGGATGTTAGAAGTGCAGCCCATCTCGACGCAGAGACCCAGAAACTCACCACCCTTCCCCAGTACACCCCAACCATGATGCTATACACCGCTAAGCTACATGATACTATTATTAACTTTTTTCCAAGTGATTTGAAATGACACATTCAATACTGCTAAATTCTATACATACTTGAAACTGTTCTGGATATGTTGTTTATTTAAAATAGGCTTTCAGTTTCAAGTTATTAATTTGACATAATGAAATAATACTATATGAGGTTTACTTACAGTGGTCTTTAAGTGTTTGAATGTTGGGCATGATGGTTCCCTCGCACACTTTTTCTCCTCTCCTTTTGTTTCAATAAAAATAATGTTAAGGTTAAAACAGTGAGGCCTGGAACACCAAGGAATGTAAATAAATGACCTGTGTCTGAACATGAAATAGCTCCCTGAGCAGGTATGAACAGAGCTATGGAAAAACAACAAAGCCAGGCTTGGCAGACTCTGGTCAGACCCTACAAAGTCCCTCCCAGAGGAACGTGCACAAAGCACTGTTTTAACTTTCTCCCAGTTAACTTATCAGTTTTATGAGTAATTATGCATATAATGTAACAGACTAAACTGTTGATATGGCCAGCTTCTAAGAAACTCTTCTGTTCTGTAAAGGTAATCAAACCTAAGATCACTTAGTAGGAGCTAGATATGAGGTAAACAAGGAAAGCTACCGCTATATTTTGTTAGGTATTTCTGTTGCGGTCAGAACACCTCTTTGTATTTAAACATCCTTGAGGCTGCTCGTGCATGCACATTAATAACACATCCAAATCATCAGTTTTGGGAGGAGGAATTGACCAAAAAGGGAATGAACCTTCGAGGATGGTTTTAGGAATGTAACCTAAGACTGAGGAAATGGGAGAGGAGGGAATGTCTGTCAGACCCATGTTTGCCATACTGGCTAGAGTCCCTTCACCTATGACCCATTGCCTCACACGGCAGAGTTTCAGTTGATGTGTTTCCAGTATCAGTATCTTTTCCTTGTAATTCGCTTCATCCTTTTACTGATGTTCGAGAATATATGCAACATCTACATGTAACTGTCCAAAGGCTTGAAAAATGATACATTAAAAAGCAGAATAGTTCTTTCCATAACTTTCCTGAACTATAAGCTCACTAGATTTCCAGCAGTAGTATTAGTGTGATAGTTTTCCAAAATATTTCACACTGTGTTAGAATTCTTGCAATTTTGGAGTCCCAAGCTCTAAACTTTTTAGGATGCTTCAAATATCTAATCATGTCTCTGTTGGTCATCTCATCTCTTTCCAGGACTCTCCTTGGCATCTGTGTGATCCCACCCAGTCTTCTCTACCCCCTGCATCCATGAATCCACATGTGCAATATATGCTTCACATTTCCCCCATTTTACTCTTTATTTTCCTTACTTTCCTTTCTTTAGAAACTATTCAAATTAACATCAGACTTTTTCTTATTGTAATAAAAGTTTTTCTCCCCTTGTCTTGTCCTCTTATTTTCTCCCACACTTCTGCATGTTATTTAAGATTTCCTTATTTTGATCTTTGTAGATAATTTTCTCTTTCCAGCTTATACTAACTAGTCACATTGATATTTTTCTGATGTTCACTGACTGTTTCTTTTTTTACATATGCTGTTACTGTTTTGTGTAAATGTATTTTTAAACCTATTTTATTGAGTTCTTATACATAACAAACTTCTAGCCCTTATTTCCCCCTAATCCCTTCCAAGTCCCCAACACTAGGTAGAAGAGGAAGAAAGTTAGAGAGGAAAGGGGGCATAGAGCTCTTCAGACTATTTTCTGCTGGTTAGGGACTTTGGGTTCCTTGGGGGCAAGTCCAATATTTGTTTTCAGAATATCTCCATCTTCTTCCCATCAAAGGGTAAACCAGAAAGCAGGATCAGTCTGAGGAGTAGCAATTGCCTTCTTCTTCAGAATGTTTCTTGCCCCTCTCAGATCTCAAATTTATATCCTCTCCAGAATTCCCACTATCTGCAGATGACAAAACCACATTCCTGCTAGTGCAGGAGGCAAATCATAATCACATGTTGTGAAGCAGCCTCTTATCCCACACCTGGTATTAAAACAAAAACATATTCACATAACATAACAGGTTTTGAAAGGAACCAAAACTCTCACGACAGCTTGATGTTCTTAGCCATCTTAGTAGTCATTTTTGGTTTTGTATTTGTGTTGCTAATTTTTTCAAGAAATTTCTACAAGATTTGATCACATCTATTTCTATTTTTCACATTAAATGATTTATTATTTTGAATTTCTAGGAGACCTTCTCTACTATGTGAGCTTTCCTTATTACCCTACACTTCCTTGTTTTTCCTGATGGAGTTTGACACCTGTCTTCCTCTTAGTCATTGATAGGGTTATTTAATCACTACAATGTTTGCAAGATTCCCATGACTTGTTTTCTATTATTTTTACAATTTTTTGAAGAAAATGGATGGTAGGAATACATCTTCATTATTTTTGTCACACAACATTGTTTTGTATAAATTTTGTATCACAAAGTAATAGTGTAACAAAAATCCACATATTTCTTGATATAAGTACTTTATAAAGTACTTGTTAATTAGATATGTGAGAACAGTAGTTAATGTAAACATTTGAATGACCTTGTGGACATAAAACTCATGTGAAGTCAATGCTAATTTAGTTTTTGGAACATAAATAATTGTTTCTGATTTTTAAAAGATATCTATAGAGTCTGTACCAAGGCTAATGGTTACTAGCAAAGATATATAATGGCAAGGGATCATTGAATAAAAATTCGTGCTAAAATGGCATCTCATAGTATGGCAACATATCCTAAGTTGACTACTTGTGACATGTCACTCCAGATTTTGAACCATGTATGGACAGGGCCATGTGACTAGGGGCTAGCATTCATCTGCCACAAGGAAGTACATTCTTCTCTTTATATTAGTGAGCTAAAATGCAGATTCTTACCCAGTTGAAGCCAAAGATTAGGATACTAGAAATGTTAGGGCAGATGACTCAAGAGTTTTGCCTGAGCTCTGACCTACTATAAGTTGTGAGATGATAGTATGTGTGGTTGTGTCTTGTTAAGGTCTTGGATATTTGTTGTGTAGCCATAGACCAAAACACATACCATTACAAAGAAAAAAGGGGAAAGGAAAAAAAAAAGATGCAAAAGGTACAACATACTCTACTGAACATTTTGACTGCGTGATATCAGTAAGTACCTGAACAACTCAAATCTGAGGGAATTTATTTCCTGTAACATAAAACGAGATACTGCACCCTTAGAATTAACATGTGATGGATATATTTTATTTATTAGTTAAAAATATTCTGTGTAATATCTGTTTCCAGATAGGATTTTAGAAAGTTTTATTCCATTATAATCTTAGGAGTGTTGTTTGTATAGAAGAAAGAACATTTATACATGTGCATTTATATATACATGTCCAAGTATGCATATACATGTGCATAGTATACAGATACATGTGCATATATATGTATACACACACACACATATATACACACACATATAATTTACTCTGGAATTATTTGACATTAAATCCCCTACTAATATATAATGAAAAATTCTCTCTCTTTTTATGGTTTAATAATTATGTTGGTAAAAACAAATGAAAAGAAAATATAAATTCAAAGTAATGACTGATTGGTATGAATTATAGTAAAATACATGCTATAAAAATATCTCACATATCCCATGGATACTTCCCATACAGTTGCATATGTGATTTTTGATGCCTTTAGTTTGTAATACCAAATACAATAGAGTAAGATGTCCTTAATGATAAAACATATTTTTTATTTGAGCATAAAATCAACTTCACCAAAAGAAAGGAATGATAATGTAAAAGTCAAAATATGATGACTAATATGGTGACTTCTTAAAATAGTGTGGAAATATGTTCCGTTATGACAATCAGGCCCTGGAGGTCTCATAAGAAGTCTTAGGGCTGAGTTATAGTGATAAGACTTTATAACTCTTTTTTATTTTTGTTTATTGAAAATATATTTTTTTCATATACTATATTTGATTACAGTTTCTTCTGCTCCCACTCTCCAAGTTCCTCTTTACCTTCTCTCTCATCTGGATCCACAGCCTTTCTATCTCTCATTAAAAGAAATAAAAACCATCATTTAAGTAATAATAACAAAATGAAGTAAGAAAAATTAAAAACAAACAAATTGGAATATAATCAAAATTGAAAGAGTCAAAGAAAAAGAACAAGAAATGGGAAATGTACATAGATGCAGAGACACACGTTCACAACCACAGGAATCTCATTTAAAAAACTTGAAGTCATAATATGTACACAAAATACCTATAAGATTAAAAATACAATGCTCCTACTTAACATTATGGGACAAGAATCCTCCAAAAATGTCACCGAATTCATTTGTGTTAGCCATCTTTTGTTGGGCACAGACATAGTCAGAAGTGTGTCATCCACTCTTCAGATGCACAAATGTTTCAGAGACTTGAAAGAAAATAGTAGGTAAGATGATTATAGTATGTATAAATTGTATAGTACCTCGAAAAATCTTCTGGTCAAACTTTCTAGGTGAGGAAACTCGGGTTCAGTCATCTAATCAAGCATACTGCAGTGGGCAAGTAGAGAAGGCTAGGTTTGAAGCTGCGTGGGGACTTATTTATAGTTTGCTATCCTTTTCATTATTCTGGAATTCTTATTCATCAGCCAGGGAGATTATTAAAATAAATATTTATATTCTAAATATTTGAGTACCTCTGACTGTGTGTGTTCAGTGAAAATAACTCATTTCAATAAAGTATTGGCCATACTTTACACTTGAGGAAACTTCTACTAGCAGAATATATTGTCACTGCTCTAGCAATGGAATTGTAAGAACAAAATTCTACTCTGACCCTGGGACTAGTATTAAATATGGTTAAGGGTCAGCTCTCTCCTGTGACCTTCAATTCATTTCAACAAAGTCAGTGGAAATATCATTATTCTTATGATGGTATGTGTGTATGACAAATAGGAATTTTGCTCTTTAGATGGAGAAAACTACTACTCTAGAGAAGCCATTAAGGGTAAGGGCAATAGTCAAGGACTATTCTTATCAAAGTTGCTTTTTACAATTAAATCATAGTTGAAATCCAATCCCCAAAAGATTTAATGTAAACATGTATAGATTAAATAACAGTAGGCAAGTGTAAAAATATCATGGCAAAAATGAATACTGGGTTAAGTTTTATATTGTGGAGACTTTTAAAGGATGTTATCATACAGTTATGTCACAGTCTACTTTTTATGCATGTTTGCTTTTTGACCATTTTCTATCTCAATGTATGCTCTAGTGTGCTGTGTATAATAATGTGAAGGTTAGGAAGATTCGTTCTCTTTCTTGTCTTATAACAATCCAGGATAAGACAATAGCAAAAGCAGTCTGTTTTTAATTTCTATATTCTTCTCAGTGGAACACTCAAGAGAACAGGGTGAGATGGCTGCAATTGAGAGGTGAGAAAAAAAATTCTTAGATTTGGAAGGTGACTGAGAAATCAGCAGGGTAAAAGATTATAAACAGACATAGTGTGGATCAGGTTCAGAGTACCTGTCCAGGTGAACTGAGGATGTTGAAAAAAAAAAACCCTAGAAATTCATATTAGTAGAAAATTATGGAAGGACATGGAGTTCTAAGAACATGTAACAAGCTAATACTCTGGTTTTGCAGGTATTGCATAGTTCTAGAGAAGCCTGGGAGTTAGCTTCACTAGGCCACTGGCAAAAATTATAAAATGTATTAGTATCGCCATCCAGTGAAAGTTAACAAAGGTTTCATGTATGAGTCAAAGGATGAGGATGAGTGCTGCAAAACACTGAATTCATAAATCAGAGCAGCAAAAGATCAATCCAGTCAACATTGTAGCATGGATAAGAAAGGGGCTCATGATGACTTATCCATAACTGAGGAGCTCTATTGGCAGTTGATGGGTGTTGGAGTTGGGAGAATCTCCTACTAGAATCATTCCATACAGTGGATGGGAATGGTCCCATATCCATGTCTAATACCATCCATGGTCTTATTAGATTTAGTGGACTTTTTAAAAGAAAAGGACAAGAAGCTGAGATAGATAGATAGATAGAGATAGATAGATAGATAGATAGAGAGAGAGAGAGAGAGAGAGAGAGAGAGAGAGAGAGAAATCTTGGGGAAACCTGTGGGGACTTGGAGAGGAAAATAGGGCTGAGCATAGTCATGAAATTAAAAAAGAACACTTTTTTTTTAAAAGAATTCAGTCCATGGGAAAATAGTAAATTAACACAAAGATTTCTATTGGTGTTAAGTATGATTCCAATCAAAGTATCTTGGACAAGTCTCTTAAAATCAGAAACCACATAATAGGAATTGTGTTGTTAGGTAAGAATTGATTACAAAAGAAAGAGAGTAGCTATAAAACCAAAAATGAATAAGAAATAAATGTGTGTGTGAGTGTGTCAGTGTGTGTATGAATATGTGTATGAACATGCACGTGTGTGAGTGTATGAGTGTGAGTGTGTGTTTATGTCAGTGTGTGTGAACATGCATGTGTGTGAGTGTATGTGTGAGTGTGTGTGTGTGTGTGTGTGTGTTCTACATTTGCTAACATTCAGAAACTGCAGGGAGAACATTATCAAATCACTGAATTCCTAGATCAGATTCTTTCAAAATATCTCCCTAACAATTTTATTCTAAAAATCTGTGGCAGATTTGGTATTTGCATTGAAATTAATTAACACATAGTTTATATTAGGAGTATAGAAAAGAGAAATGCTTTTATTTCCTAATGCTTGCCTTGAAAAGTTTCATTAAATAAAATAAAATTTCTTTATTTATTGAAACAAACATTTTACATAATATGTTTTGTTCAGTTTCCCTTTTCTCCTCCAATCCCACCTAAATCTTTCCTACTTCCCTACCCACTCAACTACATGTTTTGTCTCTCACAAACTCTCTTCTCTCTCTCTCTCTCTGTCAGTCTGTGTCTGTCTGCCTCTCTCTAACAAAAACATAAAACCAAAAGCAAAAGATCAGAACAAACAAAAACCAATAAAACAGAAAACAAAAACAAAACAAAACAAAAATCACCTACAACCACAAAAATGTGGAATCTATTTTGTGTTGGCAGCTACTCCTCAGCATGGGGCCTGCCCTGTAAAGTGGTTGATATGCCTAGTGACACTTAATTAGAGAAAACTGATCTTTCCTTTTCCAGCAGATATCAATTGCAAATATCTTCTTGGGTAGAGGTGTGACTTTGTAGTTGGACTAAATATATCTTGAAGCCAAAATATTTAGTGACAAATATCCTATTTCTATGTCTGAATGAAAAATCATATTATGCTTAATTATATTCCACATATATCAAATAAAATTAATATTTTGAATATTAACATATTATTTCTTTATAGACATATTTATACATGTACATGTAGAGTTTATACACATTTATAAAGCCTACTTGAGTTCACACTCAAAATGATTATCAGTTTGTATATTTATGTATGACTTTATAGTCATGCATATTATTTTCTAAGTGTTAGAGGCCTCAGAATCTATTTTAGTGTCTGAAACTCCATGTTTCTAAAGAAAACTAGCTTTAAAATTCACATCCTTTCCTTCACCAGACACAGGTGATTTTTGTTGTTGATGCTTGAGGTTAACTCTCAAGGATAGGTGAGCAACAGAATCAACAAAGCAATTTTGCATTTGTCTTGGATTATATATTTAAAATTGTATCTTAGAAGAAATCATAGAGACAAAATTAATTTTAATATCAAGTATTCCTTCAGCATAAGTTTGTAACATCAATGCTAAGAGAATACATTTAGCGCTGCATAGACATCAGCATAGGACAGTTAGCATCATTTGTGAAGGAGGAGGTCAAATTACCCAGAGTAGAAGATGTACCACTTGTGATCTCACACCTCTTCTTTGAGCTGAAATGGAAGGTGAAGTCTGTTAAGAAGACTGATTTGCAGCTCCTTAGACTTTAGACCTATCAAAGTGTGAGACTGAAAAGCTTACAATTTAGAAGGCTGGGGCTAAAAGCTTCAGCTTCATAAACCTATATAATAAATGCATGGAAATGAAGCAGGTTACTGCTGTCATTTTATCTCTTAGGGTGAGAACCATTCCACCTGTAGGATCTAGAGATCTAGGGACCTCAAGTTAAGGAACAATGTGAATGTTGTGTGGTGTCTGTGGCAATGGGCAGTTAACAACGTTTTATGGTTTTAATCTCACAAATGCAAAGATTGATCGTGTGTGTCAAGCACATTCACATCACTTGTGGGATTGTTAGCAGTCACTTGCAATTTCAAAACGAGTAACACAGGGCACCATAAAAAAAGACATAAATGCTATGAGCACTTACATAAGGCAGTTTTCATTGCCTGCATGAAACATCAGATAATGGACACAATCCTTTCTTGGTTGGGCTAGTTACTCAGATAGTCAGTCTTAAAGTAATAGCTTTAACCTTACAAAACCTCTACTGTCTTCAAAGAATATTGGTTGATATGGGCAGGAGAAAGACAGAAACACTATACTTCTTGTTGTTAAGTGATGGGTCTTTGTTCATCTGTCCTTAGTGTAATAGCTGAGCAGTATCCTACACAGGGGATGGCCCTGTCTCTATTGCAGAGTCTAACAAGGCTATTAATGGTCAGCCTGAGAGCCTATGATATATATATATATATATATATATATATATATATATATATATATATATATATATATACACGCTAACAAGACATAAAGGCATGGTTTCCTAGCATGGTACCCAGGCCTTCAATTGCTGATACAGGCTTGTAAATTTAGTTTCCATTTTCTCCCTTCTTCAGAAAACAAATAAACAAAACAAACAGTCATAGATACATAAATTATAACTCGTGAGCTAAAATGCATAAATTATATAGAACTCTTGCAAACTTATGAGATCTCATCCATATAATCCCTCTGTAAGTCTTGTCATTCTGTAGAAAGTTTGTAGTTGTGGTCCTGGCAGAGCTTATTTGCTTTCTAGCAGAAGAGAAATGGCCCTGGAGATGAGACAAACCATGGTGCTCCCAGTTCCTTGGAAGCAATTAATAGGTTCAGTAGGAAACTCACCTTTTACTGAGAACTCTAGAATGTTCACTTCTATGTAAAGTGAAAAAACAAAGACAATGCAACCTGAGAAGTAAGTTTTCCTTTTTTTTTTAAATACTTTATTTTTTTTTCTTCAAGTTACATCTCAGTCACAAACCCTTCCCTATTCCCCCTTCCTATCCCACCCTTCCACCCTCTTCCCCCCAGAAGTTTCCCCTTTCAGTCCAACAGATGGTTCCTTCTCTTATAACAGTAAGTACTATACAAAACAACAGATATAAATATGCCACATTTATGAAAGTTAAATGGCCCAGTATACCTTCCCAATGTCCACTTTATACATATTTGGCCTCTGATTTTAACATTCTACTATCTAACCATCTCCATGAGTTTAAAGGTCTATCTCTGACTCAACATTCATACTAACTTGCAACACACTTTTAAGAGTATCTTCTTAGATCTATAACACCCTCTTGATTCCTAAACAACTCAAAATTTAACTAAGAGACTCTAGCTGTCTATTCTTCAACCACCTCAGAGACCTGAGAGGGATAAGTATATCTGCTTATATAGGAAGTGCAGGGCCTGCAGCTTCCAAAACTAAGAAAGGACATACCAATGACTGCCTGGACAGTTCCCATTTTCTCTCCATACATTCCTGCATCAGTCTTCAGCCTTTGGGTCCTGTAAGTTTTCCTACAATAGAATTGTATACTTTAATAGAAAATTTATGGGAAAGAATTGAGCATGGATAGAAGAAGTGCCCATAATTTAACTGAACACAGAGAAGGAAATGATTTTAAAGAATAGGGACTGAATGGTAGTTCTTCATCTTTAAATGGAAATGTGTGGATATTAAGCCTTCCTAGTAAAATAACTTTAAAATGAAGTCCACTCTATAAGCTTTTGTGACAGCTACTTAGAAAGTAAATGCTACTTTGTTAGTGTAGACATCAATATTATTTAAAATGTGAATGCTAGAGCATCCATTGTAGTTAAAATAGCAGTTAAAAGAGCAAAATGTAACCCCTGCCTCACCATGCTCTAAGCCAGTTTCTTCTCACTTAGATCCCTTAGAGCATCCTGTGTAACAGAGTTCAGCATCAACTGCTAATACAGTTGTTTGGATGCTTTCTTTGTCACACTTCATGTCTTCTTCACGCTTTGTTTGTACTTCAGTATTTGGATAATCTGTGCATTGCTGACTATGCAATGAAAATGCACTGGGCATACAGAAACATAGAAAAATGGTTGTCTGTCCATATAGAAATTAATTCTGTTCTCAACCCAGAATCATTTGTTTAATCACTGAATATTGCTTTAGTAACAGCCTCATCAAGCACACTGCTAATTCTAGTAAGTCCTCCCTCACTATCTGACTTTTTCTCATTTCTTCCATCTGCTTCTTTCTTTCATGTTTTATTGACAAAATTAGACATACTTTTAAAAAATCATGTGTTTATTCATAATATAACTTTGTATCTTTGTGGGAAACAGATATTTTAAAAAACAAAATGTGTAATCTAATATTTCTTTTCAAAACATTAGTATTATTTTCTGTGTGAGTGCATATGTGTTTATCTCTTTAATTGCATAATATTCAAAGGAACTCAACTGTCATATTTGGAAGAAATGTCTGTTTTCTCTTTTGATAAGAATAAAGCATAATGTGACAGAAAGAAACACATAGCCATTAATTCACTTAACAATTTATTCACTGAACATTGTTTATGTCTTTCTTTTTATAAGAGATTGTCAATCTTTAGAGAGCTCTTTTGTTTCCTGCCCTCTCTCTTCTTGCTCTAAGGACTATGCAATAACTTAATAAATTAATTTCTCTTTTAAGTTGACTACCTGCTAATGACTAAGACCCTATGGACTTTAACCCTGTCTTCATAAATAGAAAATATTCAGAAGTTATTGTTTACAGAATTGAGGACTGGAAAGAATTTGTGTTATCTTTGGAGATGTAATTTTTAAGGGAAAGCACCAAGGAAGAGGATGTGAGAAGGGTTAATATTGTACTTATTTTTTATTATCCATATCTGTTTGGCAGGAACCACTAGACTATTCGGGAAAGTTATCAGAGAATCCCGGATACTTTCCAAAACTGCTTGAATTCATAGTGCACTTACTATGAAATGAAATCAGCCAGTGTTTCACTTCAGTCAGGAAACTATTTGTAGTTCTAGGCTATTAATTGCATTCAATTTTCACTCTGCTTGATTAATGTTCTCCACTGATGACCATCTCAGGAGTAAATCCTGACTAACCTCATATTTTCCAAGGGATTTTATTCATCCATGAAAAAAACTTATTCCATTTATGTTTTATTGGATTTTCAAGCATTCAAATACTTGAACCAAATGTTTTTAAAGTATGCTATTAGAATTGATTGAAACTTAGTAATGGGTGAAATTCTCATTGCACAGCAAGGATTTCAGGTACCAAATACTACTTAAAGTTTTTGTTCAAAAGAAATGTATTTCTTCCATTTAAAATAATTTAAACTTTCTATTAAGAACTACAATTTTATTAAGATGTCATAGCAAACAATCTCTATTTAAGCTATTTAAAAAAATGCAAGTGTATGGTTGTTTCTTTCAACATTGTACCTGTGGGACTGATGTCTTTGATAAGAGCAGCTATAATTCATTCACTGCCATTTAAGTAGGTATGCTTCACTATAAATCTCTTTGTAATAAAAAAACAGCTGAAAATCAAGCATTCACTTTCCAAGCACTATGAGGTTTGACTGTATAAGATGCTTTTAGTATTTTAGTTGCATGTTGTAACTTCACAGGCTATAAATCTGTAAGTGCAAAGTACTCTTATTAGATATGAGAATATTGAATTTTTAAGATATTTCATTTCATCTACCACATAAATAATTATTTGGCATGTGCTGAGTATAGAGATCAAATTATTAAAGAAAGCAGGTTGTATTCTACTCTTTTGTTCCTGAGTATGGTAGACAAACCTTACATTAATAAAATATCCATAAGCATACAATAACTGAGACATGTGCTAGAGGTAGGCTAGTGGCCAGCAAGCTTCAGAAATCTTGTCATTGCCTCCACCCACTAATGAATTAGAATCATCCATGACTACATCCAGCTTTTTAGTGGATTCTGGGGATTTGGACTCGTGTCCTCTTGCCTGTGCAACAAAACTTACCTGCCGAGTAAGTAAATCTGGAATCTACTTGTAGTTTTAGCAGTTTACCACAAAATATACTGACTGGTGTTAATATTTAATGACATAGATACTCAAAATGTGCTAATTATCCTTTATTGAAAGGATTTATTTATTTTTAGTTTATATGTATTGTTGGGTGATTTACCTGGACATACGCCTGTCTGTTGTATGAGTGACATGCCCACAGAGGCCAGAAGAGGGAATCTGAATCGCTGGAACTGTAGTTATAGAAGGTTGTGAGCTGCCCTGGGGATGCTTGGAACTTAACCCAAGTCCTCTGCAAGAGCAACAAATGCTCTGAATCACCGAGCCATCACCCCAGGCCCTGTTTATCCATCACTGATAATTTATGTTAATGAGAGTGAGTAGTATTAATTTTAGTCAAAACAAGCATTTAATATATATATATATTTCTTTGATATTTCTCAGGAATATAAACCTTTAATAGTTGTGGAAACACTTCCGTTAGGTGTTGGTACGTTTCAAGCCTCTTAACACATGCAGCTGATGGAGTTGCTCTTCCCTACCCTCATCATAACCTGTGGTGTTGGCCCACAGCACGCTATGAAAATTGTTCTGATGAAAGTAGCCATGGCTAAAGGACATCAGTGAAACATTACCTCTCAATAAAGTCTAGAATCCATTATTATTAGACTTATCCTTTACATAAAAAGCATTTGCTTCTGATGACTGATCAAGTTGCTTTTCTGTTGCTGTGATAAAGACCCTGACCAAAAGCCACTTAGAGGTGAAAGGGGCTGTTTGACTTTCATTCTATGTTACAGTCAATCAGGATAAGAAGTCAAGACAGGAGTTTTTCTCTCTTTTTTTCTTCTTTTTATTAAGTAATTTATTTACTTTACATCCAAATCAAAGATACTCCCTTCTTCCCACTCCTCCTTTCTCACCTCACCTCACCCCACAGCTATCACTCCTCCCCTTCTCCTCAGAAAAGCAGAGGCCTCCCATGAATATCAAACAGCCTTGGCATATCAAGTTGCAGTAAGACTAGACACATCTTCTACTGAGACTAGAAAAGGAGACAAAGTTAGGGGAAAGGGATACAAAGGTAAGCAATGTAGTCCGAGACAGCCTGTGTTCCTACTTTAGATGTCCCACATGAAGACCCAGCTGCACAACGGCTACATATGTGCAGAGAGCCTAGGACCATTCCATGCATGCTCTATGGTTGGCAGTTCAGTTGCTATGAGCACCTATGAGCCCAGGTTAGTTGATTCTGTAGGTTGTCTTGTGTCCTTGACCCTTTGACTCCTTCAATCCTTCTGCCTGCTCTTCCACAGGATGCTCTAAGCTCATTTAATGTTGGACTGTGGATCTCTGCATCAGTTTTCGTCAGTTGCTAGGTGAAGCTTCTCTGATGGCAGTTATGCTAGGCTCCTGTCTGCAAGAAGAACAGAATATCATTAACAGTGTCAGGGGTGGGCTCCCTTCACAGCATGGATCTCAAGCTGGTCCAGTCACAGGTTGGACCTTCCCTCAAATTCTGCTCTATGTTTTACTCCTGCACATTTTATAGGCAGGGCAAATTGAGGGCCTATATTTTTGAGGCTGGGTGGGTGTCCCAGTCCTTCCATTGGACATTTTTCTTGGTTACATGAGATGACCAATTCAGCCTCCATATCCCCCATTTCTAGGAGTCTTAATTAGGGTCACCCTCATAGATCCTGCAAGTTTCCATGTCCTAGGTCTTTAGCTCATCCCAGAGATGTACCTTCCCAAATCCCGTTTTCTCTCCAGGTAGTAATTTCTTCTGTCCTCCCCATCCTCATCCCTCCTTTTCTCATCCTCCCTCCCTACACTGCTGATGTCTAGTCTCTTTCCCCTTCTCAGTGAGATTCAAGTATCTCAAACTTAGGCCCAGCTTGTTCCTTAGCTTCTTTGGGTCTGTAGTTTGTAGCATGGTCATCTTGTATTTTGTGAATAATAGCCACTTATAAGTGAGAATATACCATGTTTGTCTTTCTGAGTCTGGGTTACCTCACACAGGATGATCTTTTCTAGTTTCATTCATTTGCCTGTAAATTTCATGATGCTGTTGTCTTTAAAGGATGAGTAGTACTTGATTGTGTAAATGTATCACATTTGCTTCATCCATCCTTTGACTGAGGGACATCTAGGTTGTATCCAGTTTTTGGCTATTATGAATAAAGCTGCTATAAACATAATTGAGCAAATGCCCTTGTGGTATGGTGGAGCTTATTTTGGGAATATCCTCAGGAGTGGTATAGTTGGGACTTGAGGAGGAACTATTTCCAATTTTCTGAGAAACTCTCTAATTGATTTCCAAAGAAGTTATAGAAGTTCACACTCCCACCAGCAATGGAGGAATGATCTCCTTGTTCCACCTTCTCTCTAGCATGAGTTGTTGCTTGAATTTTTGATCTTAGCCATTCTGCATAGCATAAGATGGAATCTCAAAATCAGTTTTTTGTTTTAAAATTTTTTTTTGGCATTTCCCTGATGACTAAAGATGTCGAAAAATTTGTTAAGTGATTCTCCACTATCAGAGATTCCTCTGTTGAGAATTCTGTTTAACTCCATACCCCATTTTTAATTGGGTTATTTGGTTTGTTGATGTTTAGTTTCTTCAATTCTTTGTATATTTTGGATATCAGCCCTCTGTCAGATGTGGAGTTGGGAAAAATCTTTTCATATTGTTTTGTCCTATTGACAGTGTCCTTTGCCTTACCAAAGTGTTTCAGTTTCATGAGGTTCCTATCTCCTTTATGAACATTGAACTCAAAATACTCAATAAAATATTTATAAACCAAATCAAAGAAAACATTAAAAAGATCATCCACCAAGACCAAGTAGACTTCACCCCAGGGATGCAGAGATAGTTCAACATATGAAAATTCATCAATGCAATCCACCATATAAACAAACTAAAAGAAAAGAAAACATATGATCATCTCATTAGATGCTGAAAAATCCTTTGACAAAATTTATCACTTCTGCATGAAAAAAATCTTGGAGAGATCAGGCATACAAGACACATACCTAAACATAATGAAACCCTTCAAGAAATACAGGTAAATACAATAAAAAAAGAGTGAAGGCAATGGATAAAACTATCCAAGACCAGAAAATGGAAATAGATAGAAGTGATAAAGAAAACACAAAGTGAGGGAATCTTGGAGATGGAAAACGTAATGAGGAGAACAGGAAATACAGACACAAGCACCATCAAGAGAATACAAGAGATGGAAAAGAGAATAGAGGGTGTAGAAGATACAATTGAAAAAATCGATACATGAATCAAAGAAAATGTTAAACCTAAAAAGTTCCTGACACAAAACATCCAAGAAATCTGGGACACCATGAAAAGACTAAACCTAAGAATAATAGGAATAGAAGAAGGAGAAGACTCCCAGCTTGAAGCCCCAGAAAATATTTTCAACAAAATCATAAAAGACAACTATTCTAACCTAAAGAAGAGATGTCTATAAATAAACAAGAAGCTTACAGAACATCAAATAGATTGGACCAAAAAAGAAAAATCTCCTACAATATAAAATCAAAGCACTAAATGTATAGAACAAAGAAATATTGATAAAAGCTGCAAGAAAAAAAGGACAAGTAACCTAAAAAGGCAGACCTCTCAGAATTGCACCCAACTTCTCACCTTAGACTCTAAAAGCCAGAAGGACATGGGATGATATCTTGCAGACACTAAGATACCATACATGTCAACACCGACTACTATATCCAGCAAAACTTTTCATCACCATAGATGGAGAAAACAAGATATTCCACAACAAAACCAAATTTAAACAAATATCTATCCTCAGATCCAGCCGTACAGAACATACTAGAAGGAAAACTCTAACCCAAGGAAGCTAACTATACCCAGGAAAACACAGGAAAAAACCCGACATCAGTGAAACCTAAAGAACAGAAAGTACACACATAACACACAAACACACACACACACTACCACCACAAAAATCAAAGTAACAGAAATCAATAATCATTGGTCATTATATCTCCCCACATCAGTGTATTCAATTCCCCAACAAAAAGACACAGGCTAACAGAATGGATGCAAAAACATGATCTATCATTCTGTTGCAAACAAGAAACACACCTTAGCAACAAAGATAGACATTATCTAAGGGTAAATAGGCTGGAAAAAGGTTTTCCAAGCAAATGGAACCAAGAAGCAAGCTGGAATAGCCATTCTCATATCTAAAAAAGTAGACTTTCAACCAAGATTAATCAAAAGAGATAGGGAAGGATACTTCAGACTCATCAAAGGAAAAATTCATCAAGATGACATCTCAATTCTTCACATCCATGCCACAAATGCATTGGTTCCCACATTCATAAAAGAAACATTACTAACACTTAAATGACACATTGAACATTAATAGTGGGAGACTTCAACATCCTGCTCTCACCAATGGTCAGTCATCAAAACAGAAACCAAACAGAGAAATAATGAAACTAACCGATGTTATGAATCAAATTGACATAACAAATATCTATAGAACATTTCACTCAAACACAAAAGAATATAACTTCTCAGTACCTCACAGAACCTTCTCCATAATTGGCCATGTAATCAGTCACAAGCAACCTCAAAAGATACAAGAAAATTGAAATAATTCCTTTTATCTTACCAGACCACCATGGATTAAAGCTGGACTTCAGAAACAACAGAAAACCTACAAATTTATGGAAACTTAAAAGCTCTCTTCTCAAAGATCACCAGGTCTGGGAAGAAATAATGAAAGAAATTAAAGAATTTTTAAAATTCTATGAAAATGAATGCACAGCATATCCAAACTTATGGGACACAGTGAAAGCAGTGCTAAATTCATAAAATCAGTACCTTCATAAAGATAATGGAGAGTTCTCATACTAGCAATTTAAAAGAACATCTAAAAGCTCTAAAACAAAAAGAAACAAATGCACTCAAGAGGCATAGACAGAAGAAAATAATCAAACTCAGGGTTGAAATTAATAAATTAGAAACAAAGAAAACAATAAAAAAAATCAATAAAACCAAGAAGTAGTTCTTTGAGAAAATCAACAAAATAGACAAACCCTTAGCCAAATCTCTGAAAGGCAGAGAGACTATATCCAAATTAATAAAGTCAATATGAAAAGGAGGATATAATGACAGACAATGAGAAAATCCAAAGAATCATTAGGTCTTACTCCAAAAGCCTGTATTCCACAAAATCTAAATGAAATGGGTGATTTTCTCAATAGATTTCACTTACTACTAAAGTTAAATTAAGGTCAGGGAACCAATTTAAACAGTCCTATAATCCCTAAAGAAATAGAAGCAGTCATCAAAAGTTTCCCTACCAAATAAAGCACAATGGCAGATGGTTTTAGCACAGAATTCTACCAGTCTTTCAAAGAAGAGCTAATACTAGTACTCCTCATAGAATTCCACAAAATAAAATCAGAAAAAACATTGCCAGGTTCATTTTATGAAACCACCATCACACTGACACCTAAACCACACAAAAACTCAACAAAGAAAGATAATTTTAGACCAATTTCCATTATCGAACAAAAATACTCAACAAAATACTCATAAACTGAATCCAAGAACACATCAAAAACATCATTCATCATGATCAAGTAGACTTCAGCCCAGGGATGCAAGGATGAATCAGCATATAAAAACCAATCAATGTAATCCACCATATAAACAATATTCATATGATCATTTAATTAGATGCAGGCAAAGGCTTTGATAAAATCCAACCTCCCTTCATGAAAAATTGGAGAGATCACAGATACAAGGCCCAGGTCTAAACATAATAAAGACAGTATACAGCAAGGTAATATAAAATATCAAATTAAATGGAGAAAAACTTAAAATAATTCCACTAAAATGAGAGTCAAGACAAGGATGTCCACTATCTCCTTATTGATTCAACATAGTATTTGATATTTTAGTTACAGAAATAAGACAACTAACGAGATCAATGGGATAAAAATTGGAAAAGAAGAAGTCAAAGTATCTCTATTCACAGATGACATGATAGTATACATAAGTGACGTCAAAATTCTACCAGAGATCTCCTACAGCTGATAAACACCTTCAGCAAAGTGTCTAGATACAAAATTAACACACACACACACACACACACAATCAGTAGTCTTCCTTAATACAAGCGATAAAGAGGCTGAGAAAGAAATTAAGGAAACAACACCCTTTATAATAGCCACAAAATATATAAAATATCTTGGTGTAACTATAACCAAGCAAGTGAAAAACCTGACAAAAACTTTAGGTGCCTGAAGAAAGAAACTGAAGAAGATATCAGAAGATGGAAAGATGTCCCATGTTCATGGATCAGTAGGACTAACATAATAAAAATGGACGTCTTACCAAAAGCAATATACAGATTCAATGCAATTCTCATGGAAATCCCAACACAATTTTTTAGAGACAGACCTTGAAATAGCAATTTTCAACTTCATATAGAAATATAAAAAACCCAGAATGGTGTAAACAACACTGTACAATAAAATAACTTCTGAAGGTATCACCATCCTTGATTTCATGTTGTACTACAGAGCAATAGTAGTAAAAACTGCATGGTATTGGCATAAAAACAGACAGGTTGATTAGTGGAATCAAATCAAAGACCCAGAAATAAAATCATACACCTATGGTTACTTGATTTTTGACAAAGAAATCAAAACTTCACAATGGAAAAAAAAAGTATCTTCAACAAATGATTCTGGTCTAACTAGATCAGCATGCAGATAATGCAAATAGATATATATTTATTACCCTTATCACAAAACTTAAGTGAAAGTGGATCAAAACCCTCAACATAAAATAGGATACACTGAGTACAGTAGAAGAAAAAGTGGGGAAATATCCTTGAATGTACTGGCACAAGAGAGAACTTCCTGAATAGAACACTAATAGTTCAGGCACTAAATCAACTATTAATAAATGGGACCTCATGAAACTGAAAAGCTTCTGTAAGGCAAAGGTCACCATTAACAGGAAAAATCCACAGATAGCATATTGGTAAAGATCTTCACTATTCCTACATCTGACTAAGGACTAATATCCAAAATATATAAAGAACTAAAAAATAAACATCAACAAACAAAATAACCCAATCAAAAGGTGGGGTACAGAGTGAAAGCAAGAATTTACAAAAATGGAATCTCTAATGACTGAAACACTTTTTAAAAATGCTCAATGTCCTTAATTATCAGGAAAATGTAAATCAAAACAAGTCTGAGATTCCATCTCGTACCCATCAGAATGGCTAAGATAAAAAATTCAGTGACAGCACATGCTGTCAAGAATGAGGAAAAAGGGGAACAATCCTCTATTGCAAGTGGGAATGTAAGCCTGTATAATCACTTTGAAAATCAATCTGGCAGTATCTCAGAAAATTGGTAGTAGTTCTACCTCAAGACCCAGCTATACCACACTTGAGCAGATACCCAAAATATGCTTCACCAAACCACAAGGATATTTGCTCAACTATGTTCACAGCAACTTCACTCATAATAGCCAGAAACTGGAAACAACTCAGATATCATTCCATCTAAGATGTATAAAGAAACTGTGGTTCATTTACACAATGGAATACTACTCAGCTATTAAATACAATGACTTCATGAAATTTACAGGAAAATGAATGAAACTAGAAAAGATCATCCTGAATGAGGTACCCTAGACTCAGAAAGACACACATGGTATGTACTCACTTATAAATGGATAGTTAGCCATATAGTACAGGATAACCCTGCTACAATCCACAGACCCAAAGAAACTAACAAAGAGAGCTCAAGGGAAGGTTGCTTGAATCCCCCTTAAGAATGGAAAATAGAATACACATCTGAAGTGGAGGGAGGGAGGAAACTGGGTGGGAGGTTTGCAGAGTGGAACGGGGGGGTGGGGTGGGAGGGGGAGAATCAGGTGAGGGAAGAGTAAGAAGGGGGGTGAGAGACCCAGGAAAGAAAAGGGAAATTGGGGGCAGCGTCTCTGTGACAAGCTAGAGAACTGAGATGGGGATGCTCCTGGGAAGATATGAGGTGTCCCTAGTTAAGACTCCTAGCGGAGGGAAAGGGTGGGATTTTGTGACTGAAGGGGCCACATCCTGTAGCCAGGCAGGACTTTCAGTGGAGGGAGCGGGACATCAATCCACCCACACAACCCTCAACACAAAATTTGTCTTACCTAGAAGTGTAGGAATAAAATCGAGCAGAGATTGAGGGAATGGCCCACCAATGATTGGCCCAACTTGAGACCCACCCAACGGGAGAGGGCCAGCCCCTGACACTATTGATGATACTCTGCTATCCTTGCAGACAGGAGCCTAGCATAACTGTCATCTGAGAGGCTTCATTCAGCAGATAATGGAAACAGATGCAGAGACCCACAGCCAAACATTAGGCGGAACTCAGGGAGTCTAGTGGAAGAGTTGGGGGAAAGATTGAGTGAGCTGGAGGGTCAAGGACAGAACAAAAAGCCCTACAGGGCCAACTAACCTGGGCCCATGGGGGCTCCTAGAGAATGAACCACCAACCAAAGATCATTCAGGGACTAGACCTAGGACCCCAACACATATGAAGCTGATGAGCTGCTCTGTCTTTAAGTGGGTACTCTAACAACTGGAGTAGGGGCTGTCTCTGACTTGGACTCTGTTGCCTGCTTTTCAATCCCCTTTTTCCTAGCAGAGCTGCGTTGTTTGTCTTCAGTGGAAGAGGAGGCACCTAGTCCCTGATGTAACTTGATGTGCTGAGACACTTTGGTACTGTGAGAGTGAGGAACCTCCCCTTCTCTGAGAAGAAGGGTGAAGGGGATGGAGGAAGTGCGTGGGAGGGTGGGACTGGGAGGAGAGGAGGCAGTGGGGCTGTGATTGGGATGTAAAATGTATGAATAAATAAATACATAAATAAATACATGAAAAAAGTATGAATCCTTAAGACTGTCCACACATTTAGTTATTCAAAAGACAAATCAGAGGCACGAGGATCCTGGGAGCCAAGGTAGCGTGAGAATGAGAATTTTGACTGAAGAAGAGACCTGGGTAATGTTTGAGAAGATTGTGAAATACATCATCGGGGAGAATCTACAGCTCCTGGTGGACAGTACTGATGGCACCTGTTTCTGGCTGCACAAAGACCGAGTGTACTATGGGAGTGAGATGATCCTGAAGCTGGTCCCCAACATCTCCCGGGGATAAGCTAGTGTCACTGGGGACGTGTTTTGGAAAGTTTACCAAGACCCACAAGTTCTGGTTGCACATTACAGCTCTCTGTTACCTTTGCACACTATGCCAAGTAGAAGTGTGGATAAAGCCTGGAGCCGAGCAGCCCTTCTTGTATGTGTTGAAATCTGGTCTGGGTCGAATCAGTGGAAACACTTCTCAGTACCAGGGAGTAGTGGTTTATTCCATGGCAGACTTTCCTTTGGGTTTTGGGGAGGCAGAAAGGTCTACCCAAGACTAAAGGAAAGTGGACCCCATGACTATTGTGGTGTTTCATCAGCAGACACTGGAGAATACCCACCACATGAAGAGACACTGATTTAGGATGGTGATCCTGAAAACATTTTGCTGTGTGAGAGGACTTAGGTTGGTTCCTGTGGGTGCAGACATTATCATGTTAAATTTGGATGACACTGAGATACGCAGCTTAGATTCTTACTCAACAGAAGTAGCTCAGAAATAGGGTTTCAGACCCTTCATAGGCAAAAGCCGGTGGATCACAAGTATAAGTCCCGCTGAGACTATTTGATAAGTTAAAGGCCAGTCTGGGCTACATAATAAGACCCTGTCTCAAAAATTTAAAACAAAACAAACCCTGTCAAGTGTGTGTGTGAGTGAACAACATGTTACTATTCTGTGTCTGCCATCATCTCTGTTTGACTCAGAAGACTTGTTCTGAGTAATGGGTTCTAAGTTACTGCACTGAGGACAGGAGTAATTTTATTGTTGTCAGTGATAACACTGTTTTCCATGCTCATGATAGCATGGTGGACTTTCTACTGCTTATTAATATCATTAAAGATAGAAACAGACATATAAGGGTAGTAGGTCATGCTTGTGGTTTTACAGATGGAATTCTACAAAAATAATAGATGAAATTAAAAAGAAGACAAATCAAAGTCAGTGTCTGAGGATTAATGAAATATATAAAAGGTTTGAGAAGCTTGATCTAATAACTAAGGAGTTCTGAAAAATGTTTTGGATACATGAGATTTATCCTGACATAGGCATAGGAATATAAACTACTAAAATAATATTGAAGCATGGGGTGAGCTAAGCATCTAGAAGAACTAAGAAAACTACGTTTATGGGAAATAGTCACCCTCAATGATACAAATCCTGTACTCAGTTGCACAAGAAAAGGGAAGATAATCAGTTGAAAAACACAAAATCAAATTAAAATCAAACATTGATAATAAATTTAAATAAAAGCATCTATTAAAAGAAGAAAGCTCTCTGATTCTATAATAAAGCAAATTTCATTATTTTTCAGGCAAAAGATAAGTAAAATTATTAAAAATAACTGAACAAGGTTATTTGAGAATTTAGTAAACATTAACATAAAGTATGAACATAATAATGTCACTATATATTACTCACATTCTGAATGTATTAGACAATACAATTAGACATGCAAATAAAATAATTGGCATGAATACTTAATGATTAAAAATATTTATAGTTAATAGCATTTTATGAGTGAGAAATCCAAGCATTAAGTCAATTACAAATATGACAATTCAACAAAACCACTTAAAAATTTCATATATGAAGTTATTATTATATAAATAAAATATTAAATAATGTTTCTTATATTCAAACCAAGTAAAATGGAAGGGAAGTATTTCATTTTGATTAGTAATGCAAAGACAAATATTTAATGTTCTAATTATCCATTGATAATAATGACTCACTTTCACACTTAATGGTCCAAAGCAATGCAGGGTTTTTTTTTTTTTTTGTGTGTGTGTGTGTGTGTGTGTGTGTGTGTGTGTGTGTGTGTGTAAACTGTATGTGTTGGGCTCAGTTAAAAGATTATTTTTATTTGTCTAAGACAGGTTCTCACTGTGTATCCCTGTTTGGTCTGAAACTTTCTAAGTACAGCAGGATGACTTCAAACTTGCAGTGATCCTCTTGCATCTGGGATTCCAGATATGTGCCACCAGTGTGCAGGCACCTGAAGACCCAGCTATGCTGCTCTTTTGAGAGGGCTGACTCACCTAGTTGGCAGTTGTTAGCTTCCCTATTGCTATATTCCAGTTATAAAAGTTTCTCAAAATATAGTGATTAAGTTCTGACAGTAAATGATCTGCGAATTAGATTCCAAATGACAAAAGTAAAAGTACACATCAGATAGAATCTATGTCCATAATAAGCCTAGTGTTATTTTGCTAAATTCTAATGAAAGTCAAGAAGCTTACTCAGCATTAGAAAGTAGAGACATAGAATCCAATTTTCAAAACAGTTTGATAAAGACATGACACCAGATATTATATAAATATTTTTTCTTTCATTTTTGAATATACAGCCTATTATTTTTTAGTGGTAAACTTAGAGAAATATATACAAGTTCTAAAATGGAAAATTATGGATACCATAATGAAAGATATTAAAAGCATCATTCAGAATAAGAATCTGTTTAATTAGGAAGATTTGGTGTTAAAGCATGGCTATTCCTAAATTAATCTACAATTTCAAGTCAATCTTAGTCAATTAACTAATTTTCTTACATTTATTTATTAATTTTAGTTACCTCTCAATCACAGCCTCCTCCCTCCTCTACTCCTGGCCCCAGTTTCACCTTCCATCCCTCTACTACCTCTCCCTCCTATCCTTCTCCTTGGATGGGGAACTCTCACATATCAGCCCTCCTCAGTTCATCAGTCACCCTTTTCTTTGTGGCCCTACACCGCAGCTCAGGTAGGGTCAAGTATCCCACTAACAGGCAACAAAGCCTAAGACCACCCACCTCCCACTTGCTAAGGGATCTGTTTGAAGAGGAGCAGGAGGCAGGAAATCATCAAACTCAGGGCTGAAATCAGTAACTTAGAAACAAAGAGAACAAGGCAAAGACTTGACAAAATCAAGAGCTGGTTCTTTGAGAAAATTAATGAAATAGACAAACTCTTAGACAAAATAATTAAAAGGCAGAGGGAAAATATCCAAATCAATAAAATCAGAAATGAAAAGGGGGAAATAATAGACATTGAGAAAAATCCAAAGACTCTTAAGTCCTACTTCAAAAACCTGTCTCAACAAAATTGTAAAACCTAAGTGAAATGGACAATTTCCTTGACAGATTCCAAGTACCAAAGTTAGATCACGAACAGGTTAACGAATTAAACAGTCCCATAACCCCTAAGGAAATAGTAGTAGTCATTAAAAGCCTCCTAACCAAAAAAAGTCCAGGGCCAGATGGGTTCAACACAGAATTCTACAAGACTTTCAAAGAATAGCTAATTCCAACACTCTTCAAACTTTTCTACAAAATAGAAATAGAAGGAACACTGCCAAACTCATTTTATGAGACCACAGTCATCCTGATACTTAAACCACACAAAGAAAGAGAATTTCAGACCAATCTTCCTTATGAACATAGATCAAAAATACTCAATAAAATACTTGCAAATCAAATCCAAGGACAAATCAAAAGTATCATACACCATGATCAAGTAGGTTTCATCCCAGGAATGCAGGGTGGTTTAACATATGAAAATCTATCAATGTAATCCACCATATAAATAAGCTGAAATAAAAAACAAACAAACAAAAAACCCCACATGATCATCTTGCTAGATGCTGAAAAAGCATTTGACAAGACCCAACACCCCTTCATGTTAAAAGTCTTGGAGAGATCAGGTATACAAGGAGCATATACTTAAACATAATAAAACCAATATACATCAACCCGGTAGGCAATATCAAATTAAATGGAGAGAAACTTAAAACACTTTCACTAAAATCAGGGACAAGACAAGGCTGTTCACTCTCTCCATATCTCTTCAACATAGAACTTGAAGTTCTAGTCCAAGCAATAAGACAACTAAAGGAGATCAAGGGATACAAATTGGATAGGAAGACGTCAAAGTATCCCTATTCACAGATGATATGATAGTGTACATAAGTCAATCCTAATTTAAATAGCTTGTTTATGTGTTTAACTTGACAAATTTTGTTTAAAATTTGTGTGGAAAAATACATACATGACAAATTCTGGAAAATTGCAAAAGGAAAAAGTAATAACAGCCAGACGTTTAAACAAAAAGATATATGCATATATACAAATGAGAGAAACTAGAAAAGAAATAGTTTCAGAAAACACAGCAAGTGATAAAGCTTTATTTCAAAGCAATAGATAAAATATGTATTATTGTACAGGATAACTATCCTGCAACCCACAGACACAAAGGAGCAGGAACCTAGCATAACTATCCTAAAAGAAACCCAACCCAGCAGGAGATCAAAACAGATGCTGAGACACACAGTCAAACATTAGGTTTAGCTCTGGGAGCTGTGTATAAGAGAGGGAATAAGAATAGAGAGATCCGGATGGGAGGAGAACAGCGCATGAAGATCAACAGAACTAACCATCCTAGGTCTCTAGAAGCTTACAGAAACTGAAACACTAACCAAAAAAAAAAAAAAGCATACTTAGCTAGACCTAGACTCCCTATACATAGACAGATGATAGACAGCTTGGTCTTTATACCTTTATACAGATCCCTTAGCAAGTGGAGGTGGGGGGAGCAGTCTCTGTCATGGACTCTGTTGCCTGTTAGTGGAACACCTTACCCTAGCTGAGCTGCCATGTCAGGCCCCAGAGCAAGAGGAAGCTCTTAGTCTTCAAGTGACTGATGAACTGAGGGGAGTTGATATGTAGGAAGCTGCACTCATCTGAGGAGAAGGAAAGGAGGGAGAGTGGAAGAGGGTGGGACAGGAGGGGAGGAGGGAGACACTGTGATAGAGATGTAACTTGAATAAATAAATAAATGTTGAAAAAAACTCTTTAAAAAAAACCAAACAAATGATACAGAAAGACTTTCTGTAACCCAGCTGGCCTTGATTTTGTAATCTTCCTGTATTAGCCTCCTGAGTAGGTGAGATAATAGGCCTATGCTACTGTACTTGGCTTGGAACAATAACAACAACAACAACAACAAAGAATCAAATTTAGGTAAAAATTAAAAATATTTCATGTAAAGGATAATGAGAAACAGAATCAAATGATTAACAGAAAAATGAAAATATGCCAAGGTTGGCACAAAATTAAATATTTATATTTATTTTTATGTTCTAGTGTGTATCTGTATGTGTGTGCAAGAGAGTAGGTGTGTGTGTGTGTGTGTGTGTGTGTGTGTGTGTGTGTGTGTGTGTCCCACGTGTGTTTGCATGCCCCAGAGATCAGAATGTGGTACATTCTCTGGACTTCAGGTATGTGAGCTGATAGCTGTGAATTCTGGGGATTGGACTTGGAGTGACTGTAAGAGCAGCAAGTGTACGTCTCTCCAAGCCCAAATTCAATTTCTAGAAAAGTATGAATCATCACTTCCCTACTTTTGTGGTTTGGATATAGTTGCATGGGTAGATTAACTCATGTTAGTGGATTGGTCTTCAGTATGGTGATGTCAGGAGTTGATGTGGACCTTTAAGAGGTGGAGCCTTATGAGAACTCCTTAAAACATTAAGTGTGCTGTTTTTGGAAGGGGTTAACCTATTTTTTTTTGGGACACTGTTAGTTATCAAGAGAGAGATTTGTAAGAATGAATCTGATCCCTGTATATCTCTAGTTTCCTGTCTCAAGATGAGCTCTCTTCTTCCCACATGTACTCCCACTTCTGTGATGATGTTGACCATGAGTTCCTCCACAGGTCTAAGGCAACATCAGTGCTGCCGGTGTGAAATCTGCAAAACAAAGTGCTGAATTACATTGTCTTATATACAAAAGCAGGCTACCCCACATGCTTTAGTATAGCAGCAAAAACTTACCAATATGCTTTGTTTCATAATAGTTTTGTGACTAGGTCCAAAGGTCCAAGGCTTTGGTTTTAATCCCTATGATCTTTCCATACCAAAACTATGTGACTTTCAGACAGAACAAAATGAAAATGTGAAATGTTGCTAAGAAATTAATTTAAATTTTAGCATAGTTGTTGCATAATATTAAAGAAAATTCTGGTACAGACTTTATATACATAGGGCTCAGTACAACTGTACAGTTTACTTGCTATAAAATAGCCTTCCTCTTGTGTGTGTGTGTGTGTGTGTGTGTGTGTGTGTGTGTGTAATATGCATGAATGTGTGTCTTCATGTTCATATGTATGTAGGTGGACATGCATGTGGAAGCCAAGTTTGACTGTGTATGTTTTTCTTGTTCAGTCTGCACATTGTACATTGATGTGGGTGGTCTCTTGATGAGCCAAGAGGTCACCAATTTGAATAGTGTGGCTAGCCAAATTATTCCAAGGATCGCATGTTATTGCTTCCTACATCCTGGGATTCAGGTGGGCTGTCAGGAGTGTCTTGCCTTTATGTGGCCCTAGGGGACTGAAATCCCATCTTCCCATTTGTAAGGTAACTGCTTTATCTGTTAATCCATCTCTTCATAGCCCACAGCATATTTTCAAATATTATTTGTTTGAAGAGCATCACACAAATAAATGGGAGAAAGAACAACTCTTTCAGCAAATAATATTAGACAACTGGATAGCCATGTACAAAAATAAATTTCAACTGTAGTTGTAGATCTCTTTTTTTTAAATTTACTTGTTTTTCCCCTTTTAAAAAATTTTTGTTATATCCTTTTTTGCCTAACGTCTCCTCCATTTAGTCCAATAAAAGGTTCTCTTTCTTATAACAAACTCAATACCAAACAATAAGAATAATTAAGAAACAATTACAAAAACTGTAAGGTATGACATACATTCCCAAAGTCCAGTCCATATGCATTTGGCAACTAATAAGAATATTCTATTATCTATCTATCTAGGTGAGTTTAAAGTTCTATACCTAACTCAGTTTCCATCCTAACATGCATTACCAGCTTAAAAACATCTTCTTAGACATAGATCATCCTTTTAATTCCTAAACAACTTAAAACTTGGCTGTGAGACTATAACTATCCAGTCTTTAACCACAAGAGACCTGAGATGAACTGAAAGTGAGTCACAGAACTGTTTGAGAGCTAAAACTACAAAATTCTGAAAAGAAAACATAACAGCAAATCTTTATGCTCATAAGTTAAACAAAAAATAGCACAAGCAACAAGTAAGAAAAGTGAACACCAAATGTTTTAAAATTGTGTGGCAAGCAATAGCATCAGGAAATCAAAATGGACAATCATGCATATCCAATCATGCATACAAAGTCCTTGTATCCAGAACACACAGTTTTGTGTATTATTACATCTCAGTGATTAAAAAAAAATCGGTAACCCAATTAAGCATGAGCAACTCCAAAGAAAGGAACAAATGGCCAACGTGCAAGGAAATGATGCTCAATATTATGCATTAACAAAGTCCTGAAAATCACAATGAGATAATTACTTTATACTCATTAATGTGGTTATAATCCAAACATTAGTGAGGATATGGAGAAATTGGAATGCCCAAACACTGCTGGTAGAATTGTAAAATGGCACAACCATATGAAAAACTATTTGATCATTCCTAAAATGTTAACTAGAGAATCAGCATATGACTCTACAGTTCTTCTTCTAGTTATATTTCCAAAAGTAATATAAACATTTATCTATAAGTAGACTTGTATATGAATGCTTGTAGCAGCATCATTCAAAAGTATTGGAAAGTGGGAAGCACCCATTAATGGATGAGTAGATGTGCTAAGAACATAAAATTAAATATTTGAACATATGAAACTATGAACTGTTGATACTAGCTACAATTTGGGTGGACCTCACACCAAATAAAGAAGGTCCATCAGAAAGACAATAAATCATGTGACCTGTTTATATTAAAGGGCCATCATGGGTCTGGGATGAGGAATGACATGTAATTAGTACAGGACTTATTTTGGAGGTTGTTAAATAATTCTAACAGTAATTGTTGTGTTGTTTCCACATTTATGAATTGGATATTTTAAAAGATAAAAACTATCGTGTGTGAAGTATACCTTAATAAACTGTTCTAAGTAGTCAACCCAAGGCCAGAGAGATGGCTCTGTAGGTAAGGACTTTACCATGCAAGTCTGGGGATCAGTTCTATCCCTACAACCCATATCAAGTATATTGACACAAAAACAGCTCTCATCTCAACAATGATGAGATAGTTTATTCTGGGACCAAACATGAATAAACACAGCACAGGAAAATAAGTTAAGGTCACCCCATGTTCCACATTTCAACATAGTAAACAGTTTTATGATATTTTTACAGTAACAGAAAAAAGACAGCAGAAACTAAGGCCCTAAAAATATTTTGGTGGCCAAGCATGGTGGCATATGCCTTCAATCCTAGCACTTGGGTGGTTGAGGAAGATGGATCTCTTTGAGTTCAAGGCCAGCCTGGTCTACAAAGCAAGTGCAGGACACCTAGGGTTATTACATGGAGAAACCTTGTGTTGAAAACCCAAAAAACCAAACCAAACCAAAACAAAACTTTGGTGGAAACATCTTGGTAGTTTGGTTATAGCAAAGTTGGGGAACTTGTGCTCTAGGCCTGATATTATTTGACAATATTCTTATCCTTTTAGACGGTGATTGCTTGTGGTATGTAATACATTCAAAAGGGTTCTCTTATCAGTCACAAAGATGCTAGATCAGAAACAGAGGTTGGAAAGACATGGCCATTCAAGGGACTGAAAATAGCCTAAGATAAATTGTAATTGGATTGTGGACCTTGAACTTCCAGCCTCTTCACAGTCACTGAAGTCCCAATAAATCAGTTGACTTATCAGCAGGTTCAGTGTAAAGTATGGTTCATTCCAAGGACTTAATTTCATAGGTGAAGAAGAGAATTCTACCTCCACCTGCATGCACTGGCTTGTCCACCTATCCCCACATATCATGTACATTCATACACAATAATAATATGAGGTTTTAAATCAGCCTAGGAATAGTGAGAGAGTGCATGTACCGTATGAATGCTATCATACCATGCTTTCTTAGATCCCTATATTTGCCTTGCTGTTGTACTATGTATATTCCTATATATTTTAATATGACCAAATGGCTACTTATTTCTTTAATCCCATTTCTTACTCCTGTCTATCTACATCCTTTACTATAGCCATTATGACTTCCCTGTATTTCCTGAATGCACCACATGGATTATTTTATGCCCCAGCATCTTATATATTCCACTTAGCCAAAAAAAAAAGTTTTGATCAAGAAATCTTCATAGTTCTGTTTTCTGCTTGGTTTAGACAGGCTTCATCTTGAAACACTAACTTACCTATAGGATGCCTTGTGCTTTATGATAGTGTCTGAAGCACCTACAGGAGTCTCTGTCACATTGAAAACTTTAATACTGTGTGTTTAACTAGTCACAGGAGAATTTTTATAAATCTCCAAGAAAAAAAAAATAACAAAAGACACAATATTTTTCTTCTGTCTGAGTTGCATCATCACCCAAATATTCCTAACACTATGTAAGCTTATTTGTTGCTAACTAGACTTCAAGAACTTAGAGAAAAGAAGAATGACAATTTCAATTTTTTATCTTGAGGGAGAAAATGGTGGTGCAAATAATTTTATTTTCAATGAAAGGTGGAAAGGTTGCTCTGATATATTTATCATCTTCACTGCCTATACCAGGTAATTAAGGAATGTGGGTCCTTCCTTGTTTTGTATCTTCTGATCTTTTATAAATAATTTCTTCGTGATTAGTGCTTTCAGTAAATATAGGAAGTTCTAGCTTCTGTGATCTCAGTGCTCAAAATGTAAAGACATGAAAGATGTTGTGATTTGAATCACAAAACTATAACTTTAACTCATGATAATTAACCACTGCTTTTGATGTAATTTTCATTGTGTGATGTTTTTAACTTTTATAGTCTCACTAATTATTTCTTATGAAGATGTTTATTAGATGCATTATACTTATTAACCACAGCTTAGAAAATAATAGAAGTGGGTTTTAAAATCAAAGCCAGACCTTGAACACACACCTACAGCCATCATAACTGCTGTTATCTCAGGTCTCATGACTTTACCATATAAATAACTACATTTAGAGATGTCAAGTAAAGATCAATATATATAGCAGACCCACCCCTTCCTTCTAGACATGCCAGGGTGATACTAGGAGTGAATGGATACATGGCAGTAATTGGTCAGATTTACACCATGACAATTCTTTTTGGTTTCTGGACTGTGGCAGCAAAGAACACATAACACATACACGCCTTTTTAGAAGCACAGGTGAATAGGTGCTTGGTGGGATACTTTTCTCCTTTGTTCAGAGATGCCACTAAATCACCAATGTTATCAAGAACTTGAGTACTATAAAAACAACCATGGGACACCTCTTGCCCTCTATATGAGAATAGAGAACTGACTGTATATCAGCAATCACGTCTATGTGATCACCATCCCAAACCCAAAAGAGACATTTAGAGAAACTCTGTGCCCATTTGTTTAAAAACATGGTCATCCTTCAGCTAACACTAAGAGAATGAGAAGCATAAAACACAGGCATAAAGTAGTTTCATTGTTGGCTTAATTCAAGCCACATTCATGCTGCCTGTTTTTGCCATGTCCCCACTTCTTTTGTTTGTCTCTGGTAATGTGCTGAGTAAAACATGTTTGCAAATCACATTTTTAAAGATGAAATCACTAATTCAAAAATAAATGTCATCATATTGTCTTCTAGTATTTAGCTATAACATTTTCATCTAAAATTTGCTAATTAGTAGTTCACTTTGCATTTTGAAAATATATAAACGTCTTTACTAAAACTTCTATTGTAAGTGTCAGTATAAGTGTTTGAATTAAGCATTTGAATAACACAGGTATAATATGGGACAGAGGTGTGGTGTGAGCTACATTCTCATGCATCTGGACCCTTTCTATTCCTGGTTCTGTGCTTTATTATATGTATGTCCTTCTAACAGAATTTTTTATTTTGTTTCATTTTTTGATGTTTTTTTTTACGTTTTTTTTTTTGTTTGTTTGTTTGATATTTTGAGACAGGATTTCTCTGTGTAACCATGTGGTCCTGGAACTCACTCTGTAGACCAGGCTGGTCTCAAACTCACAGAGATCCACT
This sequence comes from Lophiomys imhausi, assembly GCA_907164525.1. NCBI lineage: Eukaryota > Metazoa > Chordata > Mammalia > Rodentia > Muridae > Lophiomys > Lophiomys imhausi. The sequence goes on from CAJQZJ010032097.1 coordinate 4,377,053, forward strand.
TGCCTCTGCCTCAGGAGTCCTGGGAACAAAGGCATGCACCACCACTGCCTGGCCTTTATAACAAAATCTTAACTGCCCAAACATTACATGCCTCAAATGCCTAATCTCATATTACTAATAAGAATTTTTCTTTCTAGGTTCTTTAATTAATTGAGAGATATTTGTGAGAGTTAGAAATGGCTTATATAAAGAATTGCAGCTCAGAGCTAGGGTGCTATGTCAGTGGATAAGAGAGATTGCTGTGCACGCATGGTGGACTGAGTTTGAATTCCTAGCATCCAGGTATGACTTGAGTGTCTCTAACAGAAGATTAGATAGAAGGTCAGCCTGGCCAAACCTGTAAGCTTTCAGGTTAGTTAGTAACACTTCTTCAAGCCAATAAGGAGAGAGTGAAAGATGAAGACAACAGACAAACAAACAAACAAACCAAAAACCAAAACCAAAACACAAACCTATCCTTTGTCCCATGTATGTACATGAATTGACATGTGCACTTACAGTCATTGTGATGGCTAGACTTGGTTGTCAACTTTAATACACCTGGAATTAACTAAAATCCAAAAATGGAACAGCACACCTGTAAATGATTTTTGCTTAATTTAAAGTGGGAAGATCCATTTCTAAATCAGATCTTTGACATGGGAAGACACACCTCTAATCTAGATCTTTTGAGGACCATCCACCTATAATATGATCCATGCCTTCTCTTGGAAGTTAATATAAAGACAAGGAAGAAAGAAGCTTTTGTTCTTTGCCTTTGCTCTTGCCCTGCTAGAGCATTCATTCACTGACATTACAGCCTTCTTCTTTGGGATTCTGGCATATACTGAGGACCAACTGAGACAACCAGTCTCGTGGACTGAACAACTATTGGATTCTTGAACCTCCCGTTTATAGGCAACTATTGTTAGATTAACTGGACCACAGCCTGTAAATCATTATAATATATCTGCACCCCACCCATCAGGCTACCAGTTTGTTTTTCTGAGAGAGAAGAGAGATTCATTCTATAAGTTTTGTTTCTCTGAGAGAGAAGAGTGAGTCAGTCTATAGCTTTTGTTATTCTAAAAAACCCTGACTAATACACTCATGTTCAGGCGACCCCTCCACACACACAATGTGATGAATCTGAGAAAGGGACTAGTTTTAGGGGTTGTTATGGTTAGGATGGAGATAAAAGAGGGTATGGATAATAATCAGAATACATTATACAATATATTATATACATGTATAGAATTGTCAAAAAACAATATTAATTTTAAAATTTGGGTCCAAACAAACAAACAAACAAGACAAAGAAAAATGTAAAATTCTGAGCAAATTTTATCCAGAAGAGAGTTATTCTGGCTGTACTAATCCCAGACAAAAAGTTTAAGTTGAAAAAATGTGAATTAACTTTTTCTTGGTTCTTTTTTTTATGTTTGTTTATTATTTCAGGTTACATCTCCATCACAGTGTCCTCTTTCCACTCCTACCAGTCTTGGCCTCTAACCCTCTACTCCCTATCCCTTCCAACCCACTCCTCTGGAGTGGAGTGTCCCTACATATCAGTCCCTCGCCCCAGTTCAGCAGTCATATGAGGGCCAAGAACCTCCTCATACACTGGGGGCCTACAAGGCAGCACCACTACGGCAAAGTGTCTCATTGACAGGTAACAAAGTCTATGTTCCTATTCCTTTTGGTGCATTGGTTGTCGTATAGTTATCCTGTTCTATATGGCTAAAATCTGATTATAAGTGAATAGATGCCATGTGCATCCTTCTGAGTCTGGGTTATCTCAGTCAGGATGAGCATCTCTAGTTCCATCCATTTGGCGGCAAATTGCATGATTTATTGTTTCTTGAGTTGAACTGGTTGAGAATCCACTCACCAAAATAACTTTCTGACTTAAATAAGAATCTATGATTGTGAAAAGACTGGAGGAGTTCAAGGAATATCTGGTTTTAACTCTTAATGTTTACAAGGCTGTGAAATGATTCCCCAGGAGTCAGTAATTAAGAACAGAAAGGTGAAATGTAGAGTGATCTGACCTACTTCCTACACACGCATGGAAGACAGAGACAAATTTATCCTGCAGAGATGGTTGTCAGCATAGGAATGGTGGTCCCAGAAGGAGAGCCAAGACCTGATAAAGTAAAGAAAGAAGAGGTGTTGGTGAACAGATAGAATGACTAACACAAAGCTCACCATCCTGAGGCACATCTGCCTAAAGTTCACTTATTTCATATGATTCCCTATTGTGTTATTTTAAAGAACAGGATTGTCCAGAAATTCATTTCTATATCAGGAGCTTAATTTTAAGTGTCATGACAAATGATAGCTTTTTCTATGATGAGGTAGCATATATTGCAAAGTAAAATTTATGTTAGTAGTGATGACAAAATGTTGTCTTTAGTGATTTGAAACTCTATAACATAATGAGCAACAATTACACTAAGTAAACTATAATGAGAATTCTTAAATGATGCCAATATTTTTAATTGGTAAAGAACATAGTATTTCTTTCTTGGAGGAAAGGGGCAAAGAATCCCATTTATCCCTTTGATAAATTTTTCTTTTTCTTCAACACTCCCACACATTTACTTTCATTTTCTGTCAGATGCAATTTCTCAAGCTGAACAGGGGTAAACTCTATTCATTTCCACATTGTCACTCCATTTCAGCTTAGCTATAAATGAAATGAAAGCATATTGTGCAGTCAGAACCAACATGTACTGAAATGATAGAAAATGCTCTCAGCATACACAGACAAGTACTATGTATTTGTAGGTTTTCAGTTTCACATGGGCATGAGTTAGGAGATGCTTCTTACTCCAAGGAGAGTATAAAAAAATAGGACAAAGAAAAAAAGACCCACTCAATAAAAATTAAAATATCAATTTTAAGATAATATGCTTAAAAACTTTCTTGGCAGGGAAAATATCTACAATGTGGCATTAGTCCTATGTAGACAAATAGGATTTAACTATGAGGGGTTACTTGATTTATTCAGCCATGTGTGATAGGCCAATTAAAATGCTTAAATTGGCAAATTCTCAATAGAGTAAATATTTACTCCAATGAGGATCATTATTCAGCAGATCTATTACACTATATAAATAAAACAAAAACAATGAAAGGCAAAAAGCAAACATCAGGGATTTAAAGATCAGCAAGACTCCATTAGTTATGCACCTGGCGTAAGGAACAGAACAGTAAACACAAAGAGTGGACACAGCTCGTGTTTCATGTTTTGTAAGCTAAGATATATGTTGCTATTTTTAAATAATAGTTATACAACTTCGATGCTCTAAGTACTATTCTGGGCCTTAAATCTGTGCTAAGTAACTGTCATCTACACCTGCTTTTCATGGTGAATGAGGAATACAGAAATAAACATCACATTGTAGGCATAAGGTCATTGTGAAATTCAAATGCTGATTTCGGTACCCCATATTTCTGATTGCAATCCTTGTTCTGAGAATTTCCTGTCTCAATGTAATGTAAACACTGCTCCCCAATTATTCCCTGATATGCCAATAAAGCAATTTAAGCAATGTACAGTCAATCACCGAGTAAGGGTGAGAATAGAGCTGGACTTTCTGCCCTCCAGGTGAGGAGGAGGGAGAGGGAGAGAAGTAAGAAATTCAGCCATGGAGAGACCTCCAGGAAAGATGAGGAAGGAGCAGCTGGAGAAGAGAAAGTCAAGTATCTTAGGGATTTTGGCAAAGGGAGAGTCAGACTATCATAGAGGGCTAAGGATAGATTAAAACTGATCAGTATTGTTCAGTAAAATTTGTTGACCAAACAAAATGATCCAGTCTCGATTATTTGAATGCTACACGGGTTAAGAGTGAAACTGAAACAGGCACAATTATATAAACTAACACTAACATCATCACGTTGGCAGTACTCGGTGAAAAGGAGTTAGGACACAGAGTAACAAAGGAGGCCTCACAGTGATGGGTGGATGTGAATGGAGGGATAATTTTAAATAGAGGGCCAAAAAATACTCCATTGTATCGGTGATATTTGAGGAAGACATAAAAATGATGCTGATATATAAAGCGAGGAGGTTTTAGAAACCGGGAGTGTTTAGATATAACATTGAGACAGGAAATTCTTAGAACGAGGATTTCAACATCAAGGGTAAAGTGCTTGAGGACTCCCGAGTGAGCAATGGGAAAGACTGGGACAGGGAAGTGACAATGAAAACCATTTTACAGAGGCTTTTGATGTTCGTCACTGGGCTATATCTTTGAGTGCTTGGTTTCTAGCTTGTAGTACTAATTTTGGAGGTTATGGAGTTGAGCATGTAAGGCCTAGATGGAGAAGTATGTCATTGTGGTGGGCCTTTCAAGGTTATATTTATCTCCAGGTTTCTGTTCATTCTGCTTCCTACTCAACTATAAAGCAAACAACTCTCTTCTACCACTTACATCTTTTAACATTTTGTTTTGACCATGTGCATATGGTCACATAAGCATGAAGTGAACCTACTGAAAGCATTAACTTCTTATCTGAAATACACCTCTCACCTTTAGGTAGTATCAATGAGATATTTTGTCATAACGACCACAAAGCTACACAATATAAGATTCTTTTAGAAAATAACTCTCTGGGACTAGAGAGATGATCCTATCAGTAAAGCATATGTCTTACAAGCATGAGAACTTGAGTTCAGTCCCAGACCTCACACAATATGCTTATCATGGTGGTTCATGCACATAGTCCTTCATCTGGGAAGCAGAGATGGGTAGATCCCTGGGAAACATTTTCTAGCCTAGCCTAACACATGAGAACTTGTGGAAAATACAAGGTGGATGACTCCCGAAAAAATGCCATTTATGACTTCTACACATATAGGCATACACATGTACAGACCTACATAAAAATAACAGTAAAAAAGAAATTGTCTGCCAAAATGAGGGAGTATTGGAAAGTTGCTGTCATGTGAATGACATGCTCTGATATTTTAATAGGATTCCTCTGGCTGCCATGTGACAGCAGAGAACTAGGAAAATAATTGATAGGAATTTAAAGATAAGCAAGTCTCTCTAACTTTGCAAAAAGCATGACAGAGTTGATAGTAATTTGAAAGAGAATAATGACAGGAAATCCAGAGGGTGGAGATGGCCAACTTCTATACATGTTATTGGGTTTGATATAGTAATAGCAAAGGCAGAAATTATCTTACGGGATCTTGCCTTGAGATAATGAAAGATACAGTTCCCATACATATAATGGAAAAGACTACGGAATAGGATAGGAAAAGAAAGCTAAAATCTTCAATTGGAGATGAGCCTCAGATACCTATATTTAATTAAGGATATCAAGACTGCAGGGATAAAACACTGGAATCAGCATCCCTTTGTCCTTACAATCAAGAAATTTTATATCATGAAAACAATGACCACAGACAAAATTAAGTGCGGTTCCGACAAAATGGAGCTGTAGTCACTTCAGTGACTTATGGTCAGAAAAGTGAAGTAGAACCAGCAAAGGAGAAGAATGAAAGACAAATGAAAAGGAAGGATGACATGAGGTTGTGGATCCCTGGAGAACAAGTAAAGAATACTTCTATATACAGTAGTGAGAGTACTGATGATTTACCATAGTATGATTGGAATCGACACATACTGCCCTTTTGAGTATGGTGAAGTTACTGATTCCTATTAGAAGAATATCAGTTTTGAAATGTTTGGTTTTGTGGTTGTGTTAAATTTAATATTCATACCTAGTTTCTTTTATGATAAATGGAATGCATGAATGGGGTAGATTTTAAGAACTATATGCTTTTTAATATAGAGCCAAAGGAGTTAACATGACAAAGAGGCATTGTATCTGGATGTAGCTCACTACCCCTAAGCTTTCATTAGCAGCACCAAAACTAAGCAGGAAAACAAACAAAACCGTTGATAAATCCTGCTATTAAGGTAGAAGTCTGACATTCCTAGAAAGCCCCTAAGCTTACTGCAAAATGATGGACTCCCATTATCAACAGGGTCTCCACTTTCTACCTGGGGATTCCTCGACTGCTGGACTCCACACCCTCTATCTGAGGAGTGTCACATAGCCCTTAGGGAAATTACAAGTCCAATTCTTTCTCCCAATAAGAAACCTATTCAACAGCACCTGGGATTCCTGGAAATTCTTCCCCATGTTAATGAGATATCTTTTTTTTTAATAATTTATTTTTTGTTTCTTCAAGTTACATCTCAGTCACAATCCCTTCCCTACTCCCCCCTCCTGTCCCACCCTTCCACCCTCTTCCCTCTCAACCCTCCCATCCTCTATCATTTTTTTTTCTTTAGTCTAAGGTAGATCTTTTTCTCCCTAACAGCTCCCCGCTTCAGTCCAACAAATGGTTCTCTCTCCTATAACAATAAATACAATACAAAACAACAGAAGCAAATAGACCACAATTATGAGGGTTATATGGCTTAGCATACATTCTGAATGTCCAGTCCATATGCATCTGGCCCCTGACCTTAACATTCTACTACCTAGCCATCTCCATGAGTTTAAAGTTCTATATCTAACTCAGCTTTCATACTAACTTGCCTCACAATTTTAAAAACATCTTCTTAGATCCAGAACACCCTCTTGATTCCTAAACAACTCAAAATTTAACTATGAGACTCTAGCTATCTATTCTTCAACTACCTCAGAGACCTGAGAGGGATAAAAATATATGATTATATAGGAAGTACAGGGCCTGCAGCTTCCAAAACTAAGAAATGACATATCAGTGGCTGCCAGGATAGTTCCCATTCTCTCTCCATACATTACAGCATCAATCTTCAGCAGTTTGGCCCCGTTTCTCTGACAGACATTAATTGTAGAGCAGGAATTATGAATGACTTACCTACCCTGTCTTGGCAGAGCTAGGCTGTCAACTTACCTACTTCCAAGTTTTGTCCTTTTTGGACAGCAGTCTGTCTACAGTTGAAGCAAGGGGTTTTTCTTGCCAAGAGATAGACTCGCCACTAATTCAACCATCTCACACTGGAGATTCTTCGATGCTCATCTTCTACTTGGAATAGAATAGGGGGTGCTGTCAGGAGCTGGCATGTCTTGATATCAAAAAAATCTTAATTTAAGAAAACATCTTTGAATGCCATATTCTGCAGGTCTCTTGGGGTTTTTGAAGACACCCTATCTATCTCTTATATTTAGATAAGCAAATGTTGCTTGTCTCTTAACAACTTGATTTCTGAGTAGCTTAGAAAATAACTGTGATAGACTGTCATAGTAACTAACAAAATGACACACTTGCATGACTATGAGTTTGCATTTCTTAAATATCCTAAACAATTTATGACGGTTGGTATCAAAAGGCCAAAACTTCACATTTCATTTTTAAGCATTACTAGGTACACTACCTTTAAGAAGCATTACCCTTAATTTTGTATCACTATACAAAGATCAATACCAATGTGGCCAAATATTCTCTTAATTTTGTATCAGTATACAAAAATCATTACCTATGTAGCCCAATACAATCTTAATTTTGCATTAATATACAAGGGTCTATACAATTGTGGCCATGTATAATCTTAATTTTGTATCAATATGCAAAGATCAATACTGATGTAGTCCAATACAATCTTAATTTTGCATTAATATACAATGTTCAATACCAATTTAGCCAAATATAATATTAATTTTGTATCAATATACAAAGATATAAGGGTATATTCAAAAATCTGTCCTTTTTTCTTTATCTTTCCTATACTATGTTTATGTCCCATTTTTTTTCTCAAGTCTATTCACTCCTACATAGGAAAGAAGGATATAGAAAAGAAAAATTCCTCTAAATAACAAAATTTTCTGTTATCCATCAAATAACCAAAGGGGGGGGGAGACACCCTCCCCACCTTCTGGACATGGGACATCACTCTCTTAAAATGACTTCCTGCTGATTTGGGACATAGCACATCTGTTTGGGGCCCAAATAAGAATGGAAAAATGGTTAAAAATGTTAATAGAATCATTTGATGTTCAGTCCTTTTGTGTTCAGCTATTTAGATGTCCTAAGAAGTTTGTAGACAGAAGCTGATACTCAAGGCTTTACTGAAGTTCTGGCTGGAGCAGTCTTTGGAGCTGACCAATCTTAGCGATTTTGAGTTAATGAGATATCTTAAGGACCTAATGACCTTTGTCCATGCCTCTAACCATACCTGGAGTTCTTCCATCAACCCCTGCTGCACATAGAATAATTAGGTATTGCTTTCCCCTCCTTATTATAGGACAGTACTGCTGTATGTAAATGTAGCATCCCCAGCACTTCTAGCCCAAAGCCCTCCAACTGCCAAAGGTTTATCATGTCCCCTGTTCATGAAATAAATTCTCTCCCTTATTCCATTCTTCAACCATGACTGGCTGAGACTCACCATTTATTTTGAGCTTTGTGAAGGAAGGAAGTGGATGGTGCAGTTCCAACAGCTGGTCACCACCACTGATCACCCAGGTAGCCATTTCCAAAACTTGCTGAGATACCAAGCTTCTGCTGCTCTCCCATACCATCTATGGCAGGGCTCACCTATGGCAGCAGGTTCAGGATGCAAGATTTGCCTAAGCCAAGTCGTGCTCCCACAGCCGCCTGGCTCGGTCCAGGAGCTCCAAGCTCCTTGAAGTTGTCCGGCCCGGAGGCCAGTAGCTTAGATAAAAGAGCTGTGACCTTTTGCTATGCTGCAGAGAGGGTCTCTCCTGCATACTTAACATAGGGCTGTACCATTTGTGGTGGAGACAATCCATTCTCCCGACTCTATGGGATATCCTGTGACACAGTTCCTGTCCCGTGTTTCATCATTTTTTTTTTGGCCTGGAAATCCATGTAGCCCAGACTTGTTGGTGGAGAAGCGCACATTTCTGGCATAGTGCCTGACAAGGTTTGAAGTTTCTGGAAGAGTACCTGACAAGGACCAAGCTTCCCGGAGGACACAGAACCACACAAAACAATAAAAAAGAAATCATCAGCTTTTATATAAAGGAAATCACCATATGGCTTAAAGTGTCTCTTTTCAACCTCTGGACTCTGTTTAAAACTCCATATATAGAAAACTTTGAAGGAAGTGAGGTCTTCTGTGCTATCTTCATCAGAAGATCTCTTCATTTCCGATGAATATCTTTTATGTTTTATGTCAATATTCTCTTACACTGGCAAATGACTATCACCATCATTAGCAAATTAATTGCTTACAGCACAAAAATGACTAACATCAAGATAGTCACTAAGAATCCACTTGGAAAACCAGAGAATTTCTAAGAGATTTCCCTTTCCTCCAAGCATGTTATCTTATTGTTAAATTATATGCTGACTATATCCAGATATCATCTTTTGTCCATAATCATTGCCTGGTATCTACTGTAATGACATAGCACACACTCTACCTACGTGTCTGAAAGGGGCATGGCATAACTTAGGAAAAGAAAGAGTATGGTTGTCTGAGATGTGTGGAAATTTGTGTAAGTACAGTTTTCCAATCTTTGTACCTATTTCTTATCTCTATTAGTCTATCCATCTCTCTTCTATAGACAGATAAGGATTTAGAATTTAATGAAAACAAAAGAACTACATTTACTCTAACAAATAATCTTGTCTCATCCCTCAGTAACTTGGCTTTTTGTCATTTTTATCATTAAAGACTAGGTTAAAATTCATACCAGGGGAAGATGCTTATTGAAATTGTTAGCTATATACATATAGAAAATATTGGTCACATTATTAGCAGGAATTCATGTCCAAGTACTATCTCCATTAACTCAACATTTGCAATGTGGCTCCTTCAGTCAGGTAATTGTACACTCTAGGTCATTCAATGCATATAATTGAGAAGTTTTATACATTGTTTTAGGCTGTAAGTGTAAGAATAATAATTATAGTGTTATTTTATTAAGAAAATTGTCACTATTTTTTTCTGTTCACACAAGCAATTTGTTAGTTACTGGGGCTACCAAGAAGTACACAGACATTAAATTCCTGGAGTTCAGAGACTAGAGTTTAGAGATTATCTAGTTAAATAATTAACTTTATTGTTGACAAAATAAGGATCCACCATATTTAATAAACTCTCAGGATTTAGAATCCCAGCCAGAGACCAAAGTCCATCTGCTGTCTGTCTAGTTACTGTGACTTCTACTTCTATAACATTCTGACTTCCTGTCCATCCTACTGTTTGAAAGCAAGAAAAAAAAAAGGCTTAGGTGTTTGGTCCATTAGTCTCCTTTCTTGAAATGCCAAATAGCTTTGGGGCAGCCTTCTATTCTCTTAAGTCTAAATCCCATTCTTTTTGCTATCAGGTAGCTAGTAATTGATAGGTGGTTTTCAGAGCTGGTGATCACCCCTTGATTGAATCCAGACTAGAATCAAACTGTCTTACTAAAGCAAGCTCATTGCCTTTAGAGGGACTTTCCAATTATTTGAGACCATCACACTTGATCCTTTATTGTTCGGTTTCCACTATTAATACAAATGGCTTCAAAACACTGCACTGAGCTTATAGCCCTCTAAATATTGAATTTTTAAATGTCTGGAATATAAGGTTCTTCTTTGAGACATCATGGAATTCTTAAAGCATTTTTTTAAAGTAGGTTTTCCTCCCTTTTTGGTCCAGATATAAACAGTCTGCAATCAATTCCTCAGGAGGCCCTTCTCATTTCTTGTCTTCATTTTCAGCAATGTGGGTGAAATCATGTCAGAATTTACTTTTACACAGAGGTTAAAAAAACTGCTTATCAGTTCTTGGCCTTGCTTCAACTGCTGTATAAAAATAAATTGGCTCCTGTCCACACATTTAAGAAGACCTGTTTTCAAGCAAGGTGTGTCGTGTCAGAGGCTGTAGGATATTATGTTGGCAAGTAAAATAACATTCATGTGTTTGAAGAGTCTAGAAAATGGTCAGAATTAAGCCACTTTGAAAAGAGTTCAAGGGAGAAAAAAAAAAAAAAAGGAGGGAATCTGTATTACTACTGTTTTCAGGAAATGGCTCTGTGGACATCATGCATTTTCCAATAAGCCTATGATGTAGATGTGGTTTTCAGGAGTGGGATGATATCAAGAAAGAGTCCAGAGGTTAAGTTCTGAGACAGGCAGTATTTTGATTCCCCTGCTGACACTGTGCAATCAGAGGCAGTGGAGAAGTCACGGCCAGCACAGCCAGCATGCAGAGCAGAGCAGGATGACAGCTCAGGAAAAGATCTCTCCGAAACTGTTTAGGATGAGAAGGATTTGAGCTTAAGAATATGTACATATATATGCACAACGAATCTCATGAAGATATTAAATTCTTTGAGGCTTCACACATACCTCATACATCTACTGCTAATGTGAATTTTTAAATTTTATTTATTTATTGCTTCAGGTTACATCTCCATCATAGTGTCCTCTTTTTACCCTTCCCAGTCCCGACCTCCCATCCTCTACCCCTTAACCCTTCCATCCCACTGCTCTGGAGTAGAGTGTCCCTACATAACAGTCCCCCGCCCCAGTTCAGCAGTCATATGAGGGCCAAGAGCCTCCTCATACACTGGGGGCCTACAAGGCAGCACCACTCAGGGAAAAGTGTCTCATTGACAAGAGAGAAAAAAAAAGTCTATGTCCATGTTCCCTTTGGTGCATTGGTTGTAGTATAGATATCCTGTACTATATAGCTAAAATCTGACTATAAGTGAATAGATGCCATGTGCATCCTTCTGAGTCTGGGCTAGACACTCAGGATGAACTTCTCTAGTTCCATCCATTTGGCTGCAAATTGCATAATTTCATTGTTTCTGATAGCTGATATTCCATTGTGTAGATGTACCACAGTTTTTTAATCCATTATTCAGTTGAGGAACATTTGGGTTGTTTCCAGTTTCTAGCTATTACAAATAAGGTTGCAATGAACATAGATGAGGAAACTTCCTTGTGGTTTGGTGATGAGTCATTTGGATGTATACCCAGAAGTGGTATGGCTGGGTCCCGAGGCAGAGCTATTCCAACTTTTCTAAGATATCACCATACTGACCCCCATAGTGGTTGGACAAGCCTGCACTCCCAAGAGCAATGGAGGAGGGTTCCCCTTTCTCCAAATACTCGCCAGCATGTGCTGTCATATGAGCTTTTAATCTTAGCCATTATGAAAGGTGTGAGATGGAATCTTAGAGTCATCTTGAGTTGCATTTTTCTGATGATTAAGGATGCTGAACATTTCTTCAACTGTCTCTCAGCCTTTAGGAATTCCTCCTTTGTGAATTCTCTGTTTAACTCTTTTCCCCATTTTGTAATTGGATTATTTGGTTTCTTGGCATTTAATTACTTGAGTTCTTTGTAAATATGGATATTAGCCCTCTGTCAGATGTGGGGTTGGTGAAGATTTTTTCCCAATCTCTAAACTGCCGTTTTGTTCGAATGACAGTGTCTTTTGCCTTACAGAAGCTTTTCAGTTTCATGAGGCCCCATTTATTGATTGTTGGTCTCAGGTCCTGAGCTGTTGGTGTTTTGTTCAGGAAGTTGTCACCTGTGCCAATGAGTTCAAGGGTTTTTCCCACTTTGTCTTCTAGTAGATTTAGTGTGACCAGCCTTATGTTAAGGTCTTTGATCCACTTTGATACTTAAGTTTTGTACAAGGTGATAAGTATGGGTCTAATTTCATTCTTTTACAAGTGGACATCCAGTTGGACCAGCACCATTTGTTGAAGATGCTGTCCTTTTTCCATTGTGCAGTTTTGGCTTCTTTGTTAAAAATTAGGTGACCATAGGTGTGTGGGTCCATTTCTGTGTCTTCAATTCGATTCCATTGATCCACTCGTCTGTTTCTATACCAGTACCATGCTGTTTTTACTACTATTGCTCTGCAGTACAGCTTGAAATCAGGGATGGTGATACCTCCAGATGTTTTTTTATTGTACAGGATTGATTTAGCTATTCTGGTTTTTATGTTGTTCCATATGAAATTGAGAAAAGCTTTTTCCAGGTCTACAAAAAATTGTGTTGGTAATTTGATAGGAATTGCATTGAATATGTATATTGCTTTTGGTAGGATGGCCATTTTTATTATGTTGATCCGACCTATCCATGAGCATGGGAGATTTTTCCATCTTCTGATGGCCTCTTCAATTTCTTTCTTCAAGGACTTGAAGTTCTTGTTGTACAGGTAGGTCCTTTACTTGCTTGGTTAGAGTTACCCCCAGGTATTTTATATTGTTTGTGGCTATTGTGAAGGGAGTTGTTTCCCTGATTTCTTTCTCAGCCCATTTGTTTGTTGTATAAAGAAGGGCTTCTGATTTTCATGAATTAATTTTGTATACAGCCACCTTGCTGAAGGTGTTTATCAGCTGTAAGAGTTCTCTGGTGGAATTTTTTGGGTCACTTATGTATACTATCATATCATCTGCAAATAGGGATAATTTGACTTCTTTGTTTCCAATTTGTATCCCCTTGATCTCCTTTAGTTGTCTTATTGCTCTAGCAAGAACTTCAAGTACTACATTGAAGAAATATGGCAAAAGTGGGCATCCTTGTCTTGTCCCTGAGTTTAGAGGAAATGCTCCAAGTTTCTCTCCATTTAATTGAATGTTGGCTACTGGCTTGCTGTATATTGCCTTTAGTATTTCTAGATATGGTCTTTGTATGCCCATTCTCTCCAGAACTTTTAGCATGAAGGGGTGTTGGATTTTGTCAAAAGCTTTTTCCACAACTAGCAAGATAATCATGTGGGGTTTTCTTTCATCTTGTTTATATGGTGAATTACGTTGATTGACTTTCATATGTTGAACCATCCCTGCATTCCTGGGATGAAGCCTACTTGATCATGGTGTATGATACTTTTCATGTGTTCTTGGATTCGGTTTGCTAGTATTTTATTAAGTATTTTGCATCTATGTTCATGAGGGAGATTGGTCTGAAGTTCTCTTTCTTTGTTAGGTCTTTCTGTGGCTTAGGAATCAGGATGACTGTGGCCTCATAGAATGAGTTTGACAGTGTTCTTTCTGATTCTATTTGGTGAAAGAGTTTGAAAAGTATGGGTGTTAGCTCCTCTTTGAAGGTCTGGTAGAATTCCGTGCTATAGCCATCTGGCCCTGGGCTTTTTTTGGTTGGGAGATTTTTAATGACTGTTTCTATTTCCTTAGGGGTTATAGGGCTATTTAATTTGTTAATCTGATCTTGATTTAGCTTTGGTAGGTGGAATCTATCAAGAAAATTGTCCATTTTGCTTAAGTTTTCATATTTGGTGGAGTACAGATTTTTAAAGTAGGACCCAAATATTCTCTGGATTTCCTCAATGTCTGTTGTTATTTCTCCCTTTTCATTTCTGATTTTGTTTGTTTGGGTTTTTTCCCTCTGTATTTTAATTAATTTGGTAAGGGTTTGTCTACTTTGTTGGTTTTCTCAAAGAACCAACTCTTGGTTTCATTGATTCTTTGTATCATTCTTTTTGTTTCTAAGTTGTTGATTTCAGCACTAAGTTTGATGATTTCCTGCCTTCTGCTCCTCTTGGGAGTTTTTGTTTTATTTATTTATTTATTTATTTTTAACAATTCCTCAAGTTCAGCTGTTAATTTGCTAATACAAGCTGTCACAATTTTCTTTTTGAAGGCACTTAGTGCTATGAACTTTCCTCATAGATCAGCTTTCATTGTGTCCCATAGATTTGGGTATGTTGTGCCTTCATTTTCATTCGATTTTAAGAATTCTTTGATTTCCTTCTTTATTTCTTCCCTGACCCAGTAGTCATCCAGTAAAGAGTTGTTCAATTTCATGTGTGTGAAGGCTTTCTGTTGATTCTGTTGCTGTTGAAGTCTAGGTTTATTCCATCTCTTTCTTTAGGTTTGGGAAGTTTTCTTCTATAATTTTGTTGATGTTTCCTGGATGGTCTAATATGATACAAGGGGTTATTTCAATTTTCTTGTATCTGTTGAGGCTAACTTTGTGTTCAACTATATGGTCAATTTTGGAGAAGTTTCCATGTGGTGCTGAGAAGAAGGTGTATTCTTTTGTGTTTGTGTGAAACGTTCTGTAGATATCTGTTAGGTCCATTTGGTTCATGATCTCTGTTAGACTCATTATTTCTCTGTTTGGCTTCTGTCTTGATGATCTGTCCATTGTTGTGAGTAGGGTGTTGAAGTCTCCCACTACTAATGTGTGGGGATCCATGTGAGATTTAAGTTTTAGAAGAGTTTCTTTTACAAATGTAGGTGCCTTTGTATTTGGGGCATAGATGTTCAATATTGAGATGTCCTCTTGATGAATATTTCCTTTAACTAGTATGTAATGTCCTTCTCTGTCTTTTTTTTATTGATTTCAGTTGGAAGTCTATTTTGTTTGATATTAGGAAGGCTACTTCAGCTTGTTTCCTGAGTCCATTTGCTTGGAAAATCTTTTCTCAGCCCTTTACTCTGAGATAGTGTCTATCTTTGTTAGTGTGATGTGTTTATTGTATGCAGCAAAATGGTGGGTCTTGTTTACAGATCCAATCTGTAAGCCTGTGTCTTTTTACTGGGGAATTGATTCCATTGATGTTGATGGATATTAGCGATCAGAGTTGTTATTTCCCGTTATCTTCGTATAGGTAGTGGTCCTGTGTTTCTTTTGGTTTAGTTGCCGTGGAGTTTTCTATTTTCTCTGTTTTCTTGGGAGTAGTTATCTTCTCTGGGTTGGAATTTTCCTTCTAGGATCTTCTGTAGGGCTGGACTTGTGAGTAGATATTGTTTAAATCTGATTTTTTTCATGGATTATATTTTTTTCTCCATCTTTGTTGATAGAGTGTTTTATTGTGTATAGTAGCCTGGCTGGCTACCTATGTTCTCTCAGGGCTTGTAGGACATCTTTCCAGGTCCTTCTAGCTTTTAGAGTTTCTGAGGAGAGGTCAGCTGTAATTCTGATGGGCCTGCCATTATACATTTCTTGACCTTTTTTCTCTTACAGCTTTTAATATTCTTTCTTTGTTCTGTACATTTGGAATTTCAATTATTATGTGGCTGGAACACCTGCGTGGGATCTGGGGGCCCAGGCGGCTAGTGAGTAACCCTGTCTGGGGTTCGGAGATGCCCTCTGGGTATTTGAGTGGCTCTTACCCAGTCCCTCTCCTGGTGAGGATTCCCGATTCCTAGATTCAGCTGCTTCTGTTTGTCTGTTTTGCTGAGTGTCTGAGAGAGGGGAGGAGTGTCCTGCCCAGGGACTTTTAATGGTCCCTGGGTAGCTGGGTGAAACCCAGTGGGTTTGAGTCACTCAGGTTGTTGCTCAGCATCTTATAACTCTGTGGCTTTATGGCTGTTTTCTCTGCATTCATAATATGTCTGCACGGGCCACCATCTTGGATCCCCGCTAATGTGAATTTACACAGCAGATTTTATCTGCAGTTTGACTATGACTCATCACATGCAGTCAATTGCAGAAATTTTCACTTGTGATATTATATCAAAATGGTTTAGATTTGAAGGTATAGATCCTAAGAAGCTACATATACTTCAGTAGGTGGTTCTATATCATCCACATACATGCAGCACCAATTAGAAACATACATTGTGTTAAAAAAAAACCATGAATGCAGAGGGAATAGTGGAAAGAGACAGAGGAGAGTTTTGCAGGGGATGGAGAGTGAATTTACTCAAAATCCAATATATGCATTAAGATATTCTCAAACAAAAATTGTATTTTAAAGCATTCTTAGTTTTCGAACTATGGGTACTCAACCTGTAAATCACACACACACACACACACACACACACACACAGTATGTTTATATATATATAGTGTTCATATATATATGGGTTAATATATATATATATTATATATGTATGAATATCACAGTAGGTCAAAACAGAATGTAAGGAAAAGATATATATATATGTAGCACATATATATGTATATATGTATACAAACACACACATATATATGCTATATAGATAGTTCATGAGTTTTCATAGGTTATTTCTAACTCCTAGAAACATAGATATTGCTAAACCTTAATTAATGATGATGTTTCAGAGGTCAGAAGGTATGGCTTGAAGTGTCAAGCCAAAGCTTCATTGGGGGAGTTTTTCATTTGCAACCTTCTAAGTGATACTACATTTACCAGGATTTAAGTTCTGTTACCACCTAAAGTTGGAAATCTGCTAGCTCCACAGTCTCTTCTCTTTTTCTTACATTCTGTTTTGACCTACTGTGATATTCTTAGTTCCTTAGAAATTCTGTCATTCCTTTCTTTGCATTTTTCCAAATGGTTCTTTCACTCAATATACTCAATACTCATGTTATCTCCATGTCCCCTTGTCTTAATAGCTAGCTATGCTTCAAATTTCAGTACAAATCATCTGTTTTCTGGGAATAAAATGTCCCTTAAATTTCCTGTCCATATGATATTCCCCTTTGTGTACTCTCATGACAACTAGTGATATTTTTGTCTGAACAACTGTGAAAAATTTTGTTAAAATGTCCTTAACCAAGACCCAAGAGTCTGTGAGGGTATCATGACTTCTTTGTCATTGGAGTGTCACAATTAGCACACCATATGTGGATGCTCTAATATTACTTGGTAATAACAGCACAGTTAGAAAATCTATTTAGAAGAAATTTAAGGGTGTTTTTATCTCTTCATTGTTGAATAGTATTATTGCTGCTGTCTGTTCCAAAGAGCTATTAATAAGGATGAGTAAACAATGATGAACAAACAGGAAAAACAGAAGAGGTGCCATGATAATATATGTGGTCTCATTTCTTAATGTTGTTCCTATATTGGTAAGAAAATCCATACTGGATGAAGTACTCTGTGATTTAAGTATACAGATTCTTTTATATTCATAGCCTTTAGAATTACCCAGAGAAAATTAACACAATGTCATCATTTTTTTTTCTATGACCTTTTACTTGGGCTTCTACCAGAGCTGCCCTCACATTCAGGCTTAGTCTTCCCAAAGAAATTAAAACAGTCACTAGACATGTCCACAAGCCAATGTGATATAGATAGTCCCTCAATGAGACCCTCATCCCAGCTGTTTCTCAACTGTGTCAAGTTGACAATCAAAGCCAACCTTCATAGTAGCTATATCTCATTTTCTTAGCATACCAAGTTGAAAACACACGAAGTTCCAAGTAGCTATGCACTGTCCTTAAAGCACACAGGGTTCTGTGTACTGTTCATGGCTTTGATGTCAATACAGAGAGAGATATCCCTTCAACACCATAGGCAATACCCTTGGGAGTGATCCCCATATGTTACTAGTGGGGAGATAAACTTGTCAACAGGCTCAAAAGTTCTGTGGTGACCAGGCTGACAGGAAGGACCCAGCAAGAGCACTGATAGGTTCAGCAATATTTCTTTACAATTATAGTAGTCTGTAAAAGATTAACAGAAAAGGTCTATTGGCAATGGGCTAAGCATATAATCAGTAGGATATACAGGAAACTTCACCAGGAATTTACCTGCACCTCCTTTGGTGGAGCTACTAAAGTGTAGTGGTAGTCGGCTAAACCAAAAGTATTTGTACTCTCTGAGGTACTCTTTTCCTTACCTAACTACTCTAGTGGTGGTGGTGGTAGGGGTTATAAGTAGAGAGATCAGTACTTGTGAGGGCATAGCTTGCTTTTCCCTCATATGTTCAATTCTAAGGAATGGCAGACTAGTTGCCTCAAGTATCCCATGTGCACAAGAGGAGAGTTTATCTGTCAGTGCTTAGCTCAATTTTCTGGTCTCATCCCACTTTGCAACATCTTAGAAAAGGAAGTGGGTTTCAGGCTGAGGGGAAAGACATGACACTAGGTGCTGATGTTCCTCTTGTCTCAAAGATTGTACAGTTGTGTTGATTATTGGTAACACATTCTTATCTTAACAAGTACTCCAACAAGTTTCTAGAAGGAAGAGATAGGTATGTCTGCACCATCCTCAGGAAGGTCTTCCACAGAAAGTCAGTTATGGACACTTAGGACCAAAAGTAGACAAGAGGAATTGAATGTCGTTATTTAATCTTTATCAGATAAGTTTCTCTTTTTCGCCTATGAGTCCTTGTGTCAGTGTTACTTCTTTGTTCTTCTCCAGAGTCAAAGGTACAGGTTAAATCAGGACCATTAAGGGGAGATGTGCATACTCCTGGGGCCTCTGAGGTTTGAGTTCATTTGAGTCACCCATATGTCTCCCATTTTAAGATGTTTTCTCTCAGTAGACCATGGCAAACACTTTTATTCTGTTTTTTTTTTTTTAATTTTTCAGGGATAAACTAGCCACTGAAGATCAAGGGCATTTCTGAATGAGCATCAAATACTTTAATCTGACACAGTTACCGCAGAGGTGTCAGGCTGTTGGTCGCAACTTGGTGCAAAAGAGGTTAAAAGATTAATAACAAATGAATCACACTTTCAGTATCTTCGAACAAGCTGCATTTAAACTTGTGTTCAAGTCCATAACATATTTAAAGGTGTTTCATTTCTCTGTGAGCTTAATAACAGTTATGAGGACTGATGTTATGTTTTTAATCCCACAACCTTCCTCTCCTATATCCCACCTATGGAGGTAGACTATATTGAGAAAGAAATAAGACTGCATGCAATTTAAAAGCAGATAGAACATAAAAGGAAAATTCACAATTCTGTGTGGGTCACTTGCTAATAAAGTCTTAAAATGATCCCAGAGTGTCCCTCAAAATAGGACATTATGCTTTAGCAGTGGGTTTTGTCTGATAAGATCAAGGGGAATTGGATACAATATATGATTTAGTGCCTTCCTTTGTTATCTCTTTATCATTTATATGAGACCCACAGAGAAAAAAGGGAAGGAACAAAAGTCCACAACACAATATTTTACTTTCCACTTTGCTTTTTGATGTATAATCTCCCAACTCAAACACTTCTTGCCAAGAATGATTTGTATCTAAGTGTATTTAGTACCAAGACACTGTAACTTCTGAAAGTTTGTTCATAATGACATCTGACAATAGCTATCTATTGTTGTTATTTGAGAGCCCTTGCCACCACTGTTGGCACCTCCTTGGCCTGTTGTTTATTACAGTGCTTTTAATTCTTATTTGTTCTGATAGTAGATCTTGTTCTGTTAGGCTTCTTTTCATCACATGAAGCCTCTCTGTGAGGCTCCAAACCCTTTCTTCATAAAGGAAGCCATGTGTTTTACAGGTAGAGAAAAAACTTAATCACTTGTTAAATTATGTCACTCCTTTGGAAAAAATAAATAATAATAAAATATATTAAAAACAGGGGAAGGGGGCAAGTCCAGCTTCCCTCATCTGTGTGCTGTCTGTCTAAGACCCATTGTTAGGCCACCACTCTGCAGGCCCCTACAAGGCCAGCTGTACTTAGAACATCCAGGTGAGATACCCTCCCCCAGAAATCCCTGGCCCCTGAATCCTCTGGGATATACTTTGAGCTGTGTGCTGTCCCCTGGGTGCCCTTGTCCAGATCCTGCTCTACCTGGTGTCAGCAGACCTGCTTACCAGGAAGTCCAGGTTAGATACCCACCCCTCAGTCAGTCAGTCACCAGAATCATTCCCAGATACCGTGATCTGTGTGGTCCTCTGAGCTCCATTTTTGGGCCACTGCTCCTCAGACACCCATAAGGATAAGCTTCACCCAGAACATCTAGGTGAGATCTGCTCCTCCCAAAATCCCCTGACTCCGGAGTCCTCTGGGGCATGTCCAGCTTCCCTGTGCTGTGTGTTGTCTCTTTAGTGCCACTGTTAGGATCCTGCTTCACTGACCACACCAGGTAGGTTGTACCAGGAAATCCAGATTAGATTTCCCCCCCAGGCTTGTGGGTCCCCAAGAATAACCAGGCCTTAAGGTCCCCAGGAACACACAGCAAACAGAAGGGACCAGCATGCTATTTCCTAAATGTAACTATCAGGCCCATAGTTCTGCCTGCATTGCAGAGGAGTCCTGTCAGCACCTGAAACATCCAGCCAACCTCAGGCATAACCAGATGGCTAAAGGCCAGTATAAGAACACAATGAACAAAAAACAGGACAATATACCATCACCAGAACCCTGTTATCCTACTATAGCATATCCTAGACACCCTGACACAGCTAAAGCAGAATAAGGTAACATTAAATCCAAACTTATAAAGATGGTGGAGGCCTTAAAAGAGGATGTGGATAAATACCTTAAATAAATACAGTAAAATATAAGTAAACAAGTGAAGGAAATAAATAAAACTGTCCAAGACCTGAAAATTGAAATAGAAGCAATAAAGAAAACACAAACTGAGGGAATCTTGGAGATGGAAAACATAGGGAAGAGAACAGGAAATACAGACACAAGCATCATAAACAAAATACAAGAGATGGTAGAGAGGATATTGGGTGTATAAGACACAATTGAAGAAATCTATACATGGGTCAAAGAAAATGTTAAACCTAAGAAGTTCCTGACACAAACCATCCAAAAAAATCTTGGGTATTATGAAAAGATCAAAGCTAAGAATAATAGGAATAGAAGGAGAAGACTCCCAGCTCCAAGGCCCAGAAAATGTTTTCAATGAAATATAGAAGAAAACTTACCTTTCTTCAAAAAAGAGATGTCTATAAACATACAAGAAGTTTACAGAATATGAATAGATTGGACCAAAAAAGAAAATCCTCCCATTATATAATGTTAAAAACACTAAATATACAAAATGAAGAAGGAATATTAAAAGCTAAGGGAAAAAGGCCAAGTAACATACAAAGGCAGACCTATCACAATTACACCCAACTTCTCAACTTAGACTCTAAAAGCCTGAAGGGCCTAAGAAGATATCTTGCAGACCCTAAGAAACCACAGATGTCAGCACAGACTACCATGCCAAACAAAACTTTTAACCACCACAGATGGAGGAAACAAAATATTCTACGACAAAACAAAATTTAGACAATACTTATCAACAGATCCAACCCCACGAAAGATAGTAGAAGGAAAGCTCCAACAAAAAGAGGCCAGGAAAATGCAGGAAATAAATGACCCAACACCAGCCAAACCAAAAGGAGGGAAACACACACACACATACACACACACACGCACACGCACACGCACATGTACACACACACCACATAAACATTCTAACACCACCAACACCAAAATAACAGGAATTAACAATCATTAGTCATTAATATCTCTCCATATTAATGGTTTCAATTCCCCAATAAAAAGACACAGGCTAACAGAATGGATAAAAAAACATGGTCCATCATTCTGTTGCATACAAGAAACACATCATAGCAACAAAAATAGACATTACATCATAGTAAAAGGCTGGAAAAAGATTTTACGAGCAAATGACACCAAGAAGCAAGCTGGAATAGCCATGCCTGTGTCTAATAAAATAGATTTTGAACCAAAATCAATCAAAAGACATAGGGAAGGACACTTCAAACTCATCAAAGAAAAATCCACCAAGATGATGACTTAATTCTGAATATTTATGCCCCAAATGCAAGGGCACTCTCATTATTAAAGGAAACATTCCTAAGGATAAATGACACATCAAATCCTTCACATTAATAATGGGGGACTTGAACACACCACTCTCACCAATGGACTGGATATCAAGACAGAAACTAAACAGAAATAATGAATCTAACAAACATTATGAATCAAATGGACCTAACAGATATCTACAGAACATTTCACCCAAACACAAAAGAATATACCTTCTTCTTAGAAACTACTGGAATTTTCTCCAAAATTGACCATATACTTAGTTCTAAAGCAAGTCTGAACAGAAAAAAGAAAATTGAAATAACTCCTTGTATCTTATCAGACTACCATGGATTAAAGCTGGGCTCAACAACAACAGGAACAACAGAAAGCCTACAAATTTATGGAAATTGAACAAACTCTACTCAGTGACTACTGAGTTGGGGAAGAAATTAAAGACTTTCTAGAATTCAATGAAAATGGAGGTACAACAAACCAAAACTTATGGGACTCAATGAAAGCTATGCTAAGAGGAACGTTCACAGCACTATGTGTCATTATAAAGAAATTGGAGAGATTTCATACTAGCAACCTAAAATCACACCTGAAAGTTCTAGAACAAAAAAGAAACAAACACACCCAAGAGGAGCAGATGGTAGGAAATAATCAAACTCAGAACTGAAATTAATAACTTAGAAATAAAAAGAACAATTACAAATATCAAGGAAAACAAGAACTGGTTCTTTGAAAAAATAAATAAGACAAGCCTTTCCCTGAACTAAAAGGCAGAGAGACAGTATCCAAATTAGCAAAGTCAGACAGGAAAAGGGAGACATAACAACAGAAACTGAGGAAATCCTGTTGAGAATGGCTAATTAAATTATTTAGCAGTATTTATATTACTGTTAATTGATTGGTAGCCATTAATCCTTAACCCATCATTATAAATGAATACACACAAACACCTTGTGGATTTTAACAAGCCTTGGCCTGAATTGAGCAAACTTGGCCCACCTAAGCTAGCTGTTAATTCTATTACCAAATATGACCTCATATATACATATGTCCCTTTGGACTGCTATTCTCCATGCTGTGCTGATGTTCCAGGCCACGTGGAATGATCTTCTTTAATCTACCCCATGGCATGTTTCTCTCTTCTTCCTGCTCGTGGCTTCTCTTTCTTTTTTTTTTCTTTTTCTTTTTTTTTAATAAGTACTTTATTTTTTTTTCAAGTTACATCTCAGTCGCAAACCCTTCCCTATTCCCCCTTCCTGTCCTACCCTTCCACCCTCTTCCCCCCCCAAAAGCTTCTCTTTTCATTCCAACAAATGGTTCTTTCTCTTATAACAATAAATTCTATACAAAACAGCAGAATTAAATATGCCACACTTATGAGAGTTGAATGGCCTGGTGTACCTTCCCAATGTCCAGTTCATACATATTTGGCCCCTGACTTTAACCTTCTACATTCTAACCATCTCCATGAGTTTAAAGTTCTATAACTGACTTAGTTTTCATACTAACTTGCATCACTATTATAACCATCTTCTTAGATCTAGAACGCCCTCTTGATTCCTAAACAACTCAAAATTTAGCTATGAGACTCAAGCTGTCTATTCTTCAACCACCTCAGAGAGCTGAGAAGGATAAATATATCTGATTGTATAGGAAGTGCAGGGCCTGCAGCTTCCAATACTAAGAAATGACAAACCAGTGACTACCTGGACAGTTCCCATTTTCTCTCCATACATTCCAGCATCAGTCTTCAGCCTTTTGGTCCTGTTTCTCTGACAGACATTTATTGTAGAGCAGGGATTGTGAAGGACTAACCTACCCTGTCTTGGCAGAGCTAGGCTGTCGACTTCCCTGCTACCAAGTTTTGTCCTTTTTGGACAGCAGTCTGTCTGCAGTTGAAGCAAGGAGTTTTTACATGTCAAGAGATAGGCTTGCCACTAATTCAACCATCTCACATTGGAGATTCTTCGATGCTTTTCTTCTACTTGGAGTAGAATAGGGGGTGCTGTCAGGAGCTGATATGTCACGATATCAAAAAAAAATCTTAATTTAAGACCACATCTTTGAATGCCATATTCTGCAGATCTCTTGGGGTTTTTGAAGATGCCCTATCTATCTCTTGTATTTAGATAAGCAAATGTTGCTTGTCTATTAACAACTTGATTACTGAGTAGCTTAGAGAATATCTGTGATAGACTGTCTTAGTAGCTAACAAGGTGACATGCATGCATGACTAGGAGTTTGTTTTTCTTAACTATCCTAAACAGTTTAAGACGGTTGGTATCAAGAGGCCAGAACTTCACATTTCATTTTTAAGTATCTCTAAGTACGATACCATTAGGAAGCATTACCTTAAATTTTGCATCAATATACAAAGATCTATTCAAATGTGGCTAAATATACTCTTAATTTTGTATCAATATACAAAGATCAATGCCTATGCGGCCCAATACAATCTTAATATTGCATCCATATACAAGGGTCAATACCATTGTGGCCAACTATAATCTTAGTTTTGCATCAATATACAAATATCAATACTGACGTAGACCAATACAATCTTATTTTTGCACAATAAACAATGGTCAATACCACTTTAGCCAAATATACTATTAATTTTGTATCAATATACAAGGGTATAAGGGCATATTCAATAATGTGACCTTTCTTCTTGATCCTTCCTGTGCTGTGTCTCGATTTTTCTCTCATCCGTGCATTCCTACATAGGAGATAAAGAAGGATACAGAAAAGGGAAAGAAGGAAAACCCTGGGTCTAACCTCCAAAACCCATTAAACAGGACCATTTAACAACTTGTAATCTCTTCCCCTAAATAATAGTGTTTTCAGTTGTCCTTCAAATAACCGAAAAAAGGGGGGGGGGCGGAGAAACACCCTCCCCACCCTCTGGGTATGGGACGTCGGTCGCTCTCTTAAAATGACTTCCTGCTGATTTGGGTCGTAGTAAACCTGTTTGGGGCCCAAACCAAAATGGAAAAATGGTTAAAAATGTTTATACAATCCTTTTATGTTCAGTCCTTCTGTTCTCAGCTGTTTAGATGACCTAAGGAGTTTGTAGGCAGAAGCTGAACTTCCAGGCTTTACTGAGGTTCTGGCTGGGGCATTGTGTAGAGCTGAACGGTCTTAGCGATATTGAGTTGTTGTGGTTGTAGGCTTTTGATGGAGACATCTATTGAGGGAGTCTGTCAGGCTGAATCATCTGGGTCACTCGTCTTCTTTTGGTGTCTGATTCTGATTTCTGCTGAGGTTTCCGTTGTCCAGTTGTCCCTGGGTTCCTTGAATGGATGCTTTGATTCTCCTGGAATGATAAGAACAGAGCCCTGCCCTATTCCTCACTCAGGGACAATCACCCTCTTTTTTTTGGGAGGGGGTAGGTAATATTTCTCCTGAAGCAAATTTGGTTTTTGACAATATATAAAGTGTTATCTTTCAATCTGGTTTAAAGAAGAAATTATTTTGTTATTTTGGAGCTAAACCAGCTTTAGTGTATATATTTTGAGGTCTCGAAGGACAATTTGTTTGTGTTGTGTGGGCCTTTTGTAAGTAGCTTTTAAACTTAGGTCCTTCCAAATACTATGTGTGTGTCTCTGCATTCTAAATATTGGGATCCAAGACCTGTGGTTCCCATCTAAGGGGATTAAAGATGTGTTCCACCACTCCTGGATCAAAGTTTTTCTTTATTTAGAGTTTGTTTTGTATCAGGCTGACCTTGAGCTCTGAGATCTGCCTGTTTCTGTCTCTAGTGTGTTGGCGTTAAGGGTGTACTCTTCTTGAATGATGGGATTAAGGGTGTGTACCCTCACCACCCTTTTCCGTGGAACTCTAGAATTTATAAGTCCACTAACACTTTGGTGCTCCTCCCATCTCTGCTGAAGTTAAAGGCATGGGTTAACACCACATTTCTCCTGTATTTTACCTTAGCTCTACGTTTTTTCGACACTTGGAGGTTCATAAAACCAGGTTGAACGGCTGTGTCCTTTAATTTATTTACAGTGTATTAACGTTGTTATCTGCTTTTTTTTTAATTAGTAAATTTGTTTGTTGCTACAGGTTACATCCTTGACATATTGTCCTCTTTTCCTGCTTCCCAGGCCCACTCTCCCATGCTCTACTCCCTGACCCTTCCATCTTGATCCTCTAGGGTGGAGTGTCCCTGCATTCCAGTCTCTCACCACAGATCAGGAGTCATATGAGGGCTGAGGGCCTCTTCATACACCGGGGGTCTACGAGGCAGTACTGCCAGTGAAAGGTTTCTCCTTGCTACGGGGGGGGGGGGGGGAAATAAAAAAAAAAAACCAACAGACACAGAAACCCACAAAAACAAACAACAACAACAAAAAAAGAGAGGAAAAAGAAAGAGAAAAAAAGAGGGAAAGGAAAAAGAAAAAGAAATGAAAAGAAAAAAGAAATTTATGTCCATGTTCCTTTTGGTGTGTTGGTTGTAGTACAGATATCCTGTACGATATAGCTAAAATCCTACTATAAGTGAATAGATGCCATGTGCATCCTTCTGAGTCTGGGTTAGCTCACTCAGGATGAGCTTCTCTAGATCCATCCATCTGGTTGCAAATTGCATGATTTCATTGTTTCTTATAGCTGAGTAGTATTCCATTGTATAGATGTACCACAATTTTTTAATCCATTCTTCAGTTGAGGGACATCTGGGTTGTTTCCAGTTTCTAGCTATTACAAATAAGGCTGCTATGTACATAGATGAGGAGACTTCCCTATGTCTCCGTGAGGAGTGCTTTGGGTGTATACCCAGAAGTGGTATGGCTGGGTCCTGAGGCAAAGTTATTCCTAGATTTCTAAGATATCTCCAGACAGACCTCCATAGTGGTTGCACAAGTCTGCATTCCCACCAGCAATGGAGGAGGGTTCCCCTTTCTCCACACCCTCGCCAGCATGTGCTGTCATTTGAGCTCTTTATCTTAGCCATTCTGACAGGTGTCAGATGGAATCTCAGGGTCGTCTTGAGTTGCATTTCTCTGATGATTAAGAATGTTGAGCATTTCTTCAGGTGACTCTCGGCCATTAGGGATTCCTCCTTTGTGAATTCTCTATTTAGCTCCGTCTCCCATTTTTTGATTGGATTATTTGGTTTCTTGGCATTTAGTTTCTTGAGTTCTTTGTAGATTTTAGATAATAACCCTCTATCAGATGTGGGGTTGGTGAAGATTTTCTCCCAGTCTGTAGGCTGCCTTTTTGTTCGAATGACAGTGTCTTTTGCTTACAGAAGCTTTTCAGTTTCATGAGGTCCCATTTATTGATTGTTGATCTCAGGTCCTGAGCTGTTGGTGTTCTGTTCAGGAAGTTGTCACCTGTGCCAACGAGTTCGAGGGTTTCTCCTACTTTTTCTTCTATTATCTTTAGTGTGGCCGGCCTTATGTTAAGGTCTTTGATCCACTTGGAATTAAGTTTTGTATAAGGTGATAGGTATGGGTCTAATTTCATTCTTTTACAAGTGGACATCCTGTTGGACCAGCACCATTTGTTGAAGATGCTGTCCTTCTTCCATTGTGCCGTTGTGGCTTCTTTGTCAAAGATTAGTTGGCCATAGGTGTGTGGGTCCATGTTTGGGTCTTCAATTCGATTCCATTGATCCACTGGTCTGTTTCTATACCAGTACCATGCTGTTTTTATTATTATTGCTCTGTAATACAGCTTGAAATCTGGGATGGTGATACCTCCAGATGCTTTTTTATTGTACAGGATTGATTTAGCTATTCTGGGTTTTTTGTTGTTCCATATGAAGTTGAGTATAGCTTTTTCCAAGTCTATAAAGAATTGTGTTAGTATTTTGATAGGAATTGCATTGAAT
This sequence comes from Lophiomys imhausi, assembly GCA_907164525.1. Classification (NCBI taxonomy): domain Eukaryota; kingdom Metazoa; phylum Chordata; class Mammalia; order Rodentia; family Muridae; genus Lophiomys; species Lophiomys imhausi. The sequence continues at coordinate 4,405,270 of CAJQZJ010032097.1, forward strand.
CTATATATTGCTTTTGGTAGAATAGCCATTTTTATTATGTTGATCCTACCTATCCATGAGCACGGGAGATCTTTCCATCTTCTAAATGCCTCTTCCATTACTTTCTTCAGGGGCTTGAAGTTCTTGTTATATAGGTCCTTTACTTGCTTGGTTAGAGTTACCCCCAGGTCCTTTATATTGTTTGTGGCTATTGTGAAGGGGGTTGTTTCCCTTATTTCTTTTTCGGTATGCTTGTTTGTTGTATAAAGAAGGGCTTCTGATTTTTTTGAGTTAATTTTGTATCCAGCCACTTTGCTGAAGTTGTTTATCAGCTGTAAGAGTTCTTTGGTGGAGTTTTTGGGGTCGCTTATGTATACTAACATATCATCTGCGAATAGGGATAATTTGACTTCTTCATTTCCAATGTTTATCCCTTTGATTTCCTTTAGTTGTCTTATTGCTCTCGCAAGAACTTCAAGTACTATATTGAAGAGATATGGTGAAAGTGGACATCCTTGTCTTGTCCCTGAGTTTAGAGGAAATGCTTCAAACATCTCTCCATTTAATTTAATGTTGGCCACTGGCTTGCTGTATATTGCCTTTATTATTTCTAGGTACGGCCCTTGTATGCCCGTTCTCTCCAGGACTTTTAGCATGAAGGGGTGTTGGATTTTGTCAAATGCTTTTTCTGCATCTAGCGAAATTATCATGTGGGTTTTTTCTTTCATCTTGTTTATATGGTGAATTACATTGATAGACTTTCGTATATTGAACCATCCCTGCATTCCTGGGATGAAGCCTACTTGATCATGATGTATGATATTTTTGATGTGTTCTTGAATTCGGTTTGCTAGTATTTTATTAAGTATCTTTGCATCTATGTTCATGAGTGAGATTGGTCTGAAGTTCTCTTTCTTTGTTGGGTCTTTGTGTGGTTTAGGAATCAGAATGACAGTGGCCTCATAGAATGAGTTTGGCAGTGTTCTTTCTGTTTCTATGTGGTGGAAGAGTTTGAAGAGTAATGGTGTTAGCTCCTCTTTGAAAGTCCGGTAGAGTTCCGTGCTATAGCCATCTGGCCCTGGGCTTTTTTTGGTTGGGAGATTATTAATGACTGTTTCTATTTCCTTAGGGGTTATTGGGCTGTTTAAGCTGTTAATCTGATTTTGATTTAGTTTTGGTAGGTGGAATGTTTCGAGGAAATTGTCCATTTCGCTTAGGTTTTCAAATTTGGTGGAGTATAGATTTTTAAATTAGGACCCGAATATTTTCTGGATCTCCTCGATGTCTGTTGTTATTTCTCCCTTTTCATTTCTGATTTTGTTGATTTGGGTTCTTTCCCTTTGCCTTTTAGTTATTTTGGCTAGGGGTCTGTCTATTTTGTTGATTTTCTCGAAGAACCAACTCTTGGTTTCATTGATTCTTTGTATAGTTCTTTTTGATTCTAAGTTGTTGATTTCAGCCCTAAGTTTGATGATTTCCTGCCTTCTGCTCCTCTTGGGCGTGTTTGCTTCTTTTTTTTTCCAACTCACCCAGCTTAGCTGATAATTCACTAATATGAGCTGTCACAATTTTCTTTTTGAATGCACTTAGTGCTATGAACTTTCCTCGTAGCACAGCTTTTATTGTATCCCATAGGTTTGGGTATGTTGTGTCTTCATTGTCGTTGGATTTTAAGAAGTCTTTGATTTCCTTTATTTCTTCCCTGACCCAGTGGTCATCCAGTAAGGAGCTGTTCAATTTCCATGTGTGTGTAGGCTTTCTGTTGATTCTTTTGCTGTTGAAGACCAGCTTTATTCCGTGGTGGTCTGATAAGATACAAGGGATTATTTCAATTTTCTTGTATCTGTTGAGGCTGTCTTTGTGTCCAACTATATGGTCGATTTTGGAGAAGGTTCCGTGGGGTGCTGAGAAAAATGTGTATTCCTTTGTGTTTTGGTGAAACGTTCTGTAGATGTCTGTTAGGTTCATTTGTTTCATGATCTCTGTTAGACTCAATATTTCTCTGTTTGCCCTCAGTCTTGATGATCTGTCAATTGTTGTGAGTGGGGTGTTGTATTCTCCCACTACTAATGTGTTGCGATCGATGTGCGATTTAAGTTTTAGAAGTGTTTCTTTTACAAAAGTAGGTGCCTTTGTATTTGGGGCATAGATGTTCAGTATTGAGATTTCCTCTTGATGAATATTCCCTTTAATGAGTATATAATGCCCTTCTTTGTCTTTTTTCATTAACTTCAGTTGGAAGTCTATTTTGTTTGATATTAGGATGGCTACTCCAGCTTTCTTTCTGGGTTCATTTGCTTGGAAAACCATTTCCCAGCCCTTTACTCTGAGGTAGTGACTATCTCTGGTAGTGAGATGTGTTTCTTGTATGCAGCAAAGGGACGGGTCTTGCTTGTGGATCCACTCTGTAAATCTGTGTCTTTTTATTGGGGAGTTGAGACCGTTGATGTTGATGGATATTAGTGACCTGGGGTTGTTGTTTCCCATTAGTTTGGTATAGGTGATGGTCCTGTGTCTCTTTTGGTTTAGTTGCTGAGGGGTTTTCTATTCCCTTTGTTTTCTTGGGTGAAGTTTTCTTCTCTGGCATGGAATTTTCCTTCTAGGATTTTCTGTAGGGCTGGGTTTGTGGGGAGATATTGTTTAAATTTGATTTTGTCATGGAATATCTTGTTTTCTCCATCTATGTTGATAGAGAGTTTTGCTGGATATAGTAGTCTGGCTGGGCACCTATGATCTCTCAGGACTTGTGGGATATCTGTCCAGGCCCTTCTAGCTTTTAAAGTTTCTGAGGAGAAGTCAGGTGTAATTCTGATGGGTCTGCCATTGTATGTGACTTGGCCTTTTTCTCTTACAGCTTTTAATATCCTTTCTTTGTTCTGTACATTTGGTGTTTCAATTATCATGTGGCGAGAGGAGTTTCTTTTCTGATCTAATCTGTTCGGTGTTCTGTAAGCCTCTAGGATTTTTATTGGCATCTCTTTTTTCAGGTTTGGGAAGTTTTCTTCTATGACTTTGTTGAAGATATTTCCTGGACCTTGGAGTCGGGAGTCTTCTCTTTCCTCTATGCCTATGATTCTTAGGTTCCTTCTCTTCATTGAGTCCTTGATTTCTTGGATGTTGTGGGTGAGAGATTTTTTAGCCTTCTTGTTTTCTTTGGATGTTGTACTGATTTCTTCCATCAAATCTTCCATGCCTGAGATTCTGTCTTCCATCTCTTGCATCCTATTGTTGATACTCACATCCGTAGTTCCTGTTCTCTTCCCTTGGTTCTCCACTTCCTCTTTTAACTCTGACTGTGTTTTCTTTATTGTTTCTATTTCTATTTTCATGTCTTGTATGGTATTGTTCGTTTTGTACATTTCCTTCTCCAGCTTACTTGTTTTTGTCTGAAAATCTTTCATTGCTTTGTCTTTTTCCTGTTCAAGCTCTGTCACCTTGGCTTGGAGCTCTTTAATGGTAATGTTCATTGTTTTGGCTTGTAAAATTGTGGCTTCTTTGAATTCCTTCATAGATTTAAGTTCTTCTTGCAGGGACTCTATCACTTTCCATAATGCAGAATTGTCAACGTTTTCATGTGTTTCTGTTGGTGTGAGGTCATCCGAATTGGATGAGCTAGGATAATTCTGCTTTTTTGGAGTCATATTTCCTTGATTTCTATTTTTTTTTTGGACCTTTGGCCATGTGTGTGTGTTTAGCTGTCTGTTCTTGTCGTTTTCTGTGTTTGGATCCACAGGGGATGCTTTGGTGAAGGAGTCGAATTGCTTGGCTATCTGTCCTTGCTTACAGGGTGATCTCAGGGTCAATGTGATTTTAATAGCCTGAATCATTGTGAGCTGGTGCAGCCTATTCCTAGGTAGTGAGTAATAGTCCAGGATTGTTACACTGCTCCCAGTTCAGACTTCTCTATTTTGCACACTGAGTGATCAGCCTTCAATGGTTCTAATGGTATAGACCTGTTTGCCCTGGCAGAGATTTTTTGGGCCTTGTTTGTCATCAGGGAGGCTGACAGGGCCTGTCTCCACACCTAATGTGTCTGGGTTTACCCAAATACAGCTATGGTCCCCTGGCTTCTGGTTACCCACTAGGCTTCTCTGCCACAGGCCTGGCCGCTTCCCTCCCTATCTGCTCCGCCTTGGGTGGACAGAGCTTCGTTGGGTCCCTCCCGCCTTCTGAACAGGCCTCCCGTCTTAGCTGCTTTGCCATGGGTGGGCGGAGCTTCGGCTCCTCCCAGCGTCAGAGCCGGCCTCCTTCCCTAGCTGCTTTGCCATGGGTGGGCGGAGCTTCGGCTCCTCCCAGTGTCAGAGCCGGCCTCCCGCCCTAGTTGCTTTGCCGTGGTTGGGCGGAGCTTCGGCCCCTCCTGCCAGCATCTGCTTCCCTCCCCAACTGCTCTGCCCGCCCACCTTCCACTCCTGCTCAGGCTGCGGATCTCCCACTGAGTGCCCTTTTTCTACGTCTCGAAAAAACAAAAAAAAACAAAAACAAAAAAAACCCCACAAGACTTCAACTATTCTGCAAAATTTCCTAAATAGTTATAAGGTCTTCCTGAGGTATGGAAGCCCAGTTGACTAGTGGGCAATCGCCATGTGGCCTTTGAGTTTGCCTGCTGTGTGTTGGGATCGATCTTACCAGTCGCCTCTCCAAATGGGAGTTCCCGAATCCCGGATTTAGTGGCTTCCCTGTCTGCGAGAGATGGGGGAAAGCCTTGCTCTGGGACTTTTAACAGTCCCTTGGGAGCTGTGCGTGTTCCCGGAGGGGCCAGACCCTCCGGTTTTTGCACAGTGTCCCACAACTCTGTGTTCTCTATGGCTCTTCTCTCCCACATTCAAAATGCGTCCGTGCAGTTCGCAGCCATCTTCCGCCCCCTGGCTTCTCTTTCAAGATGCTCTCTGTCTCTGAAGCCTGTGCACCTTAGTCCTGCCTACCTCCGTCTTTGCCCAATCTCCAGGCCTTAGCATTTATTTAACCAATCAGAGACGATGTAAATAGCAGACAGCAAGCAGGAACAATTAACATTTAAAATGCTTAACATCACCCCATCAAAATCCAAAGAAGGATCCTTCTTTGGATTTTGATGACACATGGTGCTGTAAACTTGGATCATAAGGTCTTACTTCAAAAACCAGTATTCCACAAAATTGGAAAATGTAAATGAAATGGACATTTTCTTGGTAGATTCCACTTACCAAACTTAAACCAGGATCAGGTAAACATTTTAAACAGTCCTATAACTCCTAAGGGAATGAAAGCCATCAAAAGGCTCCCAACCAAAAATAAACCCAGGACCAGATGGTTTTAGCACAGAATTCTACCAGACATTCAAAGACAAGCTAATATCAATACTCCTCAAATTATTCCTTGAGATTGAAATGGAAGGACCATTTCCAAACTCATTCTATGAAGCCACTATCACCCTGATACCTAAACCACACAAAGACTCAACAAAGAAGGAGATTTTCAGACCAATCTCCCTCATGAACATTGATGCAAAAATACTTGGTAAAATTCTCACAAACTGAATCCAAGAACACATCAAAAACATCATTCACCATGATCAAGTGGGTTTCATCCAGGAGATGCAGAGTTGGTTCAACATATAAAAATCCATCAATGTAATTCACCATATAAACAAAGTGAAAGAAGAAAAACCACATGATTATATCATTAGATGCTGAAAAAGCCATTGACAAAATCTAACCACCCTTCATGGTTAAAAGTCTTGGAAAGATCAGGCATAAAGGACCATACTTAAAGATAACAAAAACAGTATACAGCAAGCTAATAACCAGCATCAAAAATAGACATATTAAGACACACACGGTATGTACTCATTTGTAAGTGCATAGTAGCAAATAGTAGAGAATAACCATTCCACAATCCATGGACCCAAAGAAGCTAAGTAACAGGAGGGCCCAAGAGAATCTCACTTGAATCTCACACTGAAGGGGAAATAGAGTTGACATCAGAAGCAGATGAGGAGAGGGAACAAGGTGGAAATGAGAATGAGGATGGGGTTCAGGAGTGGAAAAATAGGGGCAGGAGGTAGTAGGGCTGGGAGAAAGAGGGGAAGCTGATTGAGGATCTCTGGGACAAGCTGGAGATCTGCGAAGGTTAAGCTCTTGGGAGGATATAGCACAACTCCACTGAAATTCCTAGTAGAGGGGTATATGGAGATTGAAGTGGTCACCCCCTATAACCAGGAAGCACTTCCAATGGAGTGAGGAGGGCACCAATCCCACCCACAAAACTTTCACCAAAAATTTACATTGCCTATATGATGTGCAGGAATAAAAGATATATAGCAGAGTTTGAGGGAATGGCCAAACAATGACTGACCCAATTTGAGACCCATCCCATAGGAGAGAGTCAACCCCTGACACTTTTAATGATACTCTGCTAAGCTTGCAGACATGAGCCTAGCGTAACTGTTATGTGAGAGGCTCTACCCAGCAGCAAATTGAAACAGATGCTGAGACCCACAGCTAAACTTTAGATGGAGATCTGGGAGTCTTGTGGAATAGTCAGGGGAAGGATAGAGAAACTCAAAGGGGACAAAACTCCACAAGAAGACCTACAGAGTCACCTAACCTGGACTCATGGGGATCACAGAAAGTGAACCAGCAACCTTAGAGAATGCATGGACTAGATCTAGGCCCCTTATACTTATATAGCTGATGGTATGCTGATGAGCTTTGGGGACTTTGTTCACACAAAGCCCAGTGCTTCCTAAGTCTTTTTCTTATACACTGCTCTGCCCACGTATCTAGCAGGACAGCAGAGATGGGAGACAGGGGATTCTTTCTAATGGATCACAGACTGGAACACTTTCTCTTATTTGTGAAAAAAGCAATCTCACATTGAGCGGATTTAAAATCAGAACCATTGTTTTTCTAAAGGGCATTTGCCATTGTCATTGTAGTTTTTTTCAAATATATATATTTATACAAGATACCTAGATGGTTAATTAAATGGATATATTCAATTCCATCCTAATGAAAATTCCCAATACATCTTTAACATAAGGAAAGGATGTAATGTCTGGGTAAGAAGTGATGACTTGATTCACTTGCACACAGTACTTGGAAGGCACTCAGTACATCTGAAGTGTAGATTTAAACAGATCAAGAGAGAAGCAGGTCGCTAACCACCTGCTCAAGGATGGAAGATGCCCACCAGGGATGAAGGAATCAGGACCTCTGTAGAGCTTTCACCTTAACAGTTCTGGAAGAGAAGGCTGACAGTAAGTGTGGAGGTGCTGCCTAAAGAAAGGCAGCCACAGCCCTGCTTGGTTCTGTTGTACAGGTGTGCCTATTGCACTCTAATCTCTGGAGCCCAGCGAACTTATCATTAGATGCCAGCTTTCTGCCTGCCTTGATGTAGGAATTCCTTTTCCAGCAACTCAGAGAATCTCTTAGATAGGTGATCACAAGTGTAGGGTAAGTCCTCCCCTCCCCCCCCCCCCCCCCCCTCCCCTCCCCTCCTCTCCCCTCCCCTCCTCTACTGTACACTACTCTATTCTACTCTACTCTACTCTATTCTTTTTGTTCTGCTATGTCACCCAGGATGGGCTCAAGTATGTGATTCTTCTGCCCAAGCTTCCTGAGTGGTGAGATATGGTGTGCCACTCTACTAGCCTAAATGGCTTGAAGTCCAGACCAGTTTCCAGTCATCTCTTACTGAAGATGGTATCTTCAAAATGAAGGAGGCAATTGCTTTAGTCATGATACAAATATTTCCCAAACCAGCAAATTTGTTCTGTTTCAGAGCCCGTAAGTACACCCAACGTTATACTCACTGGCTGCTATGGACCTCAAGAAGGGTACTCAATCTCCCATAGTGTTCTCAAGTCCTATCATTCACAGTGAATCATGTTAATCATTTTATTTTAATCAAGTCAGTGAATAAAGCAGTAAGAAATTGAGCGTATTTATATAAAGTTAATAATACAGCCAACAGAAATGAGCCCCACTGTCCACACACTACTGAACATGTACAAACAAACATTCAGGACACAAAACATACGTTTTTCATTTAAAAAAGTAAAACATTAGAAATAAAAACATCAACATATTCTATTTTTAAAAAACAGAAGAAATCATCCTAGCATTTACAGATAAGGTAAAGAGACATATACTTAAATAAAGATACAGCAGACTGAGTTAAAAACCAACACAAAAAGTCAAACAAAAAACTATAGTCAGCATGTAATAAACATAGCTAAAATGAAGTGTTTCAGAAAACCAGGAAAAGTAAAAAATAAGTTAAAGCAAAATCAAGCACATATTAAGAAAATACCAATTACATAATTTGGAAAAGATTGATGCAAAGGCAACATTTTCAAAAGGGAAGATATAATTTTAAGAGATTAAAAATTCAAATGATGACAAAGATTTTTGCATTAAGAATCATCATGTAGTATACTATGAAGGTAAATTTTCAGGAAGTACAAGGAAGTGCCATGAACAGAAATTCCAAGAGCACACAAATCAGCTCAAGAATATAGTTTGTATAAAATTTATATTTCAAAGCATCAATAAAATACTATTTGGTTTAAACAGCTTTGGAACAACGGAATAACAATCAAAATTTAAAAAGGTAACTCCCTAGGTTGCATATGCTTTAATAAGTCCAAATTATTTGAAACTTTTAATGTAAAAATGTGTAATAAAAGTGCTAGAAGAAAAGCCACACATTTGTGCTCTAAATGACTTCTACAAATTGTCACAAATGTTTAATTAAATTGCTGAATTAACTAACACATGTAATATGTGTTAAACTGAGATTTGAATCCAAGCAAACTGATTCCAGGACAATGCTCTTTAACTGAGTCTCTGAAACATGTACAAACATGAAATAGTAGCAATTAAAAAATACTATATATTATTCTGGATTGAGATTACAAATACTTTAAAGTACCTGGGAGATTATTTCTAAAAGAAAGCCTTGGGGCTGGTGAGGTAGCTCAGTTTGTGAACAATAAAATGTTTGCTTTGCAAGCTAAGACCAGAGTTCCGATTTCTAGAACCTATGAAAAAGTTACACATGTGCTGTAATGTACAGAGCTGCGACTTGCCGCGCCCTAAAGATGGCGCCGGTTTCGGCCTTCCACCAGCCCGATGGTGAGTGCTCTCGATGGTAAACAAGTCCATATTTGGCTAAGACCGCTGATCTGGCTTGCTTCCACATACGTGGGCCTCTAAGATAGCACCACGTGGCTTTACTTGATTGGCTGTTCATATAGTATTTAGCCTGTGGGTTGGGTCTGCCCGGGCATTAGGAAGACTGTTTTCAAGGGACCTGAATAAACTGCTTGAGAAGAGCTTTTGCTAGTTGCGTCGTTCTTGCTGGTTGAGGTCGACGCGACAAGTGGTGGCCCATACGGGGAACCAGAAAAGACTCAGAACTCCTGCAGTAAGGGGCAGTGCATTGGTAAGTTCCCGGGATAAATTGGGACAATAAAATTTCGCGGAAATTGCGAACTAAAGGTAAAGTTTCGCGGGAAACTGCGAACCGAAAGTAAATTTTTAATCATGGGATCGTCTCAGTCACATCCAATTTTTCTGGCTCTTCAGGAGCTACTTTTAGCTAGGAATTTGAAACTTAAGAAGTCAACCCTAGAAAGATTTTTGAATGAATGCGACTCCGTGGCTCCGTGGTTTGTGGTGTCCGGGAATCTTATGGTATCCTGCTGGGACAAATTAGGCAGGGACTTGGATTTTGCTTGGGAGCAAGGTACTCTGAAGCATGGAGTAAGACCAGTTTGGAAGATGGTGAGGAGTTGTTTAGAAGATCAGAGATGCTGTAAAGCAGTCAAGGAGGTAGAATCAAGGCCTGGGTGATGCTAAGACTCCAGATATGAGTGCAAGATTATTAAAGTGGCAGGACCAAGAAAACCACTCAGGAGAAATGCAGCCATATGTACTTGAGCTCCCTATCTCCCTTTGGGGAAGAGACCTTTTAAAAGATATGGGATTTAAATTGAGTAATGACTATTCTGATTCAGCCCAACATATGATGCAAGATATGGGATATGCTCCAGGCTTTGGAATAGGAAAATATTTGCAGGGGCGGAAGAGTCCCATATCTATGCAGCAAAGACAAAAGAGACAGGGCCTGGGTTTTTCCTAGGGGCCACTGAGGAGGGCATTCCCATAACTTGGAAGACGGAGGATCCAGTATGGGTTCCTCAGTGGCCACTTTCCTCTGTAAAATTGAATGCAGCCAAAGAGTTGGTGGATGAACAGATGTCTTTAAAGCATATAAAACCATCTGTATCTCCCTGAAATACACCTATCTTTGTCGTTAAAAAGAAATCTGGAAAATGGAGATTATTTCATGACCTGCGTGCCATAAATCAACAAATGCAGATCATGGGACCAGTGCAATGCGGCTTGCCGCTTTTATCATCTTTTCCAGCCTCATGGCCCATAATAGTTATAGATATAAGGTATTGTTTTTTCTCCATCCCTTTGTGTGCCAAAGATAGTGAGAGATTTGCATTTACTGTTCCATCCTGTAACCATGAAGAACCTGATCAGTTGTTTGAATGGGTAGTATTACCTCAGGGCATGGCGAACAGTCCCACTATGTGCCAACTGTATGTGGGGGAAGCCATTGTTCCCTTGAGAAAGAATTTTCCAGATTTGAGATGTGTTCATTATATGGATGATATCTTACTGGCAGCTAAGAGTGAACAAATGTTAGATCAGGCCTATGAAGAATTAGTTCAATTATTAAAAAAGAAAAGGTTGTTTATTGCTCCTGATAAGGTTCAAAAGGAAAATGTGGTTAATTATTTAGGAGCGAAGATTGGACCCGAAAAGATAATACCTCAAAAGACTGAGATAAGAAAAGACAATTTAAAGACTCTAAATGATTTTCAAAGTTTGTTAGGAGATATCAATTGGGTAAGAGGCTATTTGAAGCTACCAAATTATGAAATAAGACCCCTATATGATATTTTGAATGGTGATTTGGCACTTAATTCTCCTAGGCAATTAACAGAAGAAGCAAGAAAAGCTTTATGTAAAGTGGAAGAAAGGTTACAGAGTGCCTTCCTAAAGAGATGGCAGGAAGGACAGCCCATTGCATTGTGCATACTTGCCACCTATGGTCAAACTACAGGATTGTTATGGCAGGACGGACCATTATTATGGACTTATTCGAAGATTTCTCCAAAAATATCCATAGAATATTATCCTACTGCAGTTGCTGCTTTAGCCTTGAATGGTATCCAACAATGTTTGCAGTCTTTTGGAGTTGCTCCTGCCAGTATAATAGTGCCCTATTCCAGTCATCAAATTAAGATTTTGTGTGGCACTGTAGATGATTGGGCAATATTGCAATGTAGCTTTGAAGGAGTGATTGATAACCATTATCCTAAGCATCCATTGCTATCATTTTTTAAGGAGCATCCAGTGATATTTCCTAAGGTTACTTCAGCAGTACCACGTCAAGTGTTACCAAATGTGTTTACTGATGGCTCAAAGACAGGCTGCGGAGCCTATTTGATAGAAAGACAAGAGCCCGTGCTATGTCAATTTCAACCGGGCTCCCCCCAAATAGTAGAGTTGAAGATAGTAATTGAGGTGTTTAAAAGATGTCAATTTGCATTCAATTTGATTTCAGATTCAGTCTATGTGGTCAATGCAGTGAAAGTATTAGAATTGGCAGGTCCTATTAAGAATAGTAGTACTGTATGTGCCTTATTACAAGAGTTACAAGTTTTAATCTGGCAAAGAAAAAGGTGTTTTTATATTCAACATATCAGAACACATACAGGATTACCTGGACCATTAAGTGAGGGTAATGATAAAGTTGATCAATGGACTAGGATGGAATGCATTTTTTGGAGCTCATTCCTGGACCAAGTCAGACAGTTTCACCAATTATTTCATGTAAATGCAAGAACTCTACAGCAGAAATTCCATTTGTCTAGAGCAGATGCTAGAAAAGTGGTTTTGTACTGTCCTCAGTGTGTGATTCATCATCATCCTCCCAGTGTGGGAGTGAACCCTAGAGGGTTGATGCCACTCAAAATCTGGCAAATGGACGTTACCCACATTTCAGAGTTTGGAACCTTAAAATATATTCATGTATCTGTGGATACCTGCTCAGGTATCATACATGCTACACCTATGAGTAAAAAAAAGGCTCACAATGTCATAGGGCATTGCTTAAAAGCCTGGGCTACATGGGAAAAACCACAACAGCTAAAAACGGACAATGGCCCAGCCTATACGGCTCAGTCCTTTGTCTCCTTCTACAACCAGATAGAGGTACAGCTTAATCACGGATTACCATATAATCCTCAAGGACAAGAAATTGTAAAGTGTGCTCATCACACATTAAAAGAATGTTTACAAAAACAGAAAGGGGGAATAGGCCAAGGCCGTACCCCCAAGGAGAGAATGTCTTTAGCCTTATTTACTTTAAATTTTTTAAATTTGGATGCTCAAGGCCGCTCAGCAGTGGACAGACATCAGGATTCCCATGGTCCACCTAAAGGCATGGTGAAGTGGAAGGATATTTTGACAGGCTCTTGGCGAGGGCCTGACCCCGTGCTAACATGGGCAAGAGGATCTGTTTGTGTTTTTCCTCAGGATCAACAAGATCCAGTGTGGGTGCCTGAACGCCTTGTGAGGAAGATTCGTCATGAAGACCTTCCCAGGGATCCTGGTGATAGTAGCAGTGATGATGTCAGGAATGACTGAGCCAAGATGGGGGATCCTGTCGATATTCCCAAAGCCAATGCCGGTCAGACATGATGCAAGTGTGTTTCCACGCTTATTTAGCAGTAATAGAAGCTTAGGCTTACCCTACCTTCCCTTTGATGATCAGAAAAGCCCTATAGAGGGTAATAGAAATGTCAGCTTGAAGGGTAGTCTGTGCTTTTTAATGAGCTTCAATAGGTCAGATGATACAAAATGCATTAAATTGTCTCAGCAGTCAGCAGAATTTTTACCACAACTGAGGTTTGGGGGTAGGGGTGGTGTTTTGTTTTCGAGCAATGGTTCTCGTCTTGTGGGGTGGTGGCCCACACAAGTCTCTGACCGGGACCCCCCCGAGACAGCCACGCTGGGCACTTTTTTGTAGAGGATCCACAGGAGAGGAAGGACCTTTTCCCTGGACTGGATGTCAGGGGCGCAGAGCAGTTTGGGTTCAACAAGATTATTTTTCCTTTAGCCCCATGATTAGTAATATAGTGAATAAGTCTTGTACAGGAATGCTTGATTTATCTACTAGGGATCCTCAGCAGACTGCTACCAATCCTTTTGATTTATGGCTTTTGTGTGGAGCAAATGGTAGCTGTATGGATTTGGGACCTATACTTATGCTTGGGGGAGGAATTTATCAAAGAGGTAGTTTTTCCCTAGGGGCCACTACCAATATGGATTTTTCTAGTGGTAGTGGCTCTGGTACTTGGAATTCTTCATTTCATTCTTACCGCAATAAGACCTTTTCAGCCTCGCCAGTGTGTCTCTGGCCTCCTTTTCTGTGGATTGTAAGTAATGGGAGTGCATCCTTGGGTGAAGAAAAGTTAGTATGCACTCCGGACACATGCTTTTATGCCCTGTGCTGGAATGCCACAGCCTTTCCTGTGGCTGTGGTGACTAGAATGCCTCGATATGTACTAGTTCCTGTAGAGGCCTCTAATACCATGTTGCTATTCAGGCTTAAAAGAGATTTTGGCATCACTGCAGCTATTGTTACTGCCATCACTGTTGCTGCTGTGGGGGCTACTGCTTCAGCTATTGCCTTGTCTAGTTCTATACAGACTGCCAATGCCCTGAATAACATCTCAGCCAATGTAGCACAGGCATTGGATTCTCAGACCTCTATGAATTCTCATCTCAAAGAAGGCCTTATGATAGTTAATTAACGCATAGATTTAATACAAGAACAGATTGATTCTCTTTGGCAACTAGCACAGTTAGGGTGTGAGTGGAAAATGGTTTGTGTGTTACTTCGGTGTGGTATCAAAATTTAACAAAGGCTGCTAATCTGTCTAAGCAATTGTCAAAGCTCCTCTTACAGGATTGGTTGGCTGATTTTGAAAATAAGATGAGAGAGCTGAGAGCGACAATCGTCCACATCAACTCCACTAGGGTGGATCTGAGCCTGGCTAATGGTTTGACTTCCTGGATACAGATGGCTATGGATCATCTTAAGGAGTGGGCAGGCGTAGGCTCTTTGGCAATACTGATGATACTAGCCTCTCTGGTTTGCCTATGGTGCGTCTACAAGATGAGAGCCACACAGAAGCGTAATGCAGCCATGATTATACAGGCCCTTGTCACCATTGAGGTGGGCCAGTCCCCTCAGGCATGGCTCGCTGCCATGAAGCCTTAAATCTTCACTGAGCATAGTCCCTGCCCACTGAGGTATTCGTTCCACAGATAGTAGGGTCTGGCAAGTCAATGACGGAATGGAGGGATAAGTCTCGGCCACCTAAGACAGGGCAGCCGCGAGTGGGGAGGCTGACCCAGAGACGGGTAAGAGTTTGAGCACCGCCCTCCTACAGGCTCAGGCCCACCGTGAGATCCCCAGATATGGGGATTACGAATCCTTTCCAGGGACTTCTACCAACATTTTTAAAAACAAAAAAGGAGGAACTGTAGAGAGCTGCGACGTGCCGCGCCCTAAAGATGGCGCTGGTTTCCGCCTTCCACCAGCCCGATGGTGAGTGCTCTCAGTGGTAAACAAGTCCATATTTGGCTAAGACCGCTGATCTGGCTTGCTTCCGCATACGTGGGCCTCTAAGATAGCACCACGTGGCTTTACTTGATTGGCTGTTCATATAGTATTTAGCCTGTGGGTTGGGTCTGCCCGGGCATTAGGAAGACTGTTTTCAAGGGACCTGAATAAACTGCTTGAGAAGAGCTTTTGCGAGTTGCGTCGTTCTTGCTGGTCGAGGTCGACGCGACACTGTAATTCCAATACTGGAAAGCTGACAGAAAAACGATCCGGGGTTGGGAAAGTTGCTGCCCAGCCAGCTTAGTGGAAGAATGCTTGATGAATTCCAGGTTCACTGAAAAAGACTGTTGGTACCATCCTCTGGCTATCTATTTGCAAACAGACCTACATCCACATGAACATGCACACACAAACACACACACAAACACATATACTCTTTCACACACGTGCTGTTCATACATACATACACACACATACACACTGACAAAACTTTTAACAAATTTGACTGCATGAAAACTGCATTTTTATGTGAAAAATAAGTAACAACATTGAAAGGCAATCAGAAATTTAAAATATAAAGTATAATTGCAATTTTATCTTTTATATTTTGATAAAATTTTTGCTTTTGCTTACAGAGTTCTTTGTGCTACTGAATGGAAATTTTACAAGAATGTGAGAAAAAAGAGTGGGTAGCTCACATCTACTATGGGTTTTCTATTCAAAAATATGTTTCCTCTTCTTTCTAAAAGAGCCAGAATTTTTCCCTTACTGTGCAGGTATTTCAGTGTCTCATGGTAGGTGATTGCTTAATTACTCAAGCAAATAATGATTAGTGCATTTATATAACCTATGAATAACTCTGGTGGAACAACATTTTAACCCAATAATAAAGAATAAGTAAGTGTGTCTGGGAAAAGGTTCTTCATTCTTAAACCATGACACAAATCAGAGCTCTACCAGACAGTTGGTACTCTGGAATAAGAATGCAACATTCAGGAGCCTGCAACCACCTTATTGCTATGAACAGAAAACAAATAAAATTGCAAAACCACAGAACTGAAGGCCTCCTATTATTAAGCTTCCAAATAGCTACCTTGACCTATATCCTTCCTGTGTAGGAAGATAAATTTCTTCTTACCCATGTGATTTGGCAGAATTGCGGCTGCTATGCCTAAAATGAATTTAGAAGTTGATAGGAGAAAGGAATCTAACAATAAAAGAATCAATGAATAATTTGAGGCTTTTCTACAGAATTTTAATGCTAAAGAATAAGCATAACTTTACATATGCAGCTAAGCTAACAGATTGCACAGATGACACCGAAAAGACGTGCAGCTTTTATGGAACCTTTGCTGTTTGTTAATTAAATACAATCACACATTTGTTGCCTAATTTAGAGGGTTCCATAAACGTGTATATTATTTTCCAAATAAAATTTAGATTTGCCTTTCAGATGGATTCCATACCTTCTTGTACAATGGCACCCAGGTATTTTGACTATATGAAGATTTTATGTGACAAAAGAAGAGAATGTTTCCTTAGGTAATAATACATAAATATTTCCTGGAGACATAGACTCCATGATCAAATTGTTTCAGCACACTAAAACACCCCTGACTTCTTAGAACTATAACATGCCAATCTTTTAGAAAAAAAATTAGAAAGATGTTTGGGTGAGCATTTCCCAGACTGGTAAACAATTTCTATGGGTGGAGAAATTTCTAGAACTAGTGCTTCCAGATGGGGATGAGGGATGCTTGAGGAACAATTCTCCATTTACAATTGCCACTAACGACTGTGTTCGACCATCCTTGGCATGACCAATGCCAAATCAATAACAGAACTACAGTGATGAAGTATTTCATCTTTAAAGACATGGAATGTAAATGAAATGCATACCATAGTACTGTGAGCATCATTGTAATGATTTGAGGAAGTATTCCAACTAAAGAGTTTTTGGCAAGAAGTATTGTGATATTATTATTATTGTTATAATTTATATCATTTCCTGAAGAAAATAACCAAAGCAATAACTATGAGATCTTTCAGTTCAGTAGAGAAATAATTCATCCTCCTTAGGACAATGCAGGTGACTGTGTCAGAGGCAGACACAGACTCCTTTTGCCTTAGTTAATGTCAGGGCATGAGGACTTGGTGGCTATTAGGCTGCCAAGAGCGATTTGTAACTACATTTTGATTTTAGTATAATTTTATACTTGTCAATGCTATGTAAAGATGACATGGGTTTCTATTTGGAATTCCTACCAACTCCATAGCACAATGACTATAGTTTCTTTTCTTTTTAGCTTTTTGAGATAGGATTTCTCTGTGCAGCCCTGGCTATCCTAGATTCACTCTGTAGACTAGGCTGGCCTTGAACTCACAGAGATCTACCTGCCTCTGCCTCCCAAGTGCTGGGATTAAAGGCATGAGCTACCACTGCCCAGCAACTATAGTTTCTAAAACATAGGGAAATGTCCAGAATTGCCTTAATTAAAAAAAAAAGCTACAAGCTAATCTGGTAAAACACATACATGAACTTACAATTAAAAACCAAAGGAATGAGTAACACAACCAATAACTGGCTAACTGTAATAAACACATAGTTCTTAAAAGAACAAATATTTAATTTGAAGTGAAAAAAATGCTCAACACCTTTGTTCATCAGAAAGTCCATCATCTTAGGAGGGGTGTCTTCCTCAAAGAAAACTGTTATTCTCCCCTCCAGCAGTGATCATCTGGCAACAGCTCTTCAATTAGGAGTGGGACTTTATAAGCACCTCCCTTGTATGTGCTGAGATTTTAGCTGGTTTGATCTTGTGCACGTAGTGAAGCCATTGAACTGTGAGTTCAGATGTACAGTGCTTCTGTCTTGTCCAGTAAACATATTTTAGGCCTGCATCTGTGTACATATTGGCATCATAAAGTACACACATTTGGTTAAAAAAGGACATAAAGTTGGGAACAAAAAGTGTGGTGGATATGGGAATGGTTGGAGAGGAGGGAGTAGAGAATGAGTTTGATCAAAACACATTATATTTATGGATAAAATTGTCAAACAATACATTTTTAATTTTTTTCTTTGAGAAAGGATTTCTTTGTGTAATACTAGGTGTCCTGGACTCACTTTATAGACCAGGCTAGCCTTGAACTCACAGCGATCCACCTGCCTCTGCCTCCTGAGTGCTGGGTTAAAGGCATGTGCCACCAGGCCCGGCAAACAATACTTTCTTAAAAGATAAAAATGTAAACTTTTTTTTTCTTAAAAAATTAGGCTATTGCTGTTGCCTTTGGTTTCCTACTGGAACTTGAAGGTAAGCCTGTATTGCTAAAGATTTCACACATTTTCAACCTATAACTTTGAGGAATCGAGCTGGAACACCTCCATCAAGACTAGGTCTCATCCAAAGTTGCTATGCAAGCTGCCAAGGAAGAAAAACAATCAATAGTTCCAATTACCTGCTAATCTACCTTAAAACTGCAACAATGGATGGCCAGTCAAGATACCCACAACAGTGCAATAGTGCCAGTAATGTCTTGGTGGTAACTAATGGCTGATATTAGGACTTAAGATCCTCTCAATTAGAGGGAATTTATGATTGGTCTTATAAAACTGGCCAAATACCTATGAGAAGTGAGTCAGAGACTAGAGAACTTACTGCTACCACTAAATACCTATCCTTATATCTATACATAAGTGTAGCTCTCACACTTCATCTGAGACACTTAGTTTTTTCAAGAGAAAACTGTATACATAAGTAAAATATTGAAATTTTTAATTTTTAAAAACAAAATTATATCATTTTGAGGAGCATGGATGGGGCTGGATACAATTTTACATTAAATAAACCAACACCATAACATAAATACAGCATGTTTTCTCTCAAATGGGGAATTTAAATTCAAGAACAAAAAGCATTACATTAAGAGGGGCATTTCTTGCAATGAGACATGGAACCAATGCATGCAGTAGAAGAACTGGAGGGGAAAAGAGAGGTTAACAGACAGGATGAAGTATAGTAAAACAACATCTCATATAGAAAAAATGGCTACTGTCTGCCCAGCCCAATTAGCCAACTATTGGCTGGATTATTCCTTTGTGTTTAATTTGTAAAGTCTTTTACATATTTTCTGTTAGTCTGGGGAAAAGCAAATGATTATATTACACTGTCTTGAATAGAAATGAGATACAATTTAATAGAAGGCAACAAAGATGGGTGAATTTTTGGTATGATGTTTTGTAATGGTAATGATATCAATCGTTTCTTGGAAAGCATTTCAAAGAAACAATGCTGAAAACCAATCTGGCATGGATATGCCAATTTTCAATTCTTATCTTTATGAATATTATGGCTCTCTACTTCTAGTCTCTCCTCCTTTTTCTACATATACTGTGGGTTGTATACTAGCATTAAACATAAAATATATGGGTTGAATATCACAGAGATCAAAAGGTCGTATTTACATAAACTTCTGGTGATATTTTTCAGGATCTGACTCATATGTTTTTTTGTCAGTGCAAGTCAAGGATAAGGTCATATTTTGAAATATTCCTGAGATCTGCTAACACAGTTGTTTGAATCATGATGCATTAAACTAGCCAGAAAAGCTCCTTTTTTGACTTTTTTTTTTAAAAAATTGAATGAGCATGCTCTCTCAAGGTTGGGGTGAAGCAAAGATGTTTGTGTGTATAATTTATGTTCTAGCTGAGGGCCAGGGCACTGTGGTTATTGGTAGCACAAACACAAGTCATAGGTATGGAAATAGACACTCCTTCAATTCTCCCTGGAAAGGTGGCAGAACATTTTGGGGAAATCCAAACACAATACCCATTATTCCTCTGCTGGTGATCATATTTGCAATATATTCTTTGCAAAATCAGACACAAATAAAACAAAATTATTATTAAAGTTATCTCTTTAATAGGTGATGAGCCACTTCTCAGTCTTTATAGGCTACCATAAAGAAGTCATTGCTAAACTAGGCTCTTAGCTATGATGTTACTTCAAATATTGAGTTACATTAAATGGCATATGAATAACAACATGAGTTATTTTATATGCAAAAATAAGACATATATACTGTGAACTTATTGTTGGTGGATAAATGAATTATTGTGACCAACTCTGTTGAAATATCCAAGTTTTCTGAGCTGTCCATGGTGGTATAAATTCTCTTGTTTCTCTGCTTTATATGTGCCTGGAAGTGATGTGGGTATTGTGACCATTCATTATTTCAATGCTCAGCTGTTTCCTATTGAAATAGACTCCTGTGACAGAGCCTGTTTATCCCTGCAGTAGAGAAGCTGCAATATGAATGAGTGGTTTATAATTTCTGTAATTCTCCTTTTCATTGTAACCTATTAAGGCCTTTTTCCAAGGTCTGCTTCTGACTCCTTTGACTTTGGGAAATTACTTTAGACCCTTCCTCAGCTCTGCTTCCTTCATGTGAGGAATGAGAGTACTTAACTCTGGTTATCTCAACCGGAAATGTGGTTATTAAAGGTCTACTTGCCTCTTAAGTATGAAACTCTAGTTTGGGTGATGTTTGCTTTACTGTGGCTATTGGCACCACATATTGTTTTTGAAATCTTTATAAATGCCTATCTTATAAATGTTCTCTGCAAGGACAGACGAAGAATAGTCACTCTGCGACAAAAGAGGAAACTGCCTTTGTTCCACACACAGCTGAATCTAAGCAGGATCCTTCCGAATGATGGCAAATACATTGTAACCATTTAAAATAAAAGAAAATGACACGATTACACATAGAAGATGAAGATAAATGCAATTATTATAAAAATGTTGTGGAACTTTATGTAACTGTATATGACCTATGTAGTATCTTTTCATTCATTTAAAATGTTTAACTCAGGTGCCTCAGGAAAATGAAAATTATTTTAGTTTCTACAGGATAGACATAAAGAATGATGTAAAGGTCAGAGATAGCATTGCATGCATTATCACATTAGTTTTCTAGTTACGTTTCCTACTTAAAAACATAAAAAGCAAATACTTTGTTTATAAGTGAAAAATTAAGGAGTGTTTCTTTAAAGTATTATGGCATGCTCCATTAGCCCATAGGCATGCAGCTGCTCCCTCACCAATGAAGGAATTTTATCCTCTATATATCATCCTGGGATCACAGTGTCTCTTTTTGGTCCAGATATTTTCCTGAACTTTGGTCCAGATATTTCCTGCCATAAATTTAGCCATGAGCCAGACAGAGACATGGTCTTCACAATGAATTCAAGAATGTAGACACTTAGAGAACCAAAGCGTCATGACAGTTTCAGCCAGAGAACAGTTTATATGGAGCTATCCACTAAACTAAAGGAGCTATTTGTTAAAGTAACAAAAATGTCCTCTTCAGAAAGTACATGTTAAACCTCATGGTCTACTGCAGCAAACTGCCTAACATATGTATGTGCTAAAGGTTTTCCTGGGCACAAAACGAAGGAAGACTATTATAAAGTGGAAAAATGAAAAATGTTATACAATGGCAAAATATTTAGTATCAGTTTTAGTAGCAGATGATTTGGAATGCTCTTGCTGTGCTTTAAAGCACTGTAGCTTTAGGCAAAAAGGTTTCAAGACAGTATGCTACTGGGGTGAGCTAGTTGCTGTTGGCTGTATCTGAGAAAGCTCTATAAGAAAACTGAGATCTGAAGAGAACTAGAGAATTGCAAATTAGGGAAGGAAGTAAATAGAGCTGCGGGCAATTCTGGAACTTGTGTAATTGGAATGTGGGATGTTCTCTTTCGCAATGAGCCAAAGACTAAAACAAGGGAGACCTTGAACCAGTCTTAATGTCAAGTAGTGCTGTGACATGCTTTGGGTAAATATTTCTGGGTGTGTAAAGATGATCCTTAAGGTGGAAAAAGTGGCTCAGGGGAAAGAGAATAGTGAAGTTCTGCAAAACTCAAGTAGGCTACAAGTACCTGAAGTTAATGCAGGGGCTGAGGCAAGTCACATTTAAAAACAGTGGTGGGCCTAACTGACTGCATAGGAATGTGTTGCAATAAATTACAAAACAGGGCCAGGACTGTAGCTCAGTGTTAGAGCATTTGTCTAATGTGCGAAACACTAGGTTTCATGGTACGAGAAAAACAAAACAAAACAAACAAACAGAAAAGAAAAAGAACAAAAGATAAGCTTTTCTGGTATTTGTGTTGGTAAAACAATAAATGGGTGGCACAGAAAACAGGTAATCTTTCAAGATATTAGTGAGCTCTTGGGCTCCCAAGTTCACTGAAACAGAAAGAGAAGACATTGAAGACCAGAAAAGTTTCAATGTTAAAGCAATTCTAAATTATCAAACACTGTAGGACCTCCTCAGAGCATAACAGGGAGTATTTCTCACTGGGTCTGAGCTCTATTCTCCCAAACATGTTTCTCCATGGACTTGGTCTTCATACTCTGTGTCATTCCTTTCTCCCCTCTCCTTGAAGGAATTTAAAGGGAAGAATAGAAAACCTTTGAAAATGGTTATTCTATTCATGGCAATCTTGTTTATTGTTTATATATTTATTTTTGATCTTCTGCATGAAGTCAATGCTTCAGATCAATGTTCATTCTTATGACTGCATTACCGAGTAACCCTACTTGGTCCAATTCAATCACAACTTCCAGCTCTCATCTAAAAATTTTATTTCAAGTACAGCAAGATAACACATTTCCCCTCTAAGCCTGACCCTACTTTGATCCGAGGAGACCAGATAAAGGTGGAAGAAGAAACACATCTGCACAGATTTGTCCTGCGACCAAACCCACACAATGGGATGCACGTGCTCACGCAAATGCTAGAACTACGATTTAAAGTATTTTTTGAAATGGTTTCACCAGTACAGATATAAAATGCTTTAAATTTGCCTAATAAAGAAATCAGTTGTGGGATGAGTAGGAGATTAAAAGATAAAGGAGGAGGAATTTGGCATAATAAGAAAGACCCCCAACATCATGACAAATGGAGAACAAAGTTTCAACACAATCTTTTATGTGAATAAATATAAGGTACCTAGTCAATCAAAAGGAGGACTTATGATAAAACATGTTCTGAATATGAGCTCTTCAAAAGACAACATTTTTGGATGATAGAGTAGCTATAATAATGGAGATCTCTAGTGGAAGGAATATATTTGGTGACTGTATAATATTTCTCAATTCAACACTCTGTGTAAATCAGAGCAAACATTTTCTGTTCCCAAGTGTATGAATTTTGCAGGTGTATTTTGTATATGACACATAAAAGGGCTATATAAATATTTGTTGAAATAAATTGCATCTACAATAAAACATCATATAATTGATCAAGTGTTGTGAAAAGATCCTGTCTGGGGATTTTGAAGCTACCACTTAGAACCTAATCCAAACGGGCTGCCAAATTATTTTTTATAGTCCTAAAGCTTGTCATGGTTAAAACACAATAAAACAAAAATAAGAATATTCAGGCAACCCTATGATGCCCACCAAAGTTAAAATATTTATTCTCTGGCAAATTATATCAAATGTTTATTGAACCATGATCTAAATTGAAAGGATATTTCCTGGACTTAATCCCAGGCATGTGGAACATGTTTAACAGTATCTATAGCAATGTTTTAGATTGGGAAGCATTACAAATAGAGGAAATACACCCAGCACCTGCCAAGATCATCGGAGAAAACTGTTTTCAGTCTTACAAGTGGGTAGATTTAGTCTTTTCCTTTTTCACAGGATGTTGTGTGGGGGCATAACTCCTAAAGCTATCTGCAGCTGTCTTGAGACAATGAGGAGTGGGCAGCTAATGAAAGACAATACAGAGCATTGCAGAGTTAAAATATAGATAGAATTAGTTTTCCATTCTTGATTCTTTAATGATGTAATTAAATGTCAGATTCGCCAAATCTGAAAGTGTTATAATTATGCCTTTTGTTGTGAGTTATAATATAAAAATATTTCCCCCAGTATATTGAATCACATTTTATGTACTTTGCACATAGAAATGGCATTCAAAGATGTTTTCTTAACTTAAGATTTTTTGATATCGAGACATGTCAGCTCCTGACAGCACCCCCTATATTACTCCAAGTAGAAGATGAGCATCGAAGAATCTCCAGTGGGAGATGATTGAATTGGTGGTAAGCCTATCTCTTGGCAAGAAAAACCACTTGCTTCAACTGTAGACAGACTTCTATCCAAAAAGGACAAAACTTGGAAGCAGATAAGTCGACAGCCTAGCTCTGCCAAGACAGGGTAGGTAAGTCCTTCATAATTCCTGCTCTACAATCAATGTCTGTCAGAGAAATGGGGCCAAATGGCTGAAGATTGATGCTGTAATGTATGGAGAGAAAATGGGAACTGTCCAGGCAGCCACTGGCATGTCATTTTTTAGTTTTGGAAGCTGCAGGCCCTGCACTTCCTATATAATCAGATATATTTATCCCTCTCAGGTCTCTGAGGTGGTTGAATAATAGATAGCTAGAGTCTCATAGTTAAATTTTGAGTTGTTTAGGAATCAAAAGGGTGTTCTGGATCTAAGAAGATATTTTTAAAATTATGAGGCAAGTTAGTATGAAAGCTGAGTTAGATATAGAACTTTAAACTCATGGAGATGGTTAGATAGTAGAATGCTAAAGTCAGGTGCCAAATACATATGGACTGGACATTGGGAATGTATGCTAAGCCATATAACTTATAATTGTGGCCTATTTATTTCTGTTGTTTTGTATTGTATTTATAGTTATAAGAAAAAGAACCATTTTTTGGACTGAAAGGGAGAGCTGTTGGGGGGAAAAAGAAATACCTTAAACTGAAAAAAAAAAAAATGGAAGAGGATGGAGGGTTGAGGGGGAGGAGGGTGGAAGGGTGGGACTGGAGGGGGGAGTAGGGAGGGGATTGTGATTGAGATGTAACTTGAAGAAATAAAAAATTAATTATTAAAAAAAGAATTTAAAAACAAAGTGTAATAAGCAGTCTTGTAGAGTTTGAAATATATGATCATATATAGTTGCTTAGACAAAAGAGAGGACAGATGTACAACTAAGTACATTATGTACCTGGGATCTTATCCCTAGAAAAAGAACTATTCATGGCAATTTTGTTTATTGTTTATATATTTATTTTTGATCTTCTGCACGAAGTCAATGCTTCAGATCAATGTTCATTCTTATGACTGCATTACCGAGTAACCCCTACTTTGTAATTAATGATTTCTGGGAGGAAGAGAACTAAATTCTCTCAGAGATAAGCCCTTTATTGCTTGCCCAATGCAGAATGGCCAGCCCTTAAACCATGTATATATATATATATATATATATATCAACAAAAACATATTTAGTAGGTTGCATTTACACATTTGTACATACATGTAGATAAGCATATATTCATGTAACAATAATAATCAAGGCAAAGAAAGAAGGCTATCAACTTGAGGATGGAGGGACTTAGAAGGAATTTGAGGGAGGGGTCTTGATAGGTGCTCAAAGATGGAAAGGTAAGGGACAAACTGATGCACTTCTACCTCAATTAGAAATGTCTGTTGGGTGGGCATGGTGATGCACACCTTTAATCCCAGCACTCCACTCAGGAGGCAAAAGCAGGCAGAGCTCTATGAGTTCAAGGCCAGCCTGGTCTACAAAGTTATTCCCAGGATATCCAGGGGTACAAAGAGAACTCTGTCTCGAAAAACAAACAAGCAAACAACCAGAAATGAAATATATTTTAAAACTAGTTTGATAATGACAAGAAGCAAATAAGTATACTTGTGCAGATCCTAAGTTTATAACCTAATTATATAAAGAATTCTCAAAAATAGAAGTATAAAAAAGAAAATCTTAAAAGATTTACATGATTTATTTAATTGTTGCCATGTTATCATTGTAAACAAGTAGAAAATAGTCCTATAACATGTAATCCATAATCTTCCCAGTTCAGCATAAAAGATCTTAAAATAGAAATGAAATTTAGAAAATGATGTGGGGCTGGAGAGATGGTTCAGCAGTTAAGAGCAGTGGCTGTTCTTCTAAAAGACTTGGGTTCAAATCCCAGCACACACATGGCAGTTCACAGCTGTCTGTAATTGCCGGGCATGGTGGTACACTCCTTTAATCAAAGTACTCGGGAGGCAGAGGCAGGTGGATCTCTGTGAGTTCAAGGGCAGCCTGGTCTACAAAGTGAGTCCAGGACAGTCAAGGATACACAGAGGAACCATGTCTTGAAAAAAGAAAAAAAAATACACAAGGATGTGCTGTACTCACATTTGGGTATAGGGACAAGGCCATTGTATATTGGAAATAAGATTTGGCCTTGGCCCAGAATGGCAAAAACTGTGTGTTAACTCTCATTCAAATTTTAAATTCAAATATTTATTTTCTGTGTGTAAAAAGAAATATAGCTAATTAATCTATTTAAACTGTATTTATATTATCATTAATTGGTTTGGCAGTTGTTTTCTTTAAGCAGCCATTATAAATGAGCACACAGACACCACATGGATTTTCACAAGCCTAGGCCTGGATGGAGCAATCTTGGCCCATCTAAGCTAGCTCTTAATTCTATTACCCAAATATGACCCCAGATATACATACGTCCCCTTGGTCTGCCATTCTCCATGCTAGGCTGATGTTCCTGGCCATGTGGAATGAGGTTCTTTTCTCTAACCCATGGCGTGTGTCTTCTTCCTGCACCTGGCTGGAATGCTTTAATCCTCTGTCTAAAGGGCAGGCTTCCTGCTCTAATCTCAGAAAGTCCCAAGTTTCTCTGTCTTTGCCCAATCTCAGGCCTTGGCATTTTATTTAACCAATCAGAGTCAATGTAAGTAACAGACAGCAAGCAGGACCAATTAACATTTAGAATGCTTAACACTACCCCAACAACTGTGTTTAACTTGAAGGACAGTTGAAACTCAAGAAACTAGAGAGGAGACTTAAGGCTTAAGGGGAATATTAATGGAAGAGTAATATATATATAATTATATATGCCTATAAAAATAAAAAAATATGAATATGACTGAAGTAGAGAGTTGTGTTACTGAACTTTTAAATTATTATTATTAAGTATTTATGTACTAACAATATTCACTTATAACAAATACCAACAATTTCTTAACTATTAACCCTACAAATTCCTACAACCCTTTTAACTTAACCACTAATCCTATTGATAATTATTTTCCTAACCTTTTAGAAGGACACAGTCTCTGGAGCAGGTTCTCGTCATCAAGAACACAGTTTCTGTAGTAGACCCTTTAAAGCACTTGGCAGTCTTTTCTCTGGAATGTCTCAGATGTAGATTTGTCAGGGTAAGTTGGCTATCACAGTCTTACCTTAAATAAGGCTTAAGGCTTTCTTCTCTCTGGGAGACCCCAGTTCCTTCACATCAGCAACTCTGCTGCTCTGCCTCAGAGTCCTTAAAGCCAGCCACAGTTTCGTTTAGGCCACTGTTCGGATATGTCAAACACCTCTAGGCAAAAGCTGAGCCACAGGGTTTAGTCCTTGGCCTTTTGGTGTCTTGCTGAGACTTTCTTTGCTCACCAGCTTCTTTCTGCCTCAGGGAGATCTGGCCATCAACTGATGGCCAGCACTTTTTTTCAGCAGGACTCTCGTACCTCTCTAGCATCAGGTGCCTCTTGGATGGGGCTCCATGCACTGTCCTTAAATAGGAGGAACTCTGTTTCAGCTTAATTTGGGCTCCGCCCACTTAGCAGCTGAAAACAATGCCAGGCCAAAGAGTTGGGAAACTGAGAATAAAAAAGCTTAGGCAGGGAAGAGAGTGAGGCTGTGGAAAAATGGGGAGAATAATGCAAAAGAACAGTATATGGAAATGCATATGTAAGTCTACTATTTCACAAACCAACTAAAATGTAATTAGAGGGATAGTAGAACATATGTATCATGAAAGAAGAGACAGAACACTGGAAGTTAAAAGACTGAGCAAGGATAGAGGCAGGGAGATAGCAAAAGAGTAGGATAGTTGGTAAGTTTCCCCAGTATTGTATCTTGGTTTTATGTGTTATATTCTTTACAATTGAAAACAAATGTCCATGTATTATTATTTTAAGTACTACTATGTGTTCAGATTCTCTATATACTTAGTCAGATGGAAAATACCACATCTGCATCATTACAGTATTTTACTCAATATTTTCCTGTTGGGAAACAGTTTGAACTCAGCCTATTCATATTCAGAAGGCCCAATACCAGTTATGGAAACCACTGCTCCTGTGTTTTCACTGTCTCTATCACTGTATTCTATTTACACAATAGAATAAGGTAGAGTTGACTGTTGTGGGGGTCCCTGCAAATGCTAAGGCCGGCATAGAAATGATCCACAAGAGGGAAGGAAATCTGAGTCAGCACAGCTGAGATGGGCTGGTTCAGACTTCTGTAGTCTGACACCAGTCATTTCATTTAGCCATATTTAAACACAAAAAAAATTTGAGAAAATGTTTCCTGATGGTAATTAACTCAATAAAACTTAAAACACATTTACATTGAAACTCTTTACAAAGTATGTATGGCTTCTTTCATAAAGATGGGTACAGTTGCAACAGTACTGAGAAACAATGCTAAAGGTTAGGGTCTAGGGAGAATGACTGAGGTAATCATAATAGCTGGTGGGAGTCAAGATTGACTTGGCCATAAGATAACACAGAACTTACTTAGGCAATTGTAAAGCCCAAGTAGCATTTCTCATGAAGATGGGTTTTATGGACTAAGAAGCAATGCTCAAGATGTAGCGGGGAAAATCTGGGATGAACAACCATAATATTCAGGAGGATTATGGTGAAGCCTGAGCCTACAGATAGCAAAAGATCATCAGGCTGTAACCTATTTGCATCCCAGCATTCCAGGTAGAAAACAGGTAAGCATCTCCATACTTTGATGAGGTAAATATGTGCTTTTTTTAAACCTGGTTTCCCTGGTATTTATCTGTGTGCACAAGGACCTCATAACCTCCATAGTCCACATGGTATGTGGCCTTTTCAAACTGTCTTCCTGCACTTGCAATATGCATTTTCTTTGCTTGAAAGTCAATTTTCTCATTAATTCAGAGTAATATTCCACTTTGTGAATGTGCCAAAATTTTCTTATCCCTCTAACCTTTAGAGAGCATCTTGGTTAATTCTAATATTTGGCAATTTTGAGTAACACTATTGAAATATTTATGAGTAATGTCTTGTGAGTAGAAACAGATTTCTAATATATTTGGATGAACGGAAACCAAAAAGAAAGATCACAGGGGAGTATGTGAAAACAATGTTCAGCTCTGCAAACAGCTAGTCAAAGTTTTCCAAGACAGGGAGGTATTCTCAGTATCTTGCATGTCAGGCAAAATGAATAGGAATTCATGTCTCTCCACATCTTCACCAAAACTTAAGATTGTCAGTGTTCAATGCCCCACATTTTCTTTTGTAAGAATTCCCTTGGTCATAGTATTTCTTCACAGCAATGAAACATTGACTTAAGTTGCTAGTGTACTTGGCTTCTTAAATTAATGCTAATTTTCAAATTTGTCCTAGCATAACAAACACTTTATGCACCGTGCCATCTCTCTAGGCTTATATTTATCATTTTTATAATAAATATGCTCATAAATTTACCTGTCTCATTTTTTTATTATTTATATTTTAAAATTATTTGTATGTTTTGGATATTCTTTCTTTGTCAGATGTGTCAGTTGGAACTGATGATCTTTTTTTGTTGTTAGATTTTACCGAAAAGTGAACTACTATCAGTACAAGGTGTGTATTTCATATACAGCATGGAATTTGAAGACCTGGATGTATTAGAGATGAGTGAGGAAAGGCTGCTTCCTATCATTACATTATCAAAGTGATAAATCCTAAAGTACCCCAGCTTTACTATTACCACAGGAAGAGGAGATCAGTTTACTGAAGATGTTTCTTGTGCTGTTACCCTTTGAAGTTTAGATCATTTCACTCAAAGCATGTTGCCCACATTTAATTGAAGAATAACAGTGAAAGTAAAATGCAGAATTGCACAAGTTTCAGAGTGGCCAATGCTTTTTGCTTCTCATGGAGTCATTCCACTAAATTTCAAGGAAATTGACAGATATATCATTAAATCCCAAAATATATGAAATAGGAAAAGTAATCTTCATCTTCCTCTTTCCTTTAGATTGAATCTTTGTGCAGTTCAATCAATCTTTGTAAATTCCATAATAAGGAGCATACTATATTTTTAGGAAAAAAAATTCTGCTCAACCTAGAGATTTTACCTAAAATTCTACACACACCCATTTTTTTCATTCAGTCCCTTCCTTTTGTCATTCAAGAAGATAATGCAGCAAATACTAGGATCTTTTTTCTCCTTTTGAGATTTAAGATTGTTCTATGTAGAGACTAGAAATATATTTGGAAATCTTCTGTTATTTTTAGACTCTGTGAAACCATAGCTTCTTCCATGGCACACATTCTTTTTTTGCCAACTGTAGTTATTTCCCCACTAGGAAACATCCATCACTCCCTGGTAAATTACCTGTTGTAGTTTCTTAACAAGTCAATCCTCTTTGCTATGTTTTTAAGGAGTGGCTAACTAATGGTCCCAGTGGGTAATCTGCTTGTAAATATGATGTGCAAGCTACTTTCAGAGTACCTTTATCTTTAAATCTGGGATGCTGGAGATCTAAGACATCTTTTTTATTCCTTGGCATAAAAATGTCTGAATTTTTCATAGCACAGCATTCTATAATATTGTTTTCTCATGTCTTGTGATTTATAAATATATTATTATAATCAATAAATATTGTGGACAGAGCTGCCAATCTCTTTCCTTTAATAATTCTTGATATCTGTCTTTTAAATCTTCTATACCCCAATGACTTAAAATCTAATTAGCTACCTCGAAGGCTGTTGACTTAAGGATCATCATTTTCCATCATCTCATTGAAAGATGTCAGGTACAATGCAAAAGGATTTTCATAACTTTGTGTGGCATATTGACAAATTGTCAGGAAAATAAACTGAAGTTGTGTGGGACCATGGTAGACCAGTACTCCTGGGGAAGCACTTCAATAAATGAGTCAAGCATACATTTGAATCTTATTACTTCTCCCAGAAGAAACACAGGGCAAGCATAAATAAATAAATATAAATCATTATCCAACTAGAATTCTTATCTTATATGTTTCCTATGGTTACACTTCTGGAAGATTTTGTCTGAAACAGTGAGAATGTTAATGTGGTAGACTGTAGTAATTATCCATTGCTGGATTTTTTAAATAATTTTTCTTCATGTTAATATACTTTGCAAGGTAAATTAATGAAGTCTCCCACTTAAAGGATCTTGTTTTCATCCATAAGTCATTGTTAGGAGTGATATAGCATGTCACAACCTGAGTTCCATGTAATGGTTGGACAAAAACAAGGACTTGTATTACAGACTAAACCACTGGTGGATTTTTCACACACATGTGCTTATCTTTGTGTTCTAAGTAATGTCTGAAAGGTAAGCCATTGGACTTCCCAGTTGGCAATGTAAAATATGAAGTGTTAAAATAAAGGATCAGTCTGAGAGCTACTGGGTCAAATTAGACAATGAAAGACAGGAAAATAGACTCAGAGGGAACAAAAAGGAGTTGAAGGTGAATGGAGGTCCTTGATCCTCCATTCTTCTGTTTTGTCTGCTCATTATAATCCACCCAGGTTGTGTTGTTGCCCAATGGAAATGTTTTTTTTTTCCCTAAGATTTCCTATCACCCTGTTACCTCCCACAATGTATTCTCTTTTTTGTTGTTGTTTATTTATTACTTCCAGTTACATCTC
Source organism: Lophiomys imhausi (assembly GCA_907164525.1). NCBI lineage: Eukaryota > Metazoa > Chordata > Mammalia > Rodentia > Muridae > Lophiomys > Lophiomys imhausi. The sequence goes on from CAJQZJ010032097.1 coordinate 4,436,707, forward strand.
CATCACAGTTCCTTCTCTCCACCCCTCCCAGTTCCACCCTCCCACCCTCTCTTCCCTCTCTCTCCTATCCTATCCTCAGGAGTGGGTTGCCCCTCCAGGGGCAGTCATATGAGTGTTAAGAGCTTCCTCTTGCACTGGGGGCCTATATGGCAACTATATTAGGGCAAAGTGCCCCACTAACAGGTTACAAAATCTATGTTCCTGTTCCTTTTGGTGTGATGGTTGTAAGACAGTTATCCTGTACTACATGGTTAAAATCCAATTATAAGTGAATAGATGTCATGTGTATCTTTCTGAGTCTGGGTTAGCTCACTCAGGATAAGCTTTTCTAGTTCCATCCATTTGGCTGCAAATTGCATGATTTCGTTGTTTCTAATGGCTGAGTAATATTCCATTGTGTACCACAGGTTTTGTTTTGTTTTTTGGTTTTTTTTTATTCATTCTTTGGTTGAGGGACATCTGGGTTGTTTCCAGTTTCTAGCTATTACAAATAAAGCTGCTATGAACATAGATGAGGAGATGTCCTTGTGGTTTGGTGAGGAATCATTTGGATGTATACCCAGGAGTGGTATGGCTGGATCTTGAGGTAGAGCTATTCCAAGTTTTCTAAGATATCACCACACTGATTTCCATAGTGGTTGTACAAGTTTTCACTCCCACCAGCAATGGATGAGTGTTCCCTTTCTCCATGACCTTGCCAGCATGTGCTGTCATATGAGCTTTTGATCTTTGCCATTCTGACAGGTGTGAGATTGAATCTCAGAGTCATCTTGAGTTGCATTTCTCTGATGATTAAGTATGCTGAATATTTCTTCAAGTGCCTCTCAGCCATTAGAGATTCCTCCTTTGTGAATTCTCAGTTTAGCTCTTGTTTCAGGTAGTTTGAAGAGATTACTCAGTATTTGCAACCAAAGAACCTTTAACAGGATATATTTTCTTCTTCTTTAATTTTATGTGACTACCAGAGCAAGAAAAAAAATGGTTTCAATTTACCTTTTCATACTTTTGAGATTTCAGGAAACTATTATTTGGATGACTGTAAGCAATTTTAAGATACAAAAAGCAAACCAGGGCGAACAGTTGGAAATGTGGATATTTAAAAATTTATGCCAGGTGTTTAGCCTCAGGAAGAGTTTTTTTTCAGAATTGAAGAGACACCTCCCTCCCTCATGAGAGAAAGGTCAAGGGCCCTGTGTCCAGACCTGCTACAGAGTTATAGAACAGGTAGAAGATGGTGACTGCTTCCTGCTCCCACGATTTCCACACTGCAAGTCATAAACTTCGAAGGTTTCTTAGATTTGTGTGTGGCTTAATTTTTGTAGTACCATATTTTAAGAAATAAGCTTTTAGATTTTGTATGCTTGATGCAGCCTGAAAAAATATTTCATTTCAATAATGTATTCAACAGAAAATGAATATGTAAACATCAAGCATATGTGTGCTGGTGGGGGTTGTGGAACTCTGTGAAAGAGAAATTCCGGACTCCATGACTTTCTGTGTCTCATTTGTTGATTACATTTTTAGCATGCTCGAAAGGAAATCAGGCACTAAACACCAATTATGTAAGACACCACCCCCACACACATACCTCTGGAATCTTACTGAATGCACACCCACTTATGTATAATTCCACACATTCAAAATTCAGTCACATTCCAAATGGGAAAGAGCTTAGAGACTAACAGTTAACTAGTATTTATTTAAATTCCCTTCTGTTCCCAAACACCATCTTTAACGAAGAACAGTGCAATACAAGTTTAAATACTTAAATATGCCTCAATAAATAGTTCAAAGTGTCATATTTCATAGTTTATAAATTTCTAAAAGGAGAATTGGTATCCTCAGTGTAATGCATAAAGGTACTTCTTTATAGCTTCCTTCTTGAACTTGGGAACAGAATATAGTTCAGTGGCAGTGGCCTATATGCATGAGACATATATTCAATTCTCCACATTGCATAAATAAATTAATTAAAAGTATCAGATTTTCCTTTTTGCTGTAATTTAATAAAAAAAGTATATTGTTAAGTGACTACAAAGTGTTTTCTACTTCATGAAGTATTTCCTAACCTCAATAAAAGTCTATTAGATAAAAGTGATATGGCTGCCATACCATTATGGAAGGCAACACAGGTTGCCCTGATCAATCCATATATAATAACACCCAGTTGTCGGGGTAGTGTTAAGCATTCTAAATGTTAATTAATTGGTCCTGCTTGCTGTCTGTTACTTACATTGTCTCTGATTGGCTAAAATAAATGCTGAGGCCTGAGATTGGGCAAAAACAGAGAAAGGTGGGACTTCCTGGGATTAGAACGGGAAGCCCGTGTTTAATTCATTCCAGCCAGGAGCAGCAGGAAGGAAGGCACACACCATGGGTTAGAGAAAAGAACCTCATTCCACGTGGCCAGGAACATCTACGTATTGTGGAGAATGGCAGTCCAAGGGGACGTATATATATGGGGTCATATTTGGGTAATAGAATTCCGAGCTAGCTTACATGGACTAGGATTGCACAATTCAGGCCAAGGTTGTTAAAATCCATGTGGTGTCTCTGTGTGCTAATTTATAATGCTGGGTTAAAGATTAACTGCTGCAGAACCAATTAAATATAATATAAATACTGGTAAACAATTTAAATAATTATTTCTACAAATGACACCCAAAGTAATTTAATTAATATTTTTTACACTCAGTCTCTTCTAAATTATGTCTATGTTTTCAACATCAAAAGTTCCTCATTATGGCACTGCTTCTGTGCTCTGTTTTCTATTGGAAATGGGTTGCAGTTCCTTTTCCAACAGTCTTCTTGGATTCTACTTATGACACTTTGGTTTTGTGCTGGAATCCAATAAAATTTTAAGAGTCTTCTGCCTCAGACTTCTCCTTAAGACTCAGGACTCCAGTGGTGTAGGGCATGCAGAGATATTACTTCTAAGGGATAAGTTATTGTACCTGGTCCCTCCTACCACCAAGAAAGAAACATGACAATGAGCACATAATCATGAAATCCACTGGTCCTATCATGATCCCTATCATCCTGAAGAGGCTGGTCTGAGAGAATCATAGAATAGCCTTTGAATCATAGAATAGCCATCATATGTGACAAAGGCCTGAAGACTGGGGAATTGTTCTCCAGAAGACAGTACATGCTTTGAACCACCCCCCCCAATATATAATATGGTTTCTCTCATAACCAGGAATCAAGAATCCAGGAAAGAAGAGGTGGAAAAGGGAATAGTTCCACTCACTATTACCCCTAGTGACCCACTAGGAATGTTTTTTGTGTTCATACAGATTTTATATAATTTTTTACAATTGAGTAAAGTTCTGTTTTTCATGATGTCCTCATTTTTGGTGGAGACAAGTACTATTCTAATAAAAACCAAGAGAATTAAAAAAAAAAGAATGATTCTGATTTTGGTTTGGAGAAGTTAAGGCTTTTATTGTAGGTGCTTAATGCAAGGAAGTACTAATCAATATTTGAAACAGTATTAGAATCCAGACTTCTATTCCCTTCTGGAATGTGCAGCTCTTGGTCTCCACCATGTATCATTAAAACCTTGTGAGAAAATATGTTCAATTATACTCCAAATTTCTGTAAATGTAATAAAATAAATGGAAAAGACAGGGCTCTGTTATGGTTGGAATATATAGTCTGTGGAGGACAGATAATGCAGTTGGCATAGTTTGCCTGGAGAAAAGAACACTAAAAGATAACTATGCATTCCTTTGAGTAAACGTTACTTTTTAAAAGTAGTGAATATGTCTGTCTGAGTATGATAAATTATAGTGGACAAGTGGGTTCAGTATAGGTAACTTCTCTTGGTAGTGAGTACAGTAACTTCACAAATAGACAAGAGGGAAGATGGAACTTCTCACCACAGTGATACCTTTAAAAATTTTATTATCTCTTTTACCTTATTATATTATAAAATGGCATTTTCAAGCTTGTTACATGATTGCTTTGATCATGTACCAATTTGCTTAATTCCTAAACTGCACTAATCTCATATATGAAGATATCTGTATGAAGTATTAATTCCCTTTGAAGTTCACCTTACCTCATTCCAATTGAACTGAATATTCTAACTGGAAGGAAACTCAGGATATTGAAGTGTATCACACGATCTTTAATTACCCATGGTTCCTTAGGGGAAACTTGAATGCTCCTACTGTGCAATGACAGCTCTGATTCCAATTTCCTTCTGCCTGTTTTCTCCTTTTTACTTCAGTTACTCTGCTGTGTTTCATTGCCGATAGGATGTCTTTACATATAAAGACACAAGAGAGAGCTCAATATTTCCTAATGATGCCATTTCTTTCCACGCCTTTAAAAAAGCAAAAAGAGAAAGAAATACTGAAGCAAATCTTTTGCACCTTGTTGAGGCTTTTATAACTCATTATTGAGTGTTTTAACATATATGCAATATTTTATAAACACTTGAATTGAGCACCACTAAAGAATAAATTTACATCAGTATTTAGAACAAAAACTTACAGTAATATGCTAACATGACTAAGACTTTAAGTGTTATAGAACATCATAACAGAAAAACATCGATGTAGTCATTCAGGAATAATTGAGCATGAGCAAGTACTATGCATATCCATTCATTTACACATTCAGTAAAAACACTTCATAGTGCCTACCCTATGGGCAGCATAGAGAACTGAGAACTCTTTCCAACACAGAGCTACAGTTTTAATGAGGGGAATGGGAAGCTAAAACTAAACAGGTGAGTAAAACAATATGTATTGATTTGATAAGTTTTGTGACCAAAAAAAAGTTAGAGGACGATGGGGACACGAAGTAAGACACGAAGATGGGTATTCTCAACATAGCTAGCCAGGGAGGCCTACTTAAATGCTTGAAGAAACAGAAGAAGCAAATCTTAGAAAGCACAGAAAGGCCTTTTCAGGAAGAGAGAGTTACAAGGGAATTGAGACTATACTTTTAGTTTTCTGATAGAATAAACTGTTGATGATGTAGAGAAAAGAGAGGTTAGTTATGGTTCTCTAAACAAATAGAACCAATAGAACAAAAACATATTACAAAGGGGATAGACTGTACTGATTTACATGACACAGGTTTGGTAGTTCAGCAATGGCTGTCTGCACTCTGGAGTAGCTCTGGACATTGTAGCATCTCAGTCCTCGAGCCTGCATTCCACAAAAGTCCCAGTCTGATGCTGAAGGCATAGAGGATTCCCAGAGAACTGGTGGCTTCAGTCTCCATTGGAAGAAGCTGAGTTCTGATGTCAGTGGAGAATGGCAGTAGCCATGACAACAACAGAGTTGATGAAAATATGGGCAGTCCAATGTAACACTTTTTCCCCCCAGACCTCTTTGTATCTGGACACCACCAGAAGTGGATGCCTAGTGGAAAGGGGGTCTTTTACACTAAGTTAATCCTTCTAGGAAATATCACAACAGACCCATCATTGATTCCAGATCCAATTAGAAGGTAACCATTGTTATCCACTAAAGTGAGGGGAATGAATGCCCAGTAGAGAAAGGGTTTGTGGAGGAAAAAAATCAGTTTCTCCAATATGAAACAGCAAGGTGAAAACATATGTCCTAACTCTGACTTAGCTTACATATAACTTATATGACCACAGAGAGAGGTGATAGGTAGGTGAAGTAATTAGAGAAAGTTCTCTTCTGAAGCTTGTGTTTTCTCATTTGAAGAGGAAATGACACTAAGAGACAAGAGATCATAGTGATTTGACAGAAATAGGAAAAAACTTTTCCCTTAGAGTAGAAGAGTAGGTGCATTAGCACGGTAAGATATGTTGCTGATCAGCACCAAAATTCCACTTGAGGTCATGAAATTAATGTGTCAAGAGAAGAGCCTTATAGGTTTTTCTCCAGTCTTTCTCCATTGTATAGCTCAAAAGAAGTATGTGGAAAGTATGATTTATTAATAAGTATTCTTTGATATAACATGAAGACAACAATAACTATTGTTGCAAGGTTGTTACCTGAGTGAGGAAGAAAAGGATATGGGCATGTTGAGACCAGTTAAAGTGTGTCCAAATTGGTAATACAATACCAAATTAATCATTTGTTGAAACTGGAAAAGAAAATTGTGATGTAGTAAGGGAGTAGAGCAATATAACTTAATGAAAATATCTTTTATATTCTATGAGATTGGAACTTTTGCTGTACCTCACATCTGAGTTAATAATAAATTTTAAGATTACTTAAGACTTAAGACTGATATTCTACTGTGTACTCATCCTGTTTGTTGAACCTGGGTTTAAGAGAACAATCTAGCAACCAAACTTACCTGCCTTGGGTTTTCCATGTCATCAGTTTTCACAATTGTCTCAGTTAGGGTTTCTATTGCTCTGATAAAATGCTATGACCAAAAGTAATGTAGAAAGGAAGGGTTTATTTTATTTCAGTATAGGCCAAAATGAAGGAAAGTGAGGACAGAAAATCAAGGCAGGAACCTGGAATGAAGAACTGAAGAGTCTATGGAGAAATATTGCTTACTTGTATGTCCCTCATGACTTGTTCAGGATGCTTTCTTATACAACTCAGGGCTATCCCCACATGTGGCACCATCAATAGTGGGCTTGGTTCCCCCTACATTTGATCACTAATTAAGAAAATGCCTTTCCAGTTTGCTTACCTGCCAGTCTGATGGGGACATTTTCACAACTGAAATTGCTTCTTCCTATTTGTTCTTATCTTGTGTCAAGTTGACATAAAATTGTCCAGCTCAAAACCCTAAGAAAATGAATTTTTTAGCTGTAATTTTAACTTATGTACTCTTCCACAAACTTATCACAGAATAATACTTGCATGCACATATGTGTCTATATTATCTTAATTATTTGCTGAAAACAGCAAATGTATCAGAAGTGAGCTGATGCAAAAAATATGCCCAACAATGTTGAGCACATCACACAGATATTGGTTGACAAGTAGTCTGAAGTACCAAATGCTTTGGGGTTGGTTGGAATAAACTCAAGCCCTAGTAAAATTCTGTTAAAGGTTTCTGTAAAGTTTCCCTTAATCTTCCCCTATGTGCTTTAGTTAGTTTCTAATAAATACAGAACAAAGCCCTTTGTTAGGAGCAACAATGAGACACAGGCAATAAGAACAGTCATATCCACAGTTAAGATACTAGGCAGGTATAGACAGGCACATAACAGACAAAGGAGAGATAAGCTAGAAACCATAAGCTACAGACAGATGGACGACACAGGAAACGAAGTGGAAAATTCAGACTTGGCCTCACTCTTGGGCAAATCAATCCAAGAAGAAATTTCTTTTCTTGATACAACACAAATACATTTTGGTTCCTCTGAGTCTATCTTTACTTTGTTTAATCAATGCATGAAAGAAGCAGATATTATAGTTTTGGAGGAACATGCAGTGATAAATAGGGGGAAAGTTTCTAAAAACATAATTTAGGTGTCTCAGGCAAAAATGAATGCTACAATTTATGAGAAAGAAATTCAAGTAAATGGGTGTTTTGAATTTAAAAGATCTTCCACACTAAGACTCTAATGACTAAAACCAAGATATACCTGTTGTTTGTTTGAAAAATAAAAGTCAGTATGTGAGGATCTAAAATTGTCACAATTGTCAAAAATGATTGCAACATATCCAAATGAGGTTCAAACTAGAATTTTGTAGAAAAGAATACATAATGTGGAACAATCCATTTCCTCTCAAAGGCATGAAATAGTGTATCAAACATGAGTACTCTTCACTAGAAAAGTACATGGCTTGCAACTGATTTTAGTTAAAAGGAAATGATGGGAAGTTTAGAGTAAAGTTTGAAGATTTAGGAGATTTTTCTGATGGCTGGCCAATAGTTCCAGAAGTGCAGTTGTGAGAGTGTGTCAGAAGCTGGACAGGTTTGGAAGGTGGAGCCAAATGAGGGAATCTAGAAAGCACTCTGAGATCCACAATCTGAAGATATGTGGCAGCTTGGTTACTCTTGGCTTCTTGTAATAAAGATTATAATGGCTGTGTTAGTTATCTAAGTGTCATTGTAACAAAATATTCATGATAATAAATTTGTCAAGAGAGAATTTTTATTTTGGCTCATGGTTTTAGATGTTCTATCCATAGCTACTTGGTCCTTTGCTTTCTCATCTGTTACACAACAGAAATCACATGACTACTGTATTGAGGAGCAACACAATATGTGCCATTGAAGATAAGTACAAATGGAAGGAAAAGAAGAAACACTCTCTTAACATTGCCTTTAAGGGCACCTTCTCAAGGGATTAAAAGATTTCCCAATGGAGTTCTCCTCCTAAAGTTTCTGCCACCATAGAATTGTCAACTTGGAGAGTATTAAATGAGACTTTCAGTGCATTTCAGCACAAACCATAGCCATTGGATTGGTCGCGAAGGTCTGGGAGCAAATATCCAGGGGAAACCTGAGAGCTGAGGGCAGCACAATGTAATTCAATTTCCAGGTCTTCAGTGTTATGGAGATTGGGGCTTAACTCCTGATGGTAGCATGATTTTTAGTAAAAAAAGATTGATTTTATAAACTGCTCTAAGATCTCTGTGGATTCCTCTGATATGCAAGGAAGTTGTAGAGGAGCAGCATAATCTATTGATATCTCAAAAAAAAAATCAAAAGTACTGTGCAGGTATTAGAAGTTCGCCAGATGGGAAGAGGGGCTTTGCTACCTTGAGGGACACATGTTGAGAAGTAGAACAGTTATGATGTCAGCTTTCAAACTGGAAAATTTCAAACAATTCTTTAAATTTGTCAAATATAGAGAAGATAATATTAGTTCTCTAACCCCACCTCATTTTGGAAACCAAAGACTGAAAGAACTTTTTGGAGAGATTTGCATGCTAGTCCTGAGCATATCACAAGAAGGTAAAATGTGGCACAGTGGTTCAAAATTCTAGTGTCTAGCAGTGTATTAACACTGTATTATCGCTAGTGCTACTCAATCATATTCAATGGCAATAGGCAAAGTGTGTTATATTCTTTAAAACTTGTCTAAATCCTATGCATTGTTGCCCAGGTTGAGAGAATGGATCTGCTGTACACAGACAGTTTTACTTCTTATGTTACATCTTCCATCTTATTTACAGTCAGTAAGTTCTTTACTTGTTGAAGGAATAAATTTAAGTAATTTACCCAAACATTTTAATACTCAAAAAAAAATTTAAAACAATTTCCTTGAATAATAACTATTTTCATAAAGATTTATGAAAAATTCCAATATGTTATCTAACAATCAACTTCTTTAGTCTTGATTCAAAATTCTTGCACATTGATTGGCACATTCCATGTTAAGGCTTGTTTTTTTTGCATTCTTATAAGGAAGATCCTTTAAATGTTTCAAGGTGATTCCAATGTGGCCCTAATTACATGTACACATTTTCATTACTATTTTGTGCTTCTTTGGATGTGCTTAGAAAAGTATTTATGCAGACAAACTGCTTTCCCTAGTAAGGGACTGCAGACTTGCCCAAGTCTCACTTCCCCTACAATCAGCCTGAGGATTGCATCTAATGGGTTAACTTCCTCAGTGGGGGTGATTTCAAGACAAACTAATATTGACTCTGTTATCTAGTTATTAGTGATCACTCTTATACAGGTTTATAATGAAAAAGAGTAAGTAGGGCATAAAGAAATATAAAATGCAGGTTTTGAGAAGAAAAAATAGCACAATGAAATTTAATGATGGAGCTAAGGCTTGTGCTGAAAGAGATAAGAGACGAAATAAGATTCAGATCTTAAATGGACTAAAGGGAGGGATTCCTTTGGGAGAAGACCCCATGCTGTTGGGTTGGTTACTCCTATCATATTTGCACCAGTGATTCTTGAATGAAAATGGCTGCTGTGGGTAATAGGCTTTGAAACTAGGTGATACTGATGAATACTTTTCTCCACTAGTAGTGTGTAAGGTACTTTCCAATATCATGAATAATATCAGTCAGTAGGGGAGAAACTTTCAGTTGGCACCAGCTCCAAATTCTTCAGCCATAGGAACTCACCTTGACAATAGCCTGTGATGTTTGTGGGGTCTAGAAGATTTCATTTAACCAGGAATATCGGCTTGACCTTTAGAGTAAGACTATCCTTTAGAGCCTTGTACTATCACCAGTATAGAAAATAGTTGAAAGCAATCTCTCCCTTTTCCTTAAATCTATCTGCAAAAAATAATTCAGGGTAAAGGGTGTGGTTCCCTGAGTCTCTCCTCCAGCTTTGCCTAATGACAATTGGGCTTATTCTTGTACAAACCCAGTACAATCATCTATAGTCCTTGAAAGTACAAATCTCCATAATTGTTGAGTGTTATCTTGGCTGTGTATTGACTAGAAGATGCCATTTTACAATCCTCCTTTTCTTGCAGTCTTTTCTACTTTCTGCACAATGTTCCCTGAGCATACATACCTTATTTAGGACTCAAAATTCATTCATTATTTATTCTCAGCACCTTTCATAGCAATAAATCTCTGCTTTCATCACAGTTCAATAGAAAGAAGGGTTTGTCTGATTTAGGTTTGTAATGATAATTGCCCATATTATAACACACACACACACACACACACACACACACACACACACACACATACAACACAGGAAAGGTAGTTTGACACAGTGACAAGTTAGCTAAACAATAGAATTAAGCTCCTCTTCTAAGTTCTATGATCTCCACAGTCAAGAACTCTTGAAAGAGCTTATAGTACTAAGTGTATAGTTGCTTTTCTGAAGTGAGCCTCAAAACCAGTCACTGAGTACTTGGTTATCCCCATAACAATTATGCCATTCTTCTACCAGTGGGAATTCTTTGCCTGAGAGGTTGCTGTCATAGTTTACAGGGTTCATAGCTAGGCAGGGCTGTTGATGACTTTTCTCCCTCGGCAGTCCATATAACACCTTCTAACACTCTGAAAATGTGGCAGCACAGAACAGCCCCTGAGCTAACTGCCAGTTTGATTCCTTTTTATTGTGAAACCAATGTTGGTGATGTGTTCAGCTGCAGGGCCTCATCATATAGTTCTGATGGACAAGCAAGTGAAATGAAAAGGACCTGTACTGTTTTGGAATTCTCTGAGGACTCCCTGACCAACTTATGTGGAGTTATCCTATGCCTTCCACTGAGGTTTTAGTTTAATAAACCATAGCTTCAAGAAGGAGAATGTCTCCCCATTGCAGACTATCTCCTTTTCAACATTTTTAGCCTGATAGCAAGATTATAAATTTCCATATGCTTTTTAAAATATCTCATTAAATTTGGCTAAATGTTGACTATGTATCTCCATCTCATTGGCTCATGAATTCCTACTCCATTGGGATTTCAATGTGATATATATATTTAAGATAAAATATATATAATTTCTATATTCATTAGAGTCCCAGTCAATAATATCAACTGGAACTGTTAAATTTTACTTCTTTGTCTTTTGTTGTTGTTTTCTAGAAAAGTTTATTTGTTTAATTATTTACTTACTTTTTGTTTTGTTTTTAACATTTATTTATTAATTCAAGTTACAATTTGATCACATCCCCCTCCCCCACCCCTCCTGGTCTGATTCTCTACCCCCTAATCCTTCTATCCTTCTCCTTGGGTGAGGGGCCCCATTTTTTGCTTGGATTATTTTGTTTCTTGGTGTTTAATTTCTTGAGTTCTTTGTTAATTTTGGATATTGGCCCTCTGACAGATGTGGGATTGGTCAAGATCTTTTCCCATTTGTAGGCTGTCATTTTGTTCTAGTGAGAGTGGCCTTTGCCTTACAGAAGCTCTTCAATTTCATAAGGTCCCCTTTTCAATTGTTGGTCTTAAAGCCAACAATTGGTGTTCTATTCCGGAAGTTGTCACCTGTACCAATGAGTTTGAAGATTTTCCCCACTTTCTCTTCTATTAGATTTAGTGTGTCCAGTTTTATGTTGAGGTCTTGATCCTTGGACTTAACTTTTGTGCAAGGTGATAAATATGAGTCTATTTGCATTCTTCTACATGTTGATATCCAGTTAGATCAGCATCATTTGTTGAAGATGCTTTCCTTTTTCCGCTATATGGTTTTGGCTTCTCTGTCAAAAATTAAGTGACCATAGGTGTGTGAATTTTTTTCTAGGTCTTCAATTCGATTCCATTTATCCACTGGTTTCTATGTCAGTATTATGCTGTTTTTATTACTATTGCTCTGTAGTATAGCTTGAGATTGGGGATGGTGATACTTCCAGATGTTCTTTTATTGACCAGGAGTGATTTAGCTATTCGGTTTTTTTTTTCATATGAACTTGAGAATTGTTTTTTCAAGGTCTGTAAAGAATTGTGTTGGTATTTTGATATGAATTGCATTAAATCTGTATATTGCTTTTGGTAGGATGGCCATTTTTTTTAGTGTTTATTTATTACTTCAATTTACATCTCCATCACAGTGCCTTCCCTCCACTCCTCCAGACTAACCCTCTCACTCTCCCACCCTCTCCCCCTCCTCCCACCTATCCTATTCCTCAGATGTGGGATATATATCAGCCCTCATCAGTTCAGCAGCCATATGAGGGCTAAGAGCTTCCTTTTGTACTGGGTGCCTACATGGCAACTCCACTAGGGCAAAGTGTCCCACTAACAGGCAACAAAGTCTATGTTCCTGTTCCTTTCAGTCTCTTGGTTATAGGATAGTTATCCTGTACCATATGGCTAGAATCCAGTTATAAGAGAATAGATGCCATGTGCATCTTTCTGGGTCTGAGTTAGCTCACTCAGCTTTGGATGACCATTTTTATTATGTTGATCCTATCTATTCATGAGCATGAGCTATATTTCCATCTTCTGGTATCTTCTTTAGTTTCTTCAGGGACTTGAAATTCTTGTCATACAAGTCTTTCACTTGCTTGATTGGAGTTACTCCCAGGTATTTTATATTATTTGTGGTTATTGTGAAGGGTGTTGTTTCCCTAATTTCTTTCTCTTCCCAGTATCTTTTGTGTAAAGAAAGGCTACTGATATTTTAGAGTTACTTTTGTATCCAATCGCTTTACTGAAGTTTTTTATTTGCTGTAGGAGTTCTCTGGTGGAATTTTTGGGATCACTTATGTATTCTATCATATCATTTTAAAATAGGGGTACCTTGACTTCTTCCTTTCCAATTTGTATCCCCTTGATCTCCTTTAGTTGTCTTATTGCTGTGGCTAGAACTTCAAGTACTATATTGAAGAGATAATGAGAGAGTGGGCAGTCTTGCCTTGTCTCTGATTTTAGTGGAAATGCTTTGTTTCTCTTCATTTAATTTGATGTTGGCTACTTGCTTGCTGTATTATGACTTTATTATGTTTACGTATGGTCCTTTGTTTTGTTTTTTATTAATTTGCTTTATATCCTGATTACAACTTCCCTCCATCTTTCCTCCTCTTCCCCAGTATCTCCTTCCTTTTCTCCTCAGAGCAGGGGAGACCTCCCTTGGATATAAACCCTCGTTGGCATATTAAGTTGTAGTAGGACTAGGTGCATCTATTGAGGCTAGACAAGGCCATTTGGTTAGGGTAAAGGGATACAAATGCAGGCAATAGAGTCACAGACAGCTCCTGCTCCTATGTTAGGGGTCCCACATGAAGAGCAAACTACACATCTGTTACATATGTGTAGGGGGCTTAGGTCTGTCCTATGCGTGTTCTCTGCTTGGTGGTTTAGTCTGTAAGCCCCATATGAACCCAGGTTAGTTGATTCTGTAGGTTTTCTTGTGGTGTCCTTGACCTCTCTGACTCCTTCAATCCTTCCTTTCCCTCTTCTATAAGATTCCCTGGACTCTACCTAATGTTTGGCTGTGTGTCTCTGAATCTGTTTCCATTAGTTCCTGGATGAAGCCTCTCAGATGACTAGTTATGCTAGCCTCCTGCCTACAAGTATAACAAAATATTATTAATAGTATCAGGGGTGGGCTCTCTCTCTCATGGCATGGGTCTCATGTCGGACCTGTCGTTGGTTGACCATTTCCTCAATTTCTGTTCCCTCTTTATCCCTGTACATCATATAGGCAGGAAAAATAGTGGGTTGGAGATTTTGTGACTGGGGTTATCCATTGTCCTAGGTCTCTAGCTTGTCCCAGAGATACTCCCTCCACAATGAATTCCAGTTCTCTCTCCCTCCTCCATCCTCACCACAATTGATTTCTTCCATTCTCCTCCTCACCCCTTCTCCAACCCAGTTCAAGCATCCTCTCTTGGGCCCTCCTTGTTACTTAGCTTCTTTTGGTCTGTGGAGTGTAATATGGTTATCTTGTACTTCATAGCTAATATCCACTTGTATGTGAGTACATACCATGTTTGTCTTTCTGAGTCTGAGTTACCTCACTCAGAATATTTTCTATCTCCATCCATTTCCTTTAATAGCTGAGTAATATTCCATTGTGTAAATGTACCATATTTTCTTTGTGCATTCTACAGTTGAGGGACATCTAGAATACAGTTGAGTAAATGTGTTTGTGGTATGGTAGAGATTTTTTTTTTTTTGGTATATATCCAGGAGTGGAATAGCTGGGTCTTGAAGTGAAACAATTCCCAATTTTAAAGAAACCACCAAATTGATTTCCAAACTGAATATACAAGTTTGCACTCCCACCAGCAATGGAGGTATGTTCCCCTTGATCCACATACTTGCCAGCATGAGATGTTGCTTGAGTTTTTGATCTTAGCCATTTTCCTGAGTGTAAGGTTGAATCTCAGAGTCGTTTTAATTTGCATTTCCCTGATGACTACGAATGTTGAACATTTCTTTAAGTGCTTCTCAGCCATTAGAGATTCTTCAATTGAGAATTCTGTTTAGCTCTGTACCCCATTTTTAATTGGGTTATTTGGTTTGTTGGTGTTTAATTTCTTGAGTTCTTTATATACTTTGGATTATTTCTTTGTCTTTTGATATCATTCTTTTATCTCTCTCAAGATAATATGCTATATTGCCTTTCCATTTCATTATTTCAACATTAGTATAAAATACTTTCTACATGTTTCTTATTTTAAATTTATGTAAGAGAAATTTCTGTTTGTATATAGTACAGCAGGATCCTTGCTATTGTGAAACATTTTTCCTAATTAAAACTATTCATAAAAATTAACTCTAAAGAGTTAGAGGCAGATTAAAGCCAATAAGAAAATGAAGAAAAATGTGAACTTCATGGTGTAATGCTCTCTACTGAGCAAGATGCTAGCTGTGTATTTGCTCAAGGCTTGAGTTATATGCTTAATTTTGCATGTTAAAATTTAATGACCTATTTAATGCAATATGCCCTTATTAATCAGCTGTTTTTTATTTCCATATAACATTTAATAACATTGTAGAAATAAAATTTTAAGCATGGTTCATATGTTTTCAATTTTTTCCTTTATATATAACATCTGTTTTTATTGATTTTTTTAAAAGCTTTTCCTTTAATGGCATAGTTGAATTTTTCTAGTTCAGACAACATTCTTAGACAAAATGTTTTAAAATAATATTATGCTCCTTTTTGGCTTAGAGAAAAATTAAGGTTACCAAGCCCAGTCTTTTTTCTTGTCATTAAACCTATCACCTCATGTGAATGCAGGGATGTATTTTCGTCATGACTTATGGGTTTTGGAAATTAAGATTATGTTAGACTGTAGAGTGTATATTTTGAAATATGACTTTGGAGACTTTGGTGTACATCTCAAGTAGGGAAAGCATTTTCACCTGTAGGAGAAATGCTTGTTTCATGATGTACTCCCTCCTAGGTGTCCCTGCCAAGCTTTCACAGGATCTTAATTTTACAATCGTTTCTCCAGTGTACTTTTTGTTTCACAGTCAACAAATAAGGTATTGAGAAGTGGTTTCTGAGAAGCAGAAATATCTTTTGTTACACGAGGTATCTAGGCAACCAGCATCCATTTCAGCATTACACATATAATACTACTAGTTTTACCTTTGTGGAGAGTGTTTTATGTCTCACAAAATAAGGTCACCTTTACATAGTCTGTTAACCCTATCATGTGGGATATGCAAGGAAAATATTGTTATTTTTACTTAGTTGTATAACATCAAAATGCTATAACAAACAATAAAGAAAGAATTTAACTCAGGAACCTGAACATCATACATATTGTTCTTTCTATGGAGTTCTCAGAGAGAACATTCAAATAATTATTTATTTGTTGAATAAAAACAATGTTTCCCCACAACTCAAATGTATCTAAACCAATTTGAGAAAATGTTACTGCTTCTAAACAAAGGAAAGCCTGTAGTGTTGTTCTATTTCCAATGAAATTGTTATTTTTTTTAATAATGAGAGAAATGTTCAAGACTTAAGAGGAAAATCCACAAAATTAAATAACTTGGAATGCAAACAGTAGGGAGGGTTCCAGTTTTTAACTACCAAGTATGTTAAACAAATAGCCTAACTTAACTGTTTGAAACTATTTCAGACAAAAGGGCTCTCCATTTAATTGCACTAACAATGTCAGTGATACCTGTACATGTTTGCATCATCTGAACATATACTTGTGACTATGGCCAGACTTGGTCAACATATAAAAGGGGATTTAATTGATCTATATGAAAAAAATGTGTGAGTGGAAAAGGTTAGCATAAAAGCAGAAATACAGTTACATAGATTTGGGATGGATGTGATATTGTCCCTGCATTAACAACCTGCACAGAATACTGGGAAGTTATTTTAAAAGGACAGATCTTAGGTTATGGGTTGCTGCTATAACAAGGTCACATTTAAAAGAAGGGAGAAAAGAATGTTGACATATAGAGGATAAAAGTTTATTAGGGAGAAATATATGGACAGAGCAAGAAGAAGATGGAGGAGGAAAAGACGAGGAGGATGGAGGATGAAAAGGAAAAAAAATCTAATGAACAGTAGTAAAAAACAAGTTGGGTAAAAAAAGCTGAAATCTATACCTTATTATATAAAATAATTTTTGTACTTATAAAAGAGCAGGATAAATGAACTTTCCATTATCACTATTAGCTCAGTGTCTGAGGACAGAATTGATCATGACTTGAAATTTCCCCAATATCTCTGTAAGCATCCTCAATCTCAGGTAGGGGTATCCTGAAACCAACTGCATGCAGTCCTGAATAATTTTATAATAATTTTAAGTAAACAGTATTGTTGAGATAAAATGAAATTTATCCATAGGAAGGAAAAAAATCTTACCATAATCATGGAGTTAGAGCAGAATTTGATGCTGATGAAATGGATCAGGTTAAGTAAGCATGTAGTGGAGGTTCAAATTTCTTTGGAGGCATGGTTGTGTTGAGTGAATCTGGGTTTCTTTTGTTGTTGTTTTGATCTCAAATATGAAATGTGGGAGTGCTTTGTACACCACTGAAAAAAAGAATCGTGAAAGAGGCGTACAAAACATCCTGATGAAAGAGCACGTGATATTTTGCTGGCCAGAAAACTGTCAGATGTGGGGAACATAGTTATATTCTTTGATGGACAGACTCCTTGGAGAGTTCACAATCTTGGTCAACAGGAAGTACATTATGCAGAGGTGTGTAGTGTGAAGGGTGTGAAGTTGGCCAATTGGAAGACACCCTTGTGCAGGTATATGGAGAGGAGGCCCTAGAAACGTGGAGGGACTTTTTTGCTTCTTATCATTGATCATCACAGCTTCGCTCTGAAAGACTACAGACAACGCTTTGAGATTTGCTTCTTCTGAGACTTACTGCTTCATTTGTTGCGGCCTAGGTTGTGGTGAAGAGTTCACAGCCCTAAACAGGGGTGCAGCAACGGTTGTCACCATTGCCCACCATTGCCGCCAACACCAGAGCCATGAAAACTGCTGCTTCTTCAGCTGTCCTTGTTGGTGTTCCTGGTTGGCTGTGTTCCCGTTTCTGCCGTTTGCTGCGTTCCTGTTGCTGACTGCATCTGTTCCTCTGTATGCTGATTTGACTGAACTGCTGATGAGTTACCCCAAGGACCTGCGTCTTAGGAGGTCTATATCCTTTCTTTTTTGTTTCGGGTAGTGAATTGAAAGGTGTTTAGAGTTATTAGTAAATAGTATAAAAGTACGCCTTCAGAAGCGTTATTTTTCTTTGGAAGAATATATATGGACAAGGATTAAAGAATAGAATGTTTTTAAAAAGGCAGCATTCTGACAAGACAAGCAAAGAAATAAAAATTTCATTTGGTTGATTAATTTATTGACAAATGGGATAGGTAGTAATCTGTTGGTATTCATCAAGATACGGGTGTTTTGTGCCTACACACATGTTATCTTAGAGTTGAAGCTAGTTATGAGCTTCACAATAGCTTTTTAAATTAATTTATTTATTCTACTTACATCATGATTGCAGCCTCCTCCCTCATCCCAACCCAGTCCTACACTTCCACCCTCTTACCCTGCTCTCCCTCTTCTCCTCTTGAGATGAGGGGAGCACTGCTCCATATCAACCCACCTGGGTTCATCAAGTCACAGCAGGGCTAAGAGTATCCTCTTTAATTCAGGGCAGATAAGGCAGCTCATCTACGGTAAAATGATTCATAAATAGGCAACAGAGTCTATGTCAGAGATAGCCCGCACCACCCCACTTGCTAGGGGATCTGTATGAAGACCCAGTTGCCTATCAGCTACATATGTGTTGGAGGCCTAAGTCTAGACTATCTATCTATGCTTTGTGGTTGGTGCTTCAGACTCTGTAAGCCTCAAGGGGCCCAGGTTTGTTGGTTCTGTAATTTTTAAAGATAGCGTGCAAAGTGATGGGTTTCATTGTGCCATTTATACACAACATTGTTGTCCTTATTTCTTCTGAATTCACTACCTTCTCCAGTTCCTTGAACCTCTTGTTGGTTCCATTATGACTCCCAAGAAGCAACCTTCTGCTTTGAAATATTCTAATCCCACTCCTTTTCCCTCTTTTAACTCTCTTTAAGATCCTATCTTCCTTTTATCTGGTTTCCTTTTCTAGTTTCATGATCTAAACACACACACACACACACAATGACCGAGGGACAAACTTTCACATAAGCCTTTGCAAAAACCCATGGGCATCTTCCTAAATTATGGGCTGGAGCTTCCCAGGTATGCCAAGGGGACAGAAATACAAAGGATGAGTAAGAGACTGCTAGAACCCAGGATGTAGCAATAACAGTAGCCATCACTTTACAATCTTTTCCTATCTCCACTTAGTTTCCACTACTCTAGCTGTGATAGTTTTTCTTCTTCTTCTGCTGCTGCTGCTCACAAAGAACTCGACAAAACTTACTTAAGAAGAAACACGCTCATTTTGGCTTATGGTTCAAGATTACAGTTTACCATGGTGAAGAGGACACACGAGACATAAATGGGCTTGTTGACATAAACTGCCTGAGAAAGAGTTGCAGTGGAAAAAATTGGCACCTTCAGATTGGCCTGCAGGATTGAGGTCAGAACACCCAGCCCACTAGGGGGAGTGCCACCTCTGCAAAGGTAGGTAGTTCTGGAGTGCACAAGAAATCAGGCTGAGCCAGTCGTGGTAAGCAGGTAATAGACAGCGTTTCTCAATGTCCTCTCCTTCAGGTCCTGCTCTGAGTTCTCTCTTTGATTAACTGTTAAAAAAAATAAAAGTAAGCTGAAACAAACCCTTTCCTTCGCAAGTTGCTTTTGATCATGGTTCTGAATTGCAGTAGCAGAAACCAAACTAAGCCAAGGCTCTAGCTCTAGCAGCCAGAACATTAGGGGGCTGGCTATAATGTACTAGAGTTTAGCAGGAAGCAAGAGTTGAATACTGAAACTCAGCTCACTTTCTCTCTTTATTCACGAGGGACCTCAACCCATTGAGTACTGTTCCATATTTTGAATGTGTCTTTCCTCCTATGTTACAATTTTCTAGAAACACTATTGAAAACACTCTCAGCAGTTTATCTCCTAGGTTATTATAAATTCCATTTAACTGATAATCAAATTAATGGTCACACTTTTTATATATTTAAAAGAACTTTGTTATGTTTGGTGCATATATTTTGTATCAAGCTAGGTCTTCATTTTTGTGGTGTCATACCTTGATCCCAGGACCTCACATGTGCCAGGAAAGTGAAGTAGTACTGAGCCATCTTGTGAGTCTTCATTGTTTGATTTTAATGTAACCTTTTCAAGTTTAGAGGAATATGTTTTATACTAAATTAACACATTCAAATATTTTAGCTCACTGTAGAAGGTTAATAGTGTTTTGCAACTGACTTTAACTTTGTGGTAATTTCATGAACGGAATTGACTCAAATTTAGAATGGAAAAAGACCAATAACTATGATTGGTATATGTTTCTCTTCTTGCTTGTTATTAGTTGAAATACATTTTTAAAAGAAACTTTAACAAATGCAATTAGCTCCACATGCGTTTAGAAATTCCTTCTCATTTTTTCACCATGTGAAGCAGAATTTCTTCTGAGGCTCTAATACTTTGTTCTGATTAATATTATATTATCAAAGAATTCATGGTGAGCCAAATAACGCTGGTAGAAAGTATTAAATTGTTCACTTCTTTTCTTTCCTTTGAAAAACCTCTAATATAGCAACTCATAATAAAGTGTGCATCTGTACATATGTATATGTATTTATAGATCAGAACTGTATATACTAGTTGCATATAATTTTGAGACATTATAGGCTGCCTCATCACATCAGGCAGTCAAGTCATGTATGTTTCACACTTATTTAATTTTTTTTGAGCTTTTCTTTCTAAAAGCTGATGCTGAATTAACCATTGGTGACAGAGACCTTTATGAGAGACCAACTTGCGAAATGAAGTAGGAAAAAAGACTGGAGAGCATAGGAAGTTGAGGACTTCAGAGTCAGCTGAGCCACTGGGAGCTTTGGAGAGAGAAATGCCCATACAGTCTGCCACACTGGACAAGACAGCTGATACTTACACAGCTTGATCACTGAGTTATAAAGTGTGATTTTCTCTGGGAAAGTTTTGACCATGCATTAAAAATCATTTTTGAATTCTTTACTTTAAATATTTATGTTCAAATAAAAATCTTTACTAGTTAGAACAGCAAATGAAATATTTTTGATTTAAATATATGTTGCTTTAGATGAAGATAAAGTGAGAAAACCAAGTTTAAGCAGAAGATGGGACAGTATCATGCCTGATCCCACCAACAGCTGATAAAGGATCAAAAGCCTATGGTACACAAAGACACATGAGTTCATCTTAGCAATTTTAAATAACTTTATACTAAGTGACTGCTTGGATATCTGATTATTAATTTGAGAATAAATAGTAGAAATCCATAGCTGTGTTTCTTTCTTTTGTGCACTTCAGGATGCTAAAAAAAATGGAGAAAAGTTTTATCTTACATGGAGAACTTTAGTGCAAAAATGAATAGTTAACTACATGGCACAAATACTTTCATATTAGATTTAGAAAATTATAACTGGAATCCACAAACACGAAGTAAAAATGTTGATGAAAAATTAACCAGTTGAAACTAATGAAACTAGTGAAAGATCACACATAGTCAGGACAGGCTTGTACTGTATGATTTCTGATAAAAGGAATTAAGACTCACATGACTATCAAGTCCTGTGTGTATATGCCAAAGAATGGTAGAGTCGGGTCATGTGATAGATCAGGTTTTTGCGTTTTGAGAATGTGGTACATGTACAAAGTGGAATTCTATTCAGCTGCAAAGAAAAAGTAAACCACAAAATTTGAAGGCAAGTTCATGGTCCCAGAAATTATTATACTGAATGAGGTAAGATGAATGGTGCATGCTCTCTCTTATCTGTGGATCCTAGCTCTGAATCTATAGTGGATTATATCACCAGAAGTAAGCACAAAAGCCAGAAAAGTAAAAAGGGACAATGGAGAGATGTGTAGAAGGAGCTCTAGAGGTAAGGATAGTAGGACACAGATTTGAAGAAAGGTAAAAAGGAAAAGTGGGAGCGGCTGACTGGAAAGGGAGGAGTAAGTGTAAAACAACAACAAAAAAAAAAAGAAGAAGAAAAGAGACAAATAGCACCAAGTATGCTTGAAGCAGTAGAGGTAAACATGTTATTTTATAAGTCTATTTAAATATATATGTATTTTAAACTGAATTATGCCACATGAGGTTATAATGCTCCCCGTCATAAGCCATAAACAAGTTAACAAAAAAGAGTTATTGCACTCATGAACTGCAACAATATGAATGATTAAAGAGAGGCAGAATAATGCTAACACTAATCAGGGTGGCAACAGAGATACGGGAGATTTGAGAAGTCTCCGTTCCCAGACAATCATTTACAGA
The DNA here is from genome assembly GCA_907164525.1 of Lophiomys imhausi. Taxonomy (NCBI): domain Eukaryota; kingdom Metazoa; phylum Chordata; class Mammalia; order Rodentia; family Muridae; genus Lophiomys; species Lophiomys imhausi. The sequence goes on from CAJQZJ010032097.1 coordinate 4,458,887, forward strand.
GGTCAGAATCAGTCTTCTTCATGAGAAAGTCACCTGATGTCTTATCCAGTCCCAAGTGGTCAGCCCTAAATACATGTGTGTATCAGAAATACTGACTGGGCCCAATAGGTTAATGTGTGTGTGTGTGTGTGTGTGTGTGTGTGTGTGTGTGTGTGTTTGTCTGTGTGTGCGTGTGTGTGAGTGTGTGTGTTATCTGGTGTGTGCATGAGTGTGCATATACATGACTGTGTGTGTGAATGCGTTTGTCTATGAATGTGTGTGTAAACCCTAAGTTTTGTTTATGAATGTGTGTGTAAACCCAAGTTGACATTGGAGCTTTACCTCCATCACTCTCCACTTTGTGCATCAAGGAAGTATCTTTTTCTGAGTCAGAAGCTCCATTCTGCCATGGCTGACTATTTATTAGGTGGGTCCTGGTGATCCAAATTCCAGTCTTTGTATTCGTAAGGCAGCTGCTTTAGGTACTGAGCTTTCTCCTTATGCTGTCTTTCTCTTTTTGAAATGGTTTGGCAGTGAACCTATTCTATAGGGTTGTTAAATTAGTCATTTTTTTGGAGATGCAATATTTTCCTTGATTTGTTCTGTTTGAGTAATATTTTACCCTGTTTTTGGAAGTTGAAAAAAAAAACTTTAAATGAGAATGAGTAAATCATTGATAAATCAGCTAACCTTTGGCCCATTAAGCATTTTTTCTTGGTTTTATGACTCTTGGAGTTCAAACTTAGTTTATGAAAACTGAGGACTGAGAAGAACATTTGATACTTGTTCAGTTCTATTCTTTAAATTTGAATCTTTAATATGTAAATGCTCACAAATTTTATTTTCAGTAAAATTACACATTTCATTATTTTAATTTAATTTCTTTTCTTAGGTTCATTGGAGTAGGAATCTTGGTCACTACCAAGACTATGTTTTTGTGCTTTTTATTTATGAGATGATTTTGAGAGACTTACAATTGGCAAAGAAACAAAATTTCAAATTGTGTTCTACCTACAGCTACTTGCCACTTCTTCATATTCCTTAGCATTGCAAATCCAAGTGCTATGTGGTGTTTGCATCTTGATCCTGTTCACATTGGATTAAGATTTCTGATGTCAGAGATCACATGATACTTTACCTTCATTAGTTCTCATCAATTGTACATTAAATGAATAAACACATGTAATTAGGAGACACTATAACTTGCCTTTTATATCTAATTCTCTGAATGTCCTAAGGCAACCAGTACCCTTTGTTTTCTTAAGGAATAACATAAACTTAGATGGTGGAGTGGATTGTCATAGATAATTCATCAATAGTAAAATATCTGAGCTATCACACATTTCTGTGTTACATGGTAGGCTGTAACAGAGGCAAAGGAGAGATAAATTAACTGTTATTGAAAAGGCTTGGTTGACTTGTAACTAAAGAAGGACTCCACAGGTGCACATTCTCTGAATAAATTAAGTTCTTAAATTTTATTACTCCCTAGAAGCCACTTTTGATCCTTTGATTTAAGAGTTTTGCTTAGATTTTTCCTGGCAAAATGATGTTGAAATGGTCTATGAAGAGATATATCTTCATGAGTGCCAATAAATAGATCCAAATCATAATCATGAGACTGTTGGGTAGCTACAGCTTTGAAAATTGCAGGAAGGATGGCCCATGTGAGTCCAAAGGAGGGCATTCAGAGTCACTCAGAACACTGTTTCCTGGATGGTATATGAATAAGGAAACTGAAAACTGACATTTTGTAGAGACTAGGCATGTAGAAACTAAGACAGCATCTATATCCAAATTATTCATATAAGACAATACTTTTGTATTCACTAGGATATTTGATAAATATTTATTTTCTTATGATCTTATTTTTATGAGAACTGGGTAGATGATGGTGGCTGGAAACTAAAGCTGATGTCATAAAGTGAGTAGATTCATACCCAAAGGTATATAATGCACTCTGAAACATATCTAAATATTCTAATAGCTTAAGTTTTCATTTGTATTTTATTTATTCCTGTATCTATCTGATATACTATATTAAGTAGGAATAGTTGTGTCTCTTAAATGTTTTAGGCTATGAATAAAAGTTGAAGTATCTTTGTAATAAATAGCTAATTCTGAGATCTTTCAAACATGTATTTATTATTCTTTGCATATTTACTTAGCACCTACCAGATACTAAAGAATAGGTCAGGACTCTCTAGAGGAACAGAAGCAATGAAAAAACATACATATGTATAATTATGTATATATGAAGTTAAGACACATACAGATACACACATATAAGAACATGTGAGACTACACAATATAGTTGAAATAATAACAACAGTTGTTTGCATCTGATAAGCTGAAAAGTCAGTAGTTGCTCAGTTCATGATGCTGTGTGCCTCAGATGTCTCAGTCTGCTGTGTAAAATTCCTAAAAAGTCCACAATGGAAGTCTGAAAATGCTTAGAAGCCCATGTGGTCAAGGGTTGAATGATTTTCCTTCTGTGTCCTTGCCTATCTGATGCATTAGGAGAAGTTGCCTCTCACATTTAGTGTGGTTTTCCTATGGCAACAAGTTGACACTTAGAACCAACCACCACAATTCACCCCTTGACAACCTGACACAAGAACACATCACTTAAAAAGTTATAATGTCCCAGGTTGGGACATGAAAGACAGTTTAGCCGCCTTTATTATCAATTGCTGCTCTTTTGGAGACCTGGGTTCAGTTCCCAGAACAAATAAAGTAGCTTAGAACTATCTGTAAGTCAGATCCAGGGGATCCAACACAATCTTCTGGCCTAGTGGGCACTAGTCACACACATAGTGCACATATAAACATGCAAGCAAACATCATACACATAAAGTCAAAATAAATCTTTAAAAAGTACTACAACCTTCCTATCTTTTTCTCCCAAGTCTTGTGTTTACTTTGTAATATAAAACACAGTTCATTTTAAAATGTCCCCCAAATTCTTAAAAATTCCAAATCTTTTAAAGTCTCAAATTTTTAACTATAATATCCTATAAATATAAAAAAACATATTACCCATTTCCAACATACTATGGAGCAAAGTAAGCATTCTTATTCCAAAAGAGACTAACAAGGTAATAGACATAATGAATTACACCAAAGCAAAATCAAACATAATAGAGAACAAAGCAAATTGTTAAGTGCTGATAACCAGCTTGGGATGTAATAATCTATATTCCAAAGAGCTTGGGTAGCAAAGTACTTTAAGAAATGTTGGGCACGGCGGTGGCCCATGCAGATGCATTTAAAACTTGGGGAAAATAGCCATAAAGCCACAGAGTTATAAGACGCTGTGCAAAAATCTGAGTGACACAACCCCCCTGGGTTTCACCTAGCTACCCAGGGACCACTAAAAGTCCCTGGGCAGGACTCTACCCGCCTTTCCCAGACACACACGGAAGCCGCTGAATCCAGGAGAGATGCTGGGTAAGACCCACTCTAATACCCAGCAGGTAGATTCGGACCCCACACAGGGTGACTCACTAACCTACTGCCCCCCCCCCCAGATCCCACTCAGGCATTCCAGCTATTTAGTGAAAGGTTACAGACCCATGGGAGTGCCACACACTCTTAGCAGCATGCGTGCGGCAGGCACACAGAGGCTGGGCACACAGTTGCTGGGCGTGCAGTGGCTGAGGGTTCCACAAGCTTCAGCCCAGTGGCCAGCGGTTCCACAGCTGCATTTGGGAAAGCCCAGGCATATCTATGCGCCCCCAGAGGAGTGCTGGACATACATACAGGCCCCTCTATTGGATTTACAGTCACTGGGAAAAAAAAAACGCTGTAGCTGGACTGAGAACCAAGATAGTCTTCCAGCTGCAGGTTACACAGACAGCTGTGTACCAGAATTTGGATGACAGTGGCCCCATTTGCCAGTATCCAAAGCCAGCTCCATGCACACATAGGCAGAGCTGTGAGAGTGGCAGAAAAGGCAGCAGGGTTCGAAGGCAGATTTGTCCACCACAGGGTCCAAGCCCTGGGCAAACTGTGGGGTTGCAATTATTATTATTAGACTTTTTTGCTAGTACTGGCCCTTCCAGCGGGAAACCAGAGCTTAAGCATATATAGCTCCACCCCCTGGATCAGTGAGGTTTCGACCTGGGAGACACTGCTGAGTGACACACCTTACAGGCCTGAGTTGGGTCCTTTCAAGACTCCAACAAGCCTTGGGAACTCCAGAGTCTACAGAATTTGTGCCTGGACACACAGGACCATACCACCAGAGCCACTGCAGGCTAAACACTCAGTGTGCAACATAGGTCTGACTTGGGAGCAGTGAAACAATCCCAGGCCATTCCTCATTGCCTTGGAATAAGCTCCACCAGCTCACAGTGCTTCTGGCTATTAGATGCATATTGACCCTGAGAACCCCCTGTGAGCAGCCAGGGAAGACCACAAACACAGTCCAACACGTAAGCTTCAGGGGAGCTACAATCCCACCCAACAGCCTAAGGCCTGCCAACCTGCACTGTTATCTATAGGAAGACCAACTGGATCCCAGGAATCCACAGGAATACATCACCATCACAAACCCTCACCTGAGCCCCCAATTGGAATGAAACAGGAAGGGTTGAGCTCTCAGAGACACACTGAGAACCTCCACACAAGGCCACATCCAGCCAGTGGAATGCGAAAGATCACCAAGCAATACCACTGCTACACCAAAGTGCCCCCTTTGGCTCCAAGCCCAGAAGACAACAGGAGCAAACAATTAAGAACAACCAAATGGCTGAAGTTCAGAGAAAAAACAGAAACAACAGAAGTCAGGGAGATATGACTCCAGAAAAATACAACTAAGCTAGTACATCAAGCCCTGAACACCTCACCACAGCGGAAACACATGAAAACAATGACAATTCTACATTATGGAAAGTGATAGAGTCCTTTCAAGAAGAATTTAAATCTATGAAGAAATTCAAAGAATACACATTTTCACAAGCAAAAGCAATGGATAATACCATTAGAGAGCTCCAAGCCAAAGTGGCTCAACTTGAACAAGAAAAAGACAGGGCAATGAAAGAATCCCAGGCAAAGACAAGCAAATTGGAGCAGGAAATGTACAAAACAAATAAAATCATTCAAGCAATGAAAATGGAAATGGAAACAATAAAGAAAACACAGTCAGAGTTAAGAGTGAAAAGGGGAATCAAGGGAAGAGAACAGGAACTACAGATATGAGTATCAAAAACAGGATACAAGAGATAGAAGACTGGATTTCAGGCATGGAAGATTCGATGGGAGAAATCAGTACAACATCCAAAGAAAATGAGAAAGCTAAAAAATCTCTCACCCATAACATCCAAGAAATCAAGGACTCAATGAAAAAACAGAACCTAAGAATTATAGGCAAAGAATTACAGAGGAAAGAGAAGACTCCCGACTCCAAGGTCCAGGAAATATCTTCAACAAAATCATAGAAGAAAACTTCCCAAACCTAAAGAAAGAGATGCCAATAAAATCCAAGAGGCTTACAGAATACCAAACAGATTAGAAAAGAAAATAAACTTCTCTCACCACATAATAATTGAAACTCCAAATGTAGAGAACAAAGAAAGAATATTAAAAGCTATAAGAGAAAAAGGTCAAATCACATATAATGGCAGACCCATTAGAATTACACCTGAATTCTCCTCAGAAACTTTAAAAGACAGAAGGGCCTGGACAGATGTCCTACAAGTCCTTAGAGAACATAGGTGCCCAGCCAGACTACTATACCCATAAAAACTCTCTATCAACATAGATGGAGAAAACAAGATATTCCATGGCAAAATCAAATTTAAACAATATCTACCCACAAACCCACCCTACAGAAGATCCTAGAAGGAAAATTCCAACCCATAGAAGAAAACTACACCCAAGAGAACAGAGGAAATAGAAAACTCCACAGCAACTAAACCAAAAGAAACACAAGAGAGCCAGCTATACCAAAATAATGGGAAATAACAACCCCTGGTCACTAATAACCACGAGCATCAATGGACTCAACTCGCCAATAAAATGACACAGACTTACAGACTGGATCTGTAAACAAGACCCATCATTTTGCTGCATACAAGAAAAACATCTGACTAACAAAGATTGACACTATCTCAGAGTGAAGGGCTGGGAAAAGGTTTTCCAAGCAAATGGACCCAGGAAGCAAGCTGGAGTAGCCATCCTAATATCAAACAAAATAGACTTCCAACTGAAGTTAATAAAAAAAGACAGAGAAGGGCATTACATACTCGTTAAAGGAAATATTCATCAAGAGGACATCTCAATACTGAACATCTATGCCCCAAATACAAAGGCACCTACATTTGTAAAAGAAACACTACTAAAACTTAAATCACACATTGATCTCCACACATTAGTAGTGGGAGACTTCAACACCCCACTCACAACAAGGGACAGATCATCAAGACAGAAGCCAAACAGAGAAATAATGAGTCTAACAGAGCTCATGAACCAAATGGACCTAACAGATATCTATAGAACTTTTCACCCAAACACAAAAGAATACACCTTCTTCTCAGCACCACAAGGAACCTTCTCCAAAATCAACCATATAGTTGGATACAAAGATAGCCTCAACAGATACAAGAAAATTGACATAACCCCTTGTATCTTATCAGACCACCATGGAATAAAGCTGGACTTCAACAGCAAAAGATTCAACAGAAAGCCTACACAGAGATGGAAACTGAATAACTCTTTACTGGATGATTACTGGGTCAGAGAAGAAATAAAGAAGGAAATCAAAGACTTCTTAAAATCTAACGAAAATGAAGGCACAACATACCCAAACCTAAGGGACACAATGAAAGCTGTGCTACGAGGAAAGTTCATAGCACTAAGTGCCTTCAAAAAGAAAATTGTGACAGCTCATATTAGTGAATTAACAGCTAAACTGGGTGAATTGGAAAAAAAAAAAAAAAGAAGCAAACACTCCCAAGAGGAGTAGAAGACAGGGAATCATCAAACTTAGGTCTGAAATCAACAACTTAGAAACAAAAAGAATGATACAAAGAATCAATGAAACTAAGAGTTGGTTCCTCGAGAAAATCAACAAAATAGACAGACCCTTAGTCAAATTAATTAAAAGGCAGAGAGAAGAAGCCCAAATCACCAAAATCAGAAATGAAAAGGGAGAAATAACAACAGACATTGAGGAAATCCAGAGAATATTTGGATCCTACTTAAAAAATCTATACTCCACCAAATTTGAAAACGTAAGCAAAATGGACAATTTTCTTGATAGATTCCATCTATCGAAGCTAAATCAAGATCAGGTTAACAGATTAAACAGCCCTATAGCCCCTAAGGAAATACAAACAGTCATTAAAAATCTCCCAAACAAAAAAAGCCCAGGACCAGATGGTTTTAGAACAGAATTCTACCAGACCTTCAAAGAGGAGCTGACACCAACACTCTTCAAACTCTTTCAACAAATAGAATCAGAGAGAACCCTGCCAAACTCATTCTATGAGGCCACAGTCACCTTAATTCCTAAACCACACAAAGACCATACAAAGAAAGAGAACTTCAGACCAATCTCAATCATGAACATAGATGCAAAAATACTTAATAAAATACTAACAAACAGAATTCAAGAACACATAAAAAGTATCATACACCATGATCAAGTAGGCTTCATCGCAGGAATGTGGGGATGTTTCAACATACGAAAGTTTATCAACGTAATTCACCATATAAACAAGATGAAAGAAAAAAATCACATGATAATCTTGCTAGATGCAGAAAAAGCATTTGACAAAATCCAACACCCCTTCATGCTAAAAGTTCTGGAGAGAACTGGCATACAAGGACCATACCTAGAAATAATAAAGACAATATAGAGCAAACCAGTGGCCAACATCAAATTAAATGGACAGAAACTTGAAGCATTTCCTCTTCTCAGGGACAAGACAAGGATGCCCACTTTCACCATATCTCTTCAATATAGTACTTGAGGTTCTTGCTAGAGTAATAAGACAACTGAGGAGATCAAGGGGATAAACATCGGAAACGAAGAAGTCAAATTATCCCTATTTGCAGATGATATGATAGTATACATAAGCGACCCCAAAAATTCCACCAGAGAACTCTTACAGCTGATAAACACCTTCAGCAAGGTGGCTGGATACAAAATTAATTCAAAAAATATCAGAAGCCCTTCTTTATACAAAAAACAAATGGACTGAGAAAGAAATAAGGGAAACAACCCCCTTCACATTAGCCACAAATATATAAAATGCCTGGGGGTAACTCTAACCAAGCAAATAAAAGACCTGTACAACGAGAACTTCAAGTCCTTGAAGAAAGAAAATGAAGAGGCCTTTAGAAGATGGAAGGATCTCCCATACTCAAGGATAGGTAGGGTCAACATAATAAAAATGGCCATCCTACCAAAAGCAATATATAGATTCAATGCAATTCCTATCAAAATACCAACACAATTCTTTATAGACCTGGAAAAAGCTATTCTCAATTTCATATGGAACATCAAAAAACCCAGAATAGCTAAATCAATCCTGTACAATAAAAAAACTTCTGGAGGTATCACCATCCCAGATTTCAAGCTGTACTACAGAACAATCGTATTAAAAACAGCATGGTACTGGTATAGAAACAGACCAGTAGATCAATGCAATCTAATTGAAGACCCAGAAATGGACCCACACACTTACGGCCATCTAATTTTTGACAAAGAAACCAAAACCACACAATGGAAAAAGGACAGCATCTTCAACAAATGATGCTGGTCCAACTGTATGTCCACATGTAAAAGAATGAAATTAGACCCATACTTATCATCTTGTACAAAAGTTAAGTCCAAGTGGATCAAAGACCTTAAAATAAGGTCGGTCACACTAAATCTACTAGAAGAAAAAGTGGGAAAAATCTCGAACTCATTGGCACAGTTGACAACTTCCTGAACAGAACACCAACTGCTCAGGACCTAAGACCACCAATCAATAAATATCATTCGAACAAAACGGCAGCCTACAGACTGAAAAATATTCACCAACCCCACATCTGACAGAGGGCTAATATCCAAAATCTACACAGAACTCAAGAAATTAAATGCCAAGAAATGAAATAATCCAATCAAAAAAATGGGGAACAGAGCTAAATAGATAATTCACAAAGGAGGAATCCCCAATGGCTGAGAGACACTTGATGAAATTCTCAACATCCTTAATCATCAGAGAAAAACAACTCAAGACAACTCTGAGATTCCATCTCACACCTGTCAGAATGGCTAAGATCAAAAGCTCAAATGATAGTACATGCTGGCGAGGGTGTGGAGAAAGGGGAACCCTTCTCCATTGTTGGTGGGAGTGCAGGCTTGTGCAACCACTATTGAGATCAGTATAGCAATATCTTAGAAAACTTGGAATAGCTTTGCCTCAGGACCCAGCCATACCACTTCTGGGTATACATCCAAATGATTCCTCACCAAATCATAGGGAAGTTTCCTCATCTATGTTCATAGCAGCCTTATTTGTAATAGCTAGAAACTGGAAACAACCCAGATGTCCCTTATCTGAAGAATGAACTAAAAAACTGTGGTACAGCTACACAATGGAATACTACTCAGCCATCAGAAACAACGAAATAATGCAATTTACAGTCAAAAGAATGGAACTAGAGAAGCTCATCCTGAGTGAGCTAACCCAGACTCAGAAGGATTCACATGGCATCTATTCAGTTACAGTAGGATTTTAGCTTTATAGTACAGGATATCTATACCACAACCAACGCACCAAAGGCAACATGGACATAGATTTTTTGTTTGTTAGTTTTGTAATTTTCTCTCCCTGTCAATGAGACACTTTTCACTAGTGGTACTGTCTTGTAGGCACCCAGTGTATGAGGAGGCTCTTGGCCCTCATATGACTTCTGAACTGGGGCGAGGGACTGTTATGTAGGGACACTCCACTCCAAAGGAGTGGGATGGAAGTGTTAGGGGGTAGAGGGTGGGAGGGAAGTGTGGGGAAGGTGGGAGGGAAGACAATATGATGGAGATGTAACCTGAAGCAACAAATAAATAAATTTATTTATATAAAAAAAGAAATGTTGGACTTTTAATGTTCCTTAAGTTAAATATAATGATATATGCATTTACAACATATACCAACTGATGTTATCTCAATCAGTGCTACAACATAAGGAAACAGAAGAATTAAAACACAAATATGTACATAGTGTGTGCAGAAGCATGTTCTTAACAAATAAGGTACATACATTCCTGCCAATTACACACCCAACTTCTGTGACAGGTGACGTGGTTGTAATTGGTATATAATAACTATCTTCCTCTACTACCTATTCTGTACTTCCTCCACTGTCATCATGCACCTTAGCACGTCTTAGTTCTTGAGGTGGCAGGTTTCATTTCTGAAGTGTCTGGGACTTTTATCTTCCTGTCTGGGTTAGGTTGTGGTAATTTACTTGTCATTACTTAATCATAGTTTTCAGTGACATCAAGAGTTGCGCTAAAGGATCTCCTGTGCTCTTGATGGAACCTTCCTTTCCTCCACTGTGGAGAAGCAATTCAACTTCCCTCTGGTAGTCTGTATAAATCACTCCTGTTTAACATAGTGTTTCCTTTCTGAACATGTTGACATAAGGGCATCAGAATCCAAGACCAGGGGAGATTCTTAGCTTCCAGCTCAGTGGAATGTTTGCTGTACTTGCTGACAGTAGTACTCTGTCCTCTGGAATAAAACTTCTAGGCCAACAGAGTGCAATGTCATGAGAATAGGAAAAAAAAATATGTTCCTAGGGGTTCACTAGGGGCAATAAGGAGTTTAGTAATTCCCATCTAAATCACTTGCTGATGAGACCTGTGAACCCTGGCTATCCATGATGCAAAGCATAATTCAGCAGAAAGCATCCACAACCCTGCAAGGTATTGCCTTATCATTGATATTTTAGTTATATCTTTCTAGTCTACATTTCTATCAAACCAACTGATTAAAGATGATGGGGAATGTAAGTCCAGTGAATTGCTTGAACATGAGTCCACTGCCATACTTCTTTATCTGTGAACTGAGTTCCCTGGTTAGAACTCATGGCCTGAGAAAAGTCCTGGGATAGTAATTTTACCAGATACATTATATGTAGAAAAGACATATGCAAAGAAAATATTAGTATCTATTCCTGCAGTGACAAATTCCTACTGTGTTTTCCAAAATGGAGTTAGTCAAATTTAGACAACCTACATTCAGGTCCCTGATCACTGCAGAGCATGATGTCACCTGAGGGGTTCAGTGTTGGTCTCTGTTGCTCTCAGATTTAATACACACCATAAATTGTCTCCAAGTCAGCCTTATTAAGTTGAAGTCCATGTCAATGAACTAGTACATAACCTCCATCTCTACCACCACAACCCCTTTGTTGATTGTCCCATTGGGGAATGTCAGAAATATTCAGAGAAAGGCTGACTGCCTACAAAAATATATACTTGATTATTAAACTCCTCATCTTCTGAAGTCACATTTTGCTGATTATTTAGATAACCTTCTACAAGTCTTTAGCCTATTTCAAGAAACCTATCCACATACTGGAAAGTTATGATATTCAGTGATTGTTGAATTACATGCAAGGAAAAAGGAAACAGTGTTACCATGGAAAGCAGTTCCTGTAAGTCTCTATGCCTCATGGCAGTTGATACTCTAAGCAATAAAACAGCATTAATTTTTTTCATACCTGCTAGCTAAGAATTTTTATGGCTACTGCTTTTGAATGAAAATTTAAATCACATCTCACCATAATGGAAAATGGCATTGGAATGTTTGTCAGATGATTGTGTTAGCTATCAGGAATGTGAAGTACTGGGTAAAAATTTCTTGAGGTGGTAGATAACAGTCAGACATTGAAATCAAGCCTAAAAAGTGAAGGTACTGTAAAGTGTAAACAACAACAGAAAAGACCCAGACTTCAAAGGGGCTGACTTAGTTGCCTCAGCAACAAGAAAAGTAAATGATGAAGAGAGTGTCATGAGGACAGTTGCTCAGCGAGGCAAGTATCCCAATGATGGTGAAGGGAATCGAAATAAATGAGAAATGGTTGGATGAAATTCAGGGTGCTTTGAGCTGCTTGAGTGAAATCCGTATGAAATGACTCCCTTTACCTTAGTAAACAGAGGACATATTGAGATTATATCAAACCTGTTTAATTTGTCTTGGATAAGAAGATATTATAGGAAAATACACAGTTAACAATGGTATTTAAGTGGAAAGTCCTAAATAAAGAATGTAGCATGTTCTTTGAGGACACTAACAGGTTTGGCAGAATTAATGTGAGGACTAGAAGATGAAATATGAGTATCATGGAAAAGCCTTGAATGGGCAGAAGAGGGCAATGAATTAAGAACTAAACAGCAGGAAGTAGAAAAATATTTGGAATGTGGCAAACATAGCACTAAATTCTGATGGACCTTCACACAAGTCTTATGACACAGATGTTGATCTTCCTACCACTTTATAATGGGGTGGGTCACACAGGGAGACTGTACAACTTGCTAAGATTAAAGTGCTTGAAGATGGAAGAGTAAAGCAAGGTCTCACTGTAAGCTCTGAACCCTGGTTATATAACTCATATCCTCCACAGACAACAATCTGCACCTAGAATAAGAGTTAGAATATATTTTAGAACACAATATCTCTTTGAAGAAAGTTTTTAAAGGTTTAAGGTAAGTTTTTTTTTTTAAATCTCCAGTCTCTTGCACCACAAAACCAATTATGTGTATGTTTGAGATCAACTTGGCAGATACACTATTAAATGTTAAGTCCAAGTTCTTATTATCCGTTCCTTTTGTGTCCTTTAGAGTCTCAAATACAGCCACTGGGTGACTTTGGGTATTGATTCCATTTTGCTGCCAACATCCTTTAACTGATGTAGAAAATCCAGGCTGATCTATAAATATGCCAAATCTCTCTTCTATAATATCAGCTGGAAGTGAATTTTAGAAAAAGACTGTGTTTGCATTCATCTATTTTTGAGATTATTTACTTCATAGGAACAGAGACAACAAGGTCCAATAAAAATAGATAATATTTCATTCAAGACACTTCAAAATCTTTTTATAAGACTTCTCAAGCTCTATGTTCCCCATTTCTTGCTATAAACATTTTTTCCTACAATCTAGTATTGTACTTGCTTTTCTTTAAAATCCTTGGCTTCTGTCCTTCCCTTTCCATATATTAACTTGACCTGCTCCTTCCAAGGTCATGCCCCACCATTACCACCAAAAGAATCATCTCCTATGACTTTAGGCATAGTCATAAGTAAACCTCAACCTCTTTAAAACACTACTGTTGACTCACTTATGTTATTAAAGTCATTTTTGTGACCATACCAATCTATGTTCATAAGATTATAGATAGTACCACCCTCTTCAACTAGACTAGAGTGTTAGGCTAAGATTCATTTATCTCCTTAATAAGCATCTTTCTTATCACTTCGTATATAGTGAACAACATAGTTTTATTGAATTGGAATCTTTTAGCTTTTTAAAGTTATTTTATTTTATTAACAAATACAAAATTATATATTGCATGTTTATTTTAGGACTCCAAAATTCCAGTATAAAATAGCATTAGGTGAATTATTAAATAGAATGCCTTAACATGAAAAAATGTTAACATATAGGAATGTAAACTTAGTACTACCAGATCTTGAATTTTTAACCCAGAAATCTGTATTTCCTTTTGATTCACTGCTCAATATTTAATAAAATAAAATTTAAATACCATATAAGGTAAAACTAAAACATAATATTCTATTTATTAGTCAATGTTTATAAATTTTAATACACATGACACCTTAACGTAGTATTTAAAACACAACTCATAAGTATCAACATCAAATTCTAATGCATTAAAATAAGTTAATTTTCCTATAGACTATATAATCAAAAATAAAAGGAGACTAATCACCATGAGAAAAATACATTTCATATATAAGTGTGTGGTATATATATACATATACATATAAATACACACACATATATATATATACAAATATATATATATATATATTCAGCAATGTTTTATAAACAGTTTCCTTTTCACAGGAATGCAGTAGTGATGGAAAATGTAATCATCAATTCTAAAATGAGCTACTGTATCATTTATAGAAGTATTAGTCTATATATTTGTCAAGCCCTAATAGCAGTTGGAAAATTCTATGTCTGTAAGAATGAGACATTTCTGTGAAATCTCAGAGAAGTATAATCATTGCACATTTTCCCCTGGGTTCAGAATTCAGTTCAATTCAACCAACATATTTTGAATGGCTGCTTTGACTGAAACTGTATGGAAGAGGGAGAACCACAAACATCAGTGAAATAGTTCACCTTCTCTGAACTTCTCTCCAAGTCTATCTAAATTTTACCTATCCCTCCAAAGTTGAAATATTACTAAAGACATATATATATATGATATATATGTCAAAAGCTATATATATACATAGTATATATGAATTTATTTTAATGAATAATAGCATACAATATTTAATAAATAATAAATATTTTATAATATATAATGTTAATATATAATATTTATATATTAACATATATTGCAAGTTACATAAGATTGTAAATCATGTGTCAAGATACCTGGAAGCACAAAATTTCACAGTAATTCTCTATTGATTTCACAATGATTCTCTGCTTGTTAATTAAAATTATCAGTTTCAAGTGCATGCAAGCAAAAGAGTTCACCATGACAAAGAGATAGTTCAGTTATGTAGAAATAGAATAAGGATTCTTGTGAAATGAAGAGGGCACCTTCACTAACAAGTAGCCATGGGACTATTAGAGGGTACTTTATTGACATTTCAATATTATAGAGATAAAATGTATATGTGGTGTTATATGATATGTCCTACATGATTCTAGATGTCAAAGATACAGCCATAAAACATTGACCAACTGTACAGTATACAGTTTCTGTATACTGTAGTCATAAAAGCAAATAATCAAGAATGAAAATTTTTGTTTGGCCAAAAAAATAGCCTACTGATGAAAATAAAAGTTACTCTAGAGTTATAGAAAGTAAACAGCTGAGGCTAAAATTAGATGAATTTTATTAATAATTTTTTATTTATTTCTAAAAATTCATTTATAAGCAAATGAATTATACTAATAAGCCAGGCAGGGTACACAAGAAACATATTCTGTAAATGCAAAAACCAAAAGAATGGAAAGAGCTAGAATAGCAAGAATCAGAGTAGGAGATAAGAAGAAAAGTCAAGTGTGGTTTTCTTGGCCAGTCTAAGCACAATTTAACTTTATAGAGAAATGATTTAAAAGTTTTAAGTTCAAAGTGAATATTATCATATTTGGATATATGAAATATATCTTTATTTTTAAAAGACCAGATACATGGCATTTTCTTTATTGAGACATACTAGATAGTTTGAGAATTAGACTTAAGTATGTTAGCTTTTGGGTGACAACAAATGCTCAAATGACCATGGTTTACAAAAACATTTCCTATTCATGTTATCTGTCAGCTGTTGATGTTCAACTACCTTAGATCTGATTTGTGCATTTTTAACCAATTGTTACATTGAAAGTATAGCTCCCATTTGAGATCTACTATCCTCATAGCACAGAAAAATGAGCTCAATTCTAATTTTGTAAATGAATGTTCCTGTTAATATATGACACAGTTTCAATTTCTTTCATTGGTCAAAACAAGTCACATGACCAAACATAACTGAAGAATAGGTCAACACGGGTTCACAGCTTAAGCAGCAACATATTAAGCGTTTGAAATTGTTTTTCAGAAGTGGCCTAAAGATGTGGAGACAGCTAGCTGGTCTATAGAGTTAAGTAGGAAAGAACAGGAATTGATTGGTAAATCTCCAGAAGAGTACATATTCCAAGCAAGGGACTCACGTTATGGGAGCATGAACTACAGAGTATATAAATTTGCTTCTCAACCAATAAATTTGCCATCTTGAGCAATTCCCTTATTTCACCCAGGTTTCATAAGCTTCATCTGTCAAATGTTTGCACTAGAATTGGAAATGACTGCATGCAGTGGTATCTGAGTATGCATACTTTCTTGAGAAATATTTCTCATTTGCTTAAGATCACTGAGGCCAAAAGAAGATAATTTACAACACAGAAAAAATATTTCCTTTTAAAATATTTATTAATTACTTCAAGTTATATCTCCATCAGAGTCCCCTCCCTCCACCCCTCCTCTTTCTACCCTCTGACCCTCTCCTCCTTCTCCCACCTATCCTACTCCTCCAAAATGGGATGCCCTGCATATCAGTCCCCTTCAGTAAAGCAGTCATATATGTGGTAAGAACTTCCTCTTGCACTGGGGGCCTACATAGAAGTTCCACTAGGGCAAAGTATCCCACTAACAAGTAACAAAGTCTATGTTCCTGTTCCTTTTGGTCTGTTGGTTGTAGGATAGTTATCCTGTGCTATATGGCTAAAATTCAGTTATAAGTGCATAGATGCCATGTGCATCTTTCTGGGTCTGAGTTAGCTCACTCAGGATGAGCTTTTCTAGTTCCATCCATTTGGCAGAAATCTGCATGATTTCCTTGTTTCTGATGGCTGAGTAGTATTCCATTGTATAAATGAACCAAAGCTTTATTATCCATTCATTGATTGAAGGACATCTGGGTTGTTTCTAGTTTCTAGCTACTACAAATAAAGCTGCTATAAACATAGTTGAGGAGATGTTCTTGTGGACTGGTGAGGAATCGTTTGGATGTATACCCAGGAGTGGTATTGCTGGGTCTTAAAGTACAGCTATTCCAAGTTTTCTAAGATAACGCCAGACTGATTTCCACAGTGGTTGTAAAAGTTTGCACTCCCACCAGCAATGAAAGAGTGTTCCCCTTTCTCCACAACATTGCTGCCATGTGTTGTCATTTGAATATTGATCTTAACCATTCTGACATGTGTGAGATGGAATCTCAGAGTCATCTTGAGTTGCATTTCTATGATGATTAAGGGTGTTGAGCATTTCTTCAAGTGTCTCTCGGCCATTAGAGGTAACTCTTTTGTGATTTCTTGGTGTAGCTCTGTACCTCATTTTTTGATTTGGTTATTTGGTTTCTTGGTGTTTAACTTCTTGAGTTCTTCATATATTTTTGACATTAGCCATCTGTCAGATGTGGGGTTGAGAAATATCTTTTCCCAATCTGTAGGTTGCCGCTTTGTTCTAGTGACAGTGTCCTTTGCCTTACAGAAGCTTTTCAGTTCCATGAGGTCCTATTTATTGATTCTTGGTCTTAGAGTCTGAGCTATTACTGTTCTGTTCAAGAAGCTGTCACCTGTGCCAATGAGTTTGAGGCTTTCCCCACTTTCTCTTCTATTAGATATAGTGTGTCCGGCCTTATGTAAGGTCTTTGATCTATTTGACTTAAGTTTTGTGCAAGGAGATAAGTATGCATCTAATTTCATTCTTTTACATGTCGACATCCAGTTAGAGCAGCACCATTTGTTGAAGATGCTATCCATTTTTCATTGCACAGTTTTGGCCTCTTTGTCAAAAATTAAGTGACCATAGGTGTATGGGTTTATTTCTGGGTCTTCAATTCAATTCCATTAGTCAACTGGTCTGTTTATGTACCAGCAACATTCTGTTTTTTTGTTTTGTTTTTAAACTATTGTTCTGTAGTATAGCTTGAAATGGTGACACCTTCAGATGATTTTTTAAATTCAGGATTGATTTACCTATTCTGGGTTTTTTATTTTGTTATTCAATATGAAGTTGAGAATTATTCTTTCAAGGTCTGTAAAAAATTGTGTTGGTATTTTGATAGGAATTACACTGACTCTGTATATTGCTTTTGGTAGGAAGGACATTTTTATTATGTTGATACTACCTATCAATGAGCATGGGAGATCTTTCCATCTTCTGATGTCCTCTTCAATTTCTTTCTTCAAGGACTTGAAATTCTTGTCATACAGGTCTTTCACTTTCTTGGTTAGAGTTACCCCCAGGTATTTCATATTGTTTGTGGTTATCATGAAGGGTGTTGTTTTCCTGATTTATTTCTTAGCCCATTTATCTTTTGTATAAAGAAGGGAAATATGACTCCAACAAAATTCAGCTATGTTAGTACAACAAGCACTGACCATCACACCACAGCTGAAACACATGAACATGATGATAAATCTATTCTTAGGAAAATGATAGAGGCCTTACAAGAAGAAAATAAACCCCTGAAAGAGTTTAAAGAATCCACAATTTTGTAAATGAAAGCAATTGAGAATTCCAATTGAGACCTCCAAGCTAACTCTGTCAAACAAGAATGAGAAAACGACAGGCTATGAAAGATTTGAAATATTTGCAGGCAAAGACAACCAAGTTCGAGCAGGAAATTGATAAAAACAGTTTAGGGCTTGAAATTGGAAGTGGAAGCAGTAAAGAAAACACAAGCAGAGACAATTTTGGAGGTCGAAAATCAAGGAAAGAGAACAGGAAATATAGACATGAGTATCACAAATAGGATACAAGAAATGGAAGATAGTATCACAGTCATGGAAGACTCAATTGAAGAAATCAGTACAACAACCAAAGAAAATGATTAATCTAAAAAAGTTCTCACCCACAACATCCAAGTAATTAAGGACTCAATGAAAAGACAGAACCTAAGAATTATAGGCGTAGGAAAGAGAAGACTCTAAACACCACGGTCCAGGAAACATTTCCAACAAAATCACAGAAGAAAAATTTCCAAACCTAAAGAAAGAGATACCAGTAAAATTCCAAGAGACATAAAGAACATCAAAGAGATTAGACCAAAAAAGAAATTCCTTTTGCCACATAATAATTGAAACTCCAAATGTACAGAAAAATTAAAGGATATTAAAAGCTGTAAAAGAAAAAGGTCAAGTAACATATAATGCAGACCCATCAGAATTACACATGACTTCTCCTAAGGAACTCTACAAGCCAGAAGTGCCTGGCATATGTCCTACAAACCCTAAGAGAACATAGGTTCCAGCACAGACTATTATAACCAGCAAAATTTTCTATCAACATAGACAGAGAAAACAAGATATTCCAAACTCAAATTTGAACAATATCTATCCACAAATTCAACTCTATAGAACTTCCTAGAAGGAAAATTCCAACTCAGAGAAGATAACTCCACTGCAGCTAAACCAAATGAAACACACAAATACACAACCATCACTTACATCAAAATAATGGGACATAAATACCTATGGTTATTAATGTCTCTCAACATCAATGGTCTAAATTCCTCAATAAAAAAGACACAGGCTTACAGAATGGATCTGTAAACAAGACCCATCATTTTGCTGCATACAAGAAATGCACTTCACTAAGATAAACTCTACCTCTGTTCTATTTCTAATACACAGTTGTAAATCCTCCAGGCACCCCTGACATAGTAGATATCATCTCTAAGTTTAAGAATTCTCATTTTTCTCTCTGTTTTTGCTGAAAGTAAAGATGTAACAGAGTTTCTAAGCATTGTTTGATATAACTAGTATCCTCTGCACTATATTTTATTTTTTTAATGTTTATTACTTCAAGTTATATCTCCATCATAGTACCCTCTTTCCATCCCTCCCAGTTCCACCCTCCCACCTTCTCCTCCCTCGCCCACCCATCCCACTCCTGCAATGTGGAGTGTCCCTACATATTAGCCCTTCTCAGTTCAACAATCTTCCTATATGGTAGCATCTCTAGGGCAAATTGTACCATTAATAGGTAACAAAGTCTATGTTCCTGATCCTTTTAGTGTATTGGATGTAGGATAGTTATCCTGCATTATATGGCTGAAATCCAGTTATAAGTGAGTAGATGCCATGTGCATCTTTCTGGGTCTAAGGTAACTCATTCAGGATTAGCTTTCTAGTTCCATCTATTTGGCTGCAAATTGCATGATTTCCTTGTTCTGGCAGCTGAGTAGCATTCCCTTGTGTAAATGTACCACAATATTTTTACCCATTCATCAGTTGAAGGAATCTGGATTGTTTCCAAAAACACAAATGACAGCACATGCTGGCAAGGTTGTGGAGACTCCATTGCTGTGCAAACATGGGAGTGCAAACTTGTACAACCACTATGGAAAACAGTCTGGCGATATCTTAGAATTCTTGGAATATCCCTACCTCAAGACCCAGCCATACCACTTCTTTGTATCCACCTAAATGATTCCACACCAAAACCACAAGGATGTATCCTCATCCATGTTCATAGTTGCCTTATTTGTAATAGCTAGAAACTGAAAAAAACCCAGATGTCCCTCAACTGACGAATGGCTATTTTTCTTATACGATAATAAAATAGTTTCTCATTATAGCCTAGATCCATTATGCTGATATGAATATGTTTGCATACAGCTCTTGCCCAAATACTTTCATACCATATAATAGATACTCCTAAGCTGAACAGCTACACAAAGACCATGTGCACTTGCAGTTTTATTGAAGTACCAGATATGGTGTGCCACTTAGAGCTCCCTCCATGACTGTGGAACCAATACTCTAATTAGCAGAAATGTTTATGATCTCTTGGCTGAGTTCTTCATTGGTATTTGTTTTTGACTAATGAAAGATGAATAAGCCAAACTCATGGCCATTTCTAAGGAACATTTTATGTCTAAATACTGGTTTATGTAGAAGTTTGAAATTGTAGTACTTACCCCAAATTGTCATAGTTGTAAAGGCTCTCCAAGTTCCTAGTTCCCTCCGTGAGATCCACAGTGCCAATGGTACATCTATAACAAGGTTCAACTTATCCTTCTGCTCAATGTTTTAAGAGATGTATTGAATTTGAAGGGCTTTTATTTCTAGTAAATTTTACCTTTTAAAATGGGAAAATTTAAACAAAATTTATCTTTCTACAACCATGTGAAATATATACAATAACATCAGCAAAGGGCTAACTGAACAATAACAAAAAATGCCAAGAGCTAAACAGTACAAAATTTCTACATATTAGTAAGAGAATGCCAGTTCAGTTCAGGAAGAATATATTTTCAGTTGGTAGGCTTGTTGTAATGCACTGACAATAAATCACTATTTAATTTTGGCTGCGTCAGAAAAAAAGGGGAGGGGGAAAACATTTATTGAGCTTCAAACTATTCCAGGAGCTGCACAGAAATACAATAGATCAATTTCATTACCTGAAAGTAACTGATTGACATTGTGAATGTCAGTTTCAAATATGGCTATGACAAATCTTATCCAATTAAGGAGCTCCCCCATCAAAAACAGAATAATTTTCTGCAGTTCTGTACTGAGGGGCGTCATTGTGCTTATGATAATAAAGTCCATGGCAGCAGCTGACATTTGAGTTCTCCTTTATTGTCTACATCATGCCCTGTTAATTAGCTCAACTTCACCCTGGGGAGAGCTGTCTATTGGAGGTAGGGGAAGTTATTATTTCCCATTGCCAGATTGTTTCTAATTCCTTCCTGAAAAGAACGTGTCAGTCATGCTTAATTGCAATAAATTATGTGTGATAGTTTAAAACAGCACACCATGTTCCTAAAGCTCAGCCAAATTGTTACTTCTACCTTTAGTCCTACGTTGATTTTTAAGTCATGTTTCAAAAGTTTCATTCTATGGAATCATGTGACCAAGGTCATCAAGCTTCATTTTATGATGACATATTATAATCATAGTCAAGAGGAATTAAGAGCTAAGGCATTCCTGGATCTCTCCTAGAACCAGGCCAGAGTGAGAAGCTTGGCAGGGATCTTAGTAGAACAGTGACTGACAATATGGATGACCACATACAGGAATGTAGAAATAAATAAAAAGTCTTTATTAAATATACTTTGACTTCTTACTTTCCAATTTACATTCCCTTGTGTTCCTTCTTCATTTTATTGCTCTAGCTAAGACTTGAAATACTATAATAAATAGGGAGGAATGGACAATTTTGTCTTATTTCTGATTTTCATGAAATTGTTTCTAATTCCTCTCCATTTATGTTGATGTTGGCTATAGACTTGCTGTAAACTGCTTTTATTATGTTGAGTAATATCCCTTATATACCTAATCTCTTGAGGACTATTATTGTGAATGGCCATTGGATTTTGTCAAGTCTTTTCTGCATTTAATGAGATGATCATGTGGTTTTGTTTCAGTTTGTTTATATGGTAGATTACATTATATGTTGAACCATTCCTGCATCTTTGTCATGGAGCCTGCTTGATCATAGTGGATAACCCTTTTTTTAGCATGTTCTTAGATTTGACTTGTAAGTAGTTTATTGAGAGATTTTTCATCTATGTTCATGAGGGAAATTGGTCTTTATGTAGCTCAGGCATTCAGGGTAACTGTGGCCTCATAAAATAAATTGGGCAATGTTCCTCTGTTCCTATTTGTGGAATAATTTGAGTAGTATTGATATTAACTCTCCTTTGAAAGTCAGGTAGAACTCTGTACTAAAACCATCTGGCCCTGAGCTTTTTCTGGTTGGGAGACCTTTAATGACTGATTATATTTCACTAGGGGTTACAGGCCACTTAATTGCTTATATGATCTTGATATAACTCTTGCATGTGTGTTTTTTTTTTTTAGAAAAACTCCCATTTCTTTTAGATTTCCAAGTTTGATAGAGTACAGTGTTTAACGTATATTTTTATGATTTTCTGGATTTTTCTTGGTCTCTTTTACTTCTGTTTTTTTTTTTTGTCCAACTCCAATGTGTTGATTTTATCTTATTATATTATATTTTATATTTTATTATTATTCCTTAAATGCTTGTTGATTTTCTAGTGATAGACAGAGAGTGTGTATCTGGATGGTAGGGAGGAACTGGGAAGAGTAGAGGGAGGGGAAACAATTTTCAGTAATAAGAAAAAAGTCTTTATTAATTTATTTGACTTGGTTGGAGTCACTATAAGTTCATGCCACAGACTTGCCTTTGTGAAAGGAATTCTTTTTTTTATTTTATATAAGTACTTTATTTTTTTTCTTCAAGTTACATCTCAGTCACAAACCCTTCCCTATTCCCCCTCCTGTCCCACCCTTCCCCCCTCTTCCCCCCCAACAGCTTCCCTTTTCAATCCAACAAATGGTTCTTTCTCTTATAACAGTAAATTCTATACAAAACAGCAGAATTAAATATGCCACATTTATGAGAGTTAAATGGCCCAGTATACCTTCCCAATGTCCAGTTCATACATATTTGGACCCTGACTTGTCTGTCAGAGAAACAGGACCAAAAGGCTGAAGACTGATGCTGGAATGTATGGAGAGAAAATGGGAACTGTCCAGGTAGTTACTGGTTAGTCATTTCTTAGTTTTGGAAGCTGCAGGCCCTGCACTTCCTATGTAATCAGATATATTTATCCTTCTCAGCTCTCTGAGGTGGTTGAAGAATAGACAGCTTGAGTCTCATAGCTAAATTTTGAGTTGTTTAGGAATCAAGAGGGCGTTCTAGATCTAAGAAGATGGTTATAATAGTGATGCAAGTTAGTATGAAAGCTAAGTCAGTTATAGAACTTTAAACTCATGGAGATGGTTAGAAGGTGAAAGGAATTCTTAAGGAAAGTAACAGATATAAGATTCCACAGAAAAATTTCCCTAGAGAAAGAAACAGTTTTGTAATTTGCACATACTAATGTTTTCATTCATTCATGTATTTATGCATTTAACCTTAGTTCAAAGTGTGTTTAGTTAATTTATTATTTTATTTTTATTAATTATTTAATATGTTGAATGTTCAATATGGACGTTCTGGAACCTGAAAAGAAAAAAAATTATGTTAGAGCTATTACAACCCTTAAGACACTGACCTTTTATTTATTATTAGATATTTATTGTTAGTAGAATTTGTGAGCTCGAAGACCCAAGCTATTACTTCTCTTATAACTGTGTAGATTAGCTTGATCAGTCTTTGTATACTGTGTGATATCTTTTATATTATAGTTCATCATTTCATGACTTTATCTACTCAAAATCATGTTTGGGAAATTTACCTGTTCTTTATGAAATTATAAAACATTCATTGTGCAAAGTTTTGTTCTGTAATACATTAGTAATTTACCAATAAATACTCTTGGTGGGAAAAAAGAATTGAATAAGTTACTAAAACAAACATTTCAAAATTAACTTTAATTTGCCTGATTTTTGAGGTTTTAATTTAATTACAACATTTCTCCATTCTCTTTTCTGTCTTCAAACCTTCCCATATACCCCTTTGCACTCTCCTTCATTTCATGGTCTCTTTATTCAGTAATTGTTATTGTATGCATATATGTATACACATATATATATTCTTATATATAATGCACAGAGCCTGTATAATGTTACTAGCATGTATTTTTTCAGGACTGATCATTTGGCACTGGACAAACCAGTTGGTATGCTCTTCCATGGGGAAGACCACCTCTCCCACTCCCAGCTCTTCCCTGGGGAACACCACCTCTCCCACTCCCAGCTCACCTCAGTTGTCTATAGTTCTTTGTGTAGGGTTGAGGCTTCATGGCCTTTTCTCTATCCAGTTTGACACGTTCATTGGTGCCATCCTTTTTAGCTCATGTTTGTCATGTTGATCATATTTTATGAGGTAGCTTCTGATATTACTAGGAGACACATCTTTCAACAAACTCCCTGATCCTCTTTTGGTTGTTGTGATCTTTCCACACCTTCTTCTACAAGGTTCCTTGAGCCTTGGGTTGGGGATGTTTTGTAGATGTTTCCATTAGGACTGGGATCCACAACTCTGCATTTTTGATTGATTGTGGTTTTCTATAGCAGTCTCTGTCTGTTTCAAAGAGAAGTTTCCTTGGTGAGGGTGTAAATAAGTGCACGTATTTGGGGGTATAAGGATAAATGTTTATAGATTCTTGTTAGCGATTATGCTGTGTAGTAAATTAATGGTTGTAGACTCTCTTCCAATAACCATGGCTTCTTTAACACTGAGTAGTTAGCCTGGTTTCTAGTACCAAGCATGGTCTCCTTCTTGTTGAACAGGTCCAATGTCCACTTAGAGAGCTGTTGGCAAATGCTAAGGTATGAGTGAACTACTACATCCTCAGAGTTATTGTGCTATGCTAGTCATATCCTAATCTTTTTATTTAGTTTGCTAACTTTTAAGTTTGTTTCACTAAACAAAATTTTGGTTTTTATTTAATATGAAGTAATTTGTTTTGTTTATTATTAAAATTAATTCTAAGAGTTACAATATTTTTTATGATTATTTGAATTATGGATAGTGAAAATTACACACATATATATATATATATATACACATACACAATGGAACACTAGTAAAGAAAAATGAAATCATAAAAATTTCAGGTTAATGGATGGAACTGAAACTATTATATTGAGTGAGGTAACTGATACTCAGAAAGACATATACATGATCTCTCATTTGTGGTACCTTGTTCCAAATCTTCAGATGTGAATATGTAACCCAAAGTAACCACAGGAACCAGGAAAATAAAAATAGGACAGACTCCAGAGGAGTGGGATGGAAGAGTTAAGGGGTAGAAGGTGGGAGGGCAGGGCTGGGAAGTGGGGAAAGAAGACAATATGATGATGTAACCTGAAGTAACAAATAAATAAATTTATTTATTAGAAAAAAAATAAAAATAGGACAGTGGTTGATGATAAAGAGGGCAACAGTAAGATACAAGGCTTTAACTGGGGGAGGGGGGAGAAAAGGGAGAACATTATAGAGTGAGGTAGGGAGGACAGAAAAGATAATATCAAGGATCACTGTTAAAGCTTCAATGAATCGCATTATTTTATATTTACCAGAATATTTAAAAAATATGTCTCAGACATCTGAACTAATCTTTTGAGAATGTTCTAGTTTTTGAGAATGTTTAGTCTAGCTACCATTTTTAAATGGTTTTACTATTTTCTTGGTATATAGGGGTTTTTTTTGAGGGTTTATGATATTCTATATATAAATACTCTGTCAGATGTGTTGCTAGTAAATATTTCCCCTCAATCTATAGATTGACTCTTCACTTGAGTAATGGTTTTCATTTCTTTATAAAATCTCTATAGTTTCATAAGGTTCCATTACTCTATTGCTATTAGTTCATGTCTGCACTACTAGGGTCTTGTTTAGAAAATTCTTTTCTATTAAAATGAATTCAAGGTACTCCATAATTTGTTCTCACTCTGATTTGGGGTATCAGGTCTTATTGAGTTCTCTGCTCTATTTGTAATTGAGTTTTGCAGAGGCTGAGAAATAAGGACACAATTTCAGTCATGTACAGTTTGAACAACAACATCTTCAAGCTTCATGTTACATATCTTTCACTTCCAAGGCTATATTTATTTCATGTTTCTGGGGCATGTATCCTTTGCTTGTTTTGAGACTATTGTAAATGGTACACTCTAGTGGATGTCTATATATCTGAGGGTATATGAACTACAAAACTGTTCTTGATATGTTTTAAAAATAAACTGAAGCTAGAGAGATGGCTCAGCATTTTACAGCCCTAGTTGCTCTTAAGGAACACCTGGGCTTGATTCCCAGGACATACATGGTAGCTCATAACTGTCTAAAGTTTATGGAGACTGATGCTCTTGCCTGGTCTTCTTGGCCACCAGCCACACATATCGTACACAAAATGTAGACAAAACACCCATGCACATAAAATTTTAAAAAATTGATTTAAAAACAAATGAATGGAAATACAAAGTTGGTGTGTAGAGAAAGAAGGGTGGATCTGAGAGGTTCTGGGAAAAGGATGAAGTTATCAAAATACATTGTATGAAATTCTTCTATAACTAATTTAAAAGTGACAGTGAAAAAAGATGTCAGCAAGCTGAGCAATCTTTTGCACTATTGAACTTGCTGATGTAGCAACAACAACTAAGCGTTGTGCTAGTGTTACAAAACACTGAGTGATGGACTGATCTTTGCTAGTGATTTTAACTTATTTACTTATTTGCAGGATGTTGTTCATGTATTCTGTATTGTGGTTCACTTGTGGAAGCACGAAGACAACTTCCAGGAGTTATTTTCTAGTGTGAGTCCCAGGGTTTCTATCTCAGGACCTCACACTTGGCTGAAAACACCACTGCTCCATTATGCTATCTCTGAAGCTCCTACTACAGGTTTTAGTGTTAAAGAAAGTGAACAACAAATCACTGTGGCTTAGGTATGCCACTTCCAAAACGTTCACAATTTTTATAGCCCTTTATAAACCCTTCTTTGAATGGTTGGTGGGTTTTTCAGGAAAAAAAAAAGAACTTTAATTGATTTAGGCATAACAGATTTGTGGTTAGATGCAACCAAGGCTTTCGAAAGCGGGTTTCAATGTGCTACAAATAATTTTTTTTCTTGTTCATCTCAAATCATATTTCATACCAAAGTATAAAATTAAGATGGGCAGATTAGCCATGTGATACTTCAGTGGTGAAAACTTCATTTTAAAATCCATAATGTAATTACATAGATTATTTCTTACAAGAGATGAAATTCCTGGAGGTTTTAACAAGTTGAAGCTTCATTTGCCTGAAAATGAAAACAAGGCTTCTGTCTAGTTTGAGAATAATTATGTGGACAGTGGGATAAGACAACACTTGCGCAACTGTGTTGTTGTTTCAATCATCAATAGGTTTTCTGCCAAATTTGTGGTCTATATTTGAGTGAATGTAAGGTGTGATTCTGTCTCTGAAACAACATGGAAGTAGGGCAGAGAAGTTGAAAAAAATTTAATGTATGCTGAATAATATAATAGTTTCTTGAAAAGCACAATATGTAGAAAATGAATGCATATTATCTGATGAGGGACATGCTCTAAAAGAAAAGAATCTGCTACCCATTGCTATAAAAGATGTCAAAATATAAATAGAATTATGACAATCTTGGCATTATGGAGTACCACCAATTCTTCCCAAGTGACAGATTTCTGAAATTACTTTTCTGAGATTTATTCCACTTTTAAGATCAAGCATTTATGTTCTACCATTTTTTGTACTATGCATTCATTATCACATTCTTGTTATTACTGGAGATATTGTGCAACGACTACTGGAATGGTCTAATTTCGTTATTAATATTGTGTAATTTGACTGACTAAGTACATCATCACTATGCTAACACTGTAGCTAAGTTCTGTGCCTGTCTTGCAACATCTGAATTTCCTTAGTAGGTGAAGAGATGTCCTTTATGCACAATGACATTTGTGAATGATAAAAGCTCCCAAGAGCTTGGCTATTTGAGCAAACACCAACATGGTGTGATTTACTGTGAGTTTTGATGAAGTTTGAACAAAGGCTGTCTCTCACAGTATTCCAAGTGATCCTAGTAAAAACCAGGTACACACAGATGCTATATAATGACAAAAATATAAGTTGCTTATTTTTTAACCTACTTTTACATGAGCCTTCTCTTTACAGCTTGTATATACATGGCAGTGTCATTAGTGTATCTGAGTGTTTATGTTTGTATAAGGATGTATCGAACAACTACTTTATTGGACAAAGTGGCCTGTAAAAGGTTCTGTTGTGATTTTCTATGTTTCTCAAGAAAATTCACCTTCAAAGGTGATAATAGGGGAAGAGAGGATTAAGTACAAATATGAGTGAGAAAGTGGGAAAGAGAGTAGTTTCAAGTAGGAATAAGTTGCTCTAAGAATATTTGAAAATTTCATATAGTAATCTACTATTTTATAAGGTACACACACACACACACACACACACACACACACACGCACGCACACACACACACACACACACACACACACACACACACACACACACACCTGAGTGTAATTGGAGTTACCCTATATAGATTTTATTCTTACACAAGAAGTCAGAGGTTGCCAAATAAAAAGTCAGTGCCAGGTGTGAGGTATATTCCTTCTAGTTGTTTATCAACATGTTGATTTTATTTTGTTTGTTTTTTAATTTACATAGGAGAAGCTAGAATGTGGGCATTAACTAATCATATGGACCTGGACAACATAGGATAAATGATTTTATGTAAGCTTGAGAACAAAGCAGTAAGTATATTTCTTTGTGATCTCTGCTGCCTCTAGTTTATATATTGTTTTCCCTTATTCCTAAACAGACTCTCTAACAAATAGTCCTGCATAATATGGCTATTATATGTGTTAGTTACAGTTATTATGGTTAACACTGTGACAAAACACCATGACCAAAAAGTAAGTTGGGGAGAAAATGGTTTATTGAGTTTATACTTCCACATTGTAGTTCATCACTGAAGGAAGCCAGGACATGTACTTAAACAGGGCAGGAAACTGCAGGCAGGAGCTGATGTAGAAGCCATGGAGGATTATTCCTTATTGGCTTGTCCTCGTGACTTGCTCAGCCAGCCTATTTTCTTTTCTTTTTTTTTACATTTTTTGTGTATTTATTACTTCAGGTTACATCTCCAGCACAGTGCCATTTTTCTTCCCCTCCTAGTCCTGCCCTCCCACCCTCTACCTCCTCTCCCTTCCATCCCATTCCTTCGGAGTGGAGTGTCCCTACATAACAGTCCTTTGCCCCAGTTCAGCAGTCATATGAGGACCAAGAGCCTCCTCATACACTGGGCACACACAAGGCAGCACCACTAGGGCAAAGTGCCTCATTGACAGGTAACAAAGTCTATGTTCCTGTTCCCTTTGGTGCATTGGTTGTAGTATAATTACTCTGTACTATATGGCTAAAATCCTATTACAAGTGAATAGATGCCATGTTCATTCTTCTGGGTCTGGGTTAGCTCACTCAGGATGAGCTTCTCTGGTTCCATCCATTTGGCTGCAAATTGCATGATTTCATTGTTTCTGATAGCTGAGTAGTGTTCCATTGTGTAGATATTCCACAGTTTTTTATCCATTCCTGGCTGAGGCACACATAGCAGCTTTATTTGTAATAGCTAGAAACTGGAAGCAACTCAGCCTGATTTCTTACAGAATTCAAGACCACCAGCCCAAGGATGACACCACCCACAATGGAGTAGGCCCTGTCCCTTAAATCACTAATTTAAAAATGTTCTATAGGCTAGCTCACAGAACTGATCTTATGCAAGTATTTTCTCATTCGAAGTTTACTCTTTTCATATGACTATAGTTTGTGTCAAGGTGATATAAATCTAGCCAACAACCATACTGGACTGAAACTAAACTCTAGTTTCCTTTTGTATTGGTATGATAAACACAATAACGAAAAGCAACTTATTGAGAAAAAAGTCCTTTGGGCCTACATGTCCAACCATAATCCATCACTGAGGGAAGCAATATTACCACCACAGACAAGCCTACAAGTCAATCCATGAGGACAAATCCTCAGCTGAAGTTCTCTCTTTCTTGCTAAATATGGCATTCTCCTCCTGTCAAAGTTGACACACAAACACATCACATTACGCCATAACCTTTCTTTTGTTGTTGGTCCCCATGGTCTTATATTAAAATCATAACAAAAATGCAATGTAACTTTTAAAGTCTCTTAATCATAGGCTCTTATAAATTAGAAAAATAAAACCAAGTTAACTAAATTCTTACTCTAAAGGAAAAGAATAACATCACAAAACAACCACATTTAAGCAAAACCGAAGTTCAGCAATGTAGTTCCAAAATCTTCTAGCTCAATGTGTTAGAGCTGCCACTCACTCATAAAATTCTTGACTACAGAGGTTATTAGAAGTTCTACTCCTGCCACCCACACCACACACAGCTTATTTTATATGGGTAGGCCACCTCCATTTCATGTCTCCTTATCTCTTTGTAGGATGTCGCGCAGACTTGGCAACTCTAATATCTTGGGGTTGCCACTGCCGTGGCCTTCCAAATAGTCTTTCCTGCCCTCTCATAGCACCATACCTCAGCTTCTATTCCTTGCCCCTTCAATCCTGCATTTTCTATTCATCTGAGGTTCTACCTTCTCCAATATCCTCTCCTGTCTTCTCACAATGACTATCTTCAGCTCCTTTTTGTGAACCTTTCATGTCTTCAAAATCAGTATCATATGCCAACTTTGGCTACTAATCTGATGTCCCATCTTGGCCTCCTCCAGAATACAGTTCCTGTGCGCTGACCCTGAGCAAATACTTCCCAACAGTTTTCACATTAATGGTACTAGTGTTTTATGAATCGCAGCTGATTTTGCAGCTACAGCTATCACATATGATTTGTCCAGGTAGAATAAGGCTTTCTTCTTGCACATCTTATCTGAGCTGCCACCAGAGGGTGCAGACCAGTTTATGATGGTTCTTCCTCATTCAACTAATCTGATTAAGAAAAAAAGATTCACAGGTGTACATAGAGAACTATGACTTACCTGACAGCATGTGCAGTCTATTCAACAATGATGAAACATCACAAACCCATTCCTTGTCAACTTGACATTCAATCACATCACCTCATATCATGCTTAATGTCCAAATGAAAAGAATAACATTCATAGTTCTATCTAACATATCCCACATACAATCACAAACACCTTGTATATGTATAATACATAGTAATTCCATTGAGGAATATTTATTCATATTATTTCCTAACTTAAATATGATAACACAGGTTTACAACATTTTACTACTGAATCAATGTTACACCTCAATGTTACACCACAAGAAAAGACATAGAGGAAAATTAAGTTTCAGCTTAATGTTTGAATATTATGCAAAATCATGTTAAAAAAATAGAACAGAAGTACTTCTGTCAATTACAACCTTTATTTTTACAAATGACATGTGGCCTTCTCTGGTATTTATGAATATCTTTCAATACTTTCTATTCTGTATTTCCTCCACTCTCATCAAGCACTTCAAGTTGCTCTTTCAGTAAAAGGATGACCCACACCTTCATCCCTAAAGAGGTCTGTGCCCTTTGTCATTCTGCCTGAGTTGTGTACTGTAGTTTCCTGTTGAACTTAATCAATAAATAACAGGGTATGAAAATATTAAGAAATACCCTAAAATATCTCATGCACTCCAGGTATAATCTTCTTTATTGCTTTTCCATTGTAGAGAAGCAGTACAATTTCTCCCTATTAGTTTGGATCAATCACCCCCCAACACTGTTATTCCTTTATAGCCAGTTGATCTAATGATATCAGAAGCCTAGAGTTCCAGAGGGAGCCTTAGCTTCCAGTACAATAGAAGTGTTATGTCCCTTGGCCAAAAGAATTTCTTTTCTGGAATCAAAATTTCAAGGCCAGCAAAGCATAAGCTCAAGGAAACAGGAAGCAAATTTTTCCTATTGGATAACTCAGGTTGATAGTAAGTGAAGCCATTCCCATTTCCCCACTTTTATTTCTAGAACCATGAGTCCTGGCTGTAGGAAACAGTACCATACATTGGGTCCATACACAACTTTCAGAGGGGCTCTTCTTCATGCCCCATACCCCCAGAGGATACTGCCACCTTTTTGGTCTGTAACTATGTCATTAATAATCTATTCCACTATTTTCTCAAGCAAGCTCTTTCAGGGTGGAGGGAAGCATGCTTAATCCAATTACTATCATGAGGATGGCTCCACCGATGTCCTTCTTTGGCTGTGATTCCTTGATTTGAAATGAAGCTGTATGTAATGCTATGACTGTGACTAAAGCATTCTGAAAGTTTGTGGGTAGACAATTAGGCCAAAGTTTTACATGTAGGAGAGTCAAGTTCAAAACCAGAATAAGCATGTATTCCAATTTTGTCCAATTGTTGTCCAATTCCAAGGACAAAAAATTTCCGTCTTCACAATGGAAATGGCTCAGTGTAGTCAACCTGCAGCCAGGTTGCTGGCTACTCACCACAGAGGATGATGCCATATTGGGGGTTCAGTGCTGGTCCCTTTTCCTGGAAATCCTGGCATGAGGCAGCAGCTTCATATAGTTCAGGCTTGGTGAAAGAAAGTCTATTTTGTAAAGCAAATGAATAACCTCTATATCTACCAGCATGGCCATTTTGTTCTTAGGTCCACTCAGAAACAAAAGGGACACCCCAAGAAAGAGTGGCTACCCATAGAGAGCACAAACGAGGACAGATAGATAAGGGAATGGAAAAGAGGACTAGGTAGGGGAGGATTAAGCAAAATAAATGTATGAAAGAATCAATATGTTAGTTTGCATTCTAAGTAAAATAAAACAAGTGAAAATTACTAGAAGAAAAGTAATTAGTTATTGAGGTTGTATTAAAATTAAAAAGCTTCTTCATCTCTAAAGATAAAGAGAGTAAAAAGTAAGAGAGTAAAAAGTCAGTCTGTGGAATGGAAGAAAATATTACTTGTGATTAATCTGTGAGAAAGTAATATTAAGAATAGATAAAGAACTTAAATGTCCCCAAATCAGTAGTCCAATCAGTATATAGGTAAAAGAATTGGACAAATACTCTTCAAACTAACAATAAAAATGGCAATTAAATTTATGGTAAAATTTTAAATATCTTTTACATAAAAATTACATTGCAATATATCATAGAAGCCCAGTATGAATATATAACAAGAAAAAAATCAAATTCTATGGGAAACTTATTTATACACCCTCAGTGAGGTGTCCATTAATGGGAAAATGGAGAGTATTATAAAAGTAAAGAAAAACAAATCAAATTGTTCCCATGAAAATGGAAACATTGTAAGTCATCTTGTTAAGCAAATATATCCAAAATCATAAAGAAAACTATATATATTTACTCCCATATGTCGTGTCTGGAGAAAAAAAGATATAAACAAAGTGAATGGGACTTTTTGGAAGAGAAAGGGTTTACATTGAGGCTAAGAGGTTGCACAAAACCAGAGTACTTTATAAGTATATGAAAAAGTCACAGTGAAAACACATTTTTGTACAATTAATGCAAGAATTAAAATTTCCTCAGTAGGGGGCAAAACAAGTTTTTGAACTTCTGTGGATTTGTGGCTTTCAATTTTCTTATTATTCATTTCTAGTTTTATTGTTTTGTTCTTAGAAAAACTATTCAAGATGATTGAAAGTTTTAAAGCAGGTGTTATAATTTGTTCATGGTTGATCTTTTATCTATTCCAAAGAACCTGCCATAGGCAGAGAACTAAAATGTATACTGCTAGGTAAGATGGACTATCCTTCATGTATTAGGTGCATTTGATCTAGGGCACAATTTGATTCTGTTTTTGACTGTTTTTTTACCCTGATAGTCTGTCCATTGCTGATAGTACAGTGTTAAAGGCCTCACGTACTGTATTGGAGTGTCTCTCCTTTAAATATTTCGACATTTGTTTTGTATACATTTGAATTCTGTGATACTAAGTGCATATATATTTAGATTTATTTATCACTTTATTTCCCCTGTCGAATTCACCCTCTGTTATTACCTAGTAACATTCCTTGGGTTTTATTCAACTCTTTCATTTTCACTCTTTATTTGTCCTTGCAGGTAGAGAAAATTTACAAGCAACACTTCTTTTATTTTAATGAATTGAATCAATGCAGTTACATCCAGTGTGATTGGTAGTAGTTATGGTTGCACTAAAGCCACAAGCATATCTTCTACAGTTCTCTTATGGATCTTTTTCTCTCCAAGTTTTATGGTTTCTTTTGATAATTATATAATTTGCTATGTTATTAGTGCTTTGAGTTTCTTCTTATATTTGGTTTCCTTATTACAGAGCTTTTGCTTTGTAGTTTTCATAAGGTATACAAACACATCTTCATCTTAGAAAACTAATTCTGATCTTTGTTTAACTTTTTATGTTTATTTATGATTTCACATTACATCTCCATCACAGTGCCCTCTTTCCATCCCTCTCAGTCCTGCCCACCCACCCTCT
The DNA here is from genome assembly GCA_907164525.1 of Lophiomys imhausi. Lineage (NCBI taxonomy): Eukaryota > Metazoa > Chordata > Mammalia > Rodentia > Muridae > Lophiomys > Lophiomys imhausi. Next base: position 4,493,558 of record CAJQZJ010032097.1, read on the forward strand.
AACCCCTATCTCTTCCAATCCACTCCTCTGGAGTGGAGTGTCCCTACATATCAGTCCCCACCCCAGTTCAGCAGTCATATGAGGGCCAAGAGCCTCCTCATACACTGGGGGCCTACAAGGCAGCACCACTAAGGCAAAGTGTCTTATTAACAGGGAACAAAGTATATGTTCTTATTCCCTTTGGTGCATTGGTTGTAGTATAGTTATCCTGTACTATATGGCTAAAATCTGATTATAAGTGAATACATGCCATGTGCATCTTTCTGAGTCTGGGTTAGCTTACTCAGGTTGAGCTTCTCTAGTTCCATCCATTTGGCTTCAAATTGCGTGATTTCATTGTTTCTGATGGCTGAATAGTATTCCATTGTGTAGATGTACCACAGTTTTTTTGTTCTGTTTTGTTTTGTTCTTTTTATCCATCCCTTGTTTGAGGGACATCTAAGTTGTTTCCAGTTTCTAGCTATTGCAAATAAGGCTGTTTTTTTTTTGTTTTGTTTTGTTTTTTTGAGACAGGATCTTTTGAACCCAGGCTGGATTTGAACTCACTGTGTAGTTTAGGGTGACCTTGAACTCCTATTTCTCCTGCCTTTGCCTTGTGAGTGCTATAATTGCAGCCATGTGCCTACATACCTGGTTTTATATAGTATTATGCATCAAACTGATGTATTAATAGCATTCTACTTACTGAGCTATTTCCCAACTCTTATAATCCACTAAAGCACAACTCTGAATTAAGACCATGGTCTAAATTTCTATGGGGTGCCAATTATTACTAAGTTCTCATGCCAATCTATGTTTCCTGGGCTTGAGATACAGATGGTAAAGACAACCCTGCCCCTTGGCAACTTGGCCTGATGCTAAGTTGTGCTAAGATTGCATAACACTTACGGTCCTAGGAGCTTGTATTATTATTATTTTTTTTTTTTTTTGGTTTTTCGAGACAGGGTTTCTCTGTGTATCCTTGGCTGTCCTGGACTCACTTTGTAGACCAGGCTGGCCTTGAACTCACAAAGATTCGCCTGCCTCTGCCTCCCAAGTGCTGGGATTAAAGGCATGCGCCACCACCGCCCGGCCTATCGCTTGTATTATTTTTGGTGGTACCAACATCTAAACTTCAGATAATAATATTACGTTGGGAATATGAGTCTCACCTTGATGCAGACTGCCTTTCCTTGGTGCCGAGGCTGTCCATAGCTCCATCTATGCACACTGGACTGATGAAGTATGCAGTCTAAGGTTGTGGTTAAGTGCTGGAGATAGTCATTTGATTACTGATAAGCTGGGTAGCGTTCAAGCCCCATAACTTCTGGGACTCATACAATCTTAGAAAAAGTGCTTATAAGTGTAAGGGTTCTCTCTGTAGACTCTTTTCTACACATGGTGGTCTCCTGGTTAAGTTTATGTCAACCCGACATGACTAGAGTCATTAGGAATGAGAAACGTCAATTGAGAAAATTCTTCAATCAGAATGAATGCAGGCAAGTCTGTGGAAGCATTTTTCTTAATTAATGATTAGTTAATTAAGGCCACTGTGGTCTGTGCCACCACTGGGTAGGTGGTCCTGGGTTATATAAGAAACTAGCTGAGCAGGCCATAGAAGGGAAGACCGTAAGCAGTGTTCTTCTATGGCTTCTGCTTCATTTCCCATGTCCAGGTTTCTGTCTTGAGTTGCTGCCCAGACTTCCTTCAGTGACAAACTGATGTAAAAGTATAAATCAATATAAACAACCTTTCTCCAAACTTGCTTTTGGTCAGAGTTTTACCATGATAATAGAAAGAAAACAAGAATAGTTGTCTTTAGTGCCTAATAAGTGGTAGACTTCACTGCACCATACAGAACACTGATTCTAAGGCAGTCCCTTAGTAGAGTCCTGCTCTCTACTGCCTAGGTTGAAAGAAATTTAATGGAGCCAGTCATTCTTCTGAGCCTATGAACTTCATTGATGCAATCCGCAGGTACCTAACTTGCATTTGAGGTCATGAAGTTTTGTCTCCTAGTTTTCTAGTACTGCTCTAATTATCATAGATCTGCTACTGTTATTTCAAATCTGATACCACAACTCACTTCTATTTTCATCTGAAAAGAACAACTGTGCTTACAGAGGAAATACGTGGACTATGAGAAGGCAGTTGTTGCCAATGCTTTCCTCACTGCCTTCTAAACTGTGCCTTTTGTTCTTGTTAAAAGTGTGAACATATTTTCTCACTTATTTTCCTAGGTCTGTGCTGGTAGATTTATTTGATGTCTTCAAGTTGAAGTGTCTATGGAAAGTCTTAATGCAACTTCCATCTGGTTGGCTCCGAGTTAGTCCCTGTTATTGAGTAAGGCATTTCCCATTTTTTGTTGCTACATGCTATTATCATGAGAACTAAGCATCATCCTGAATGTTCAAACCCATGACAGACACATTAGTACGCACCATATGCTATTTGTCTTTCATAGATTTTGTTGCGATCATAATAAGACATGCTTATCAGCATATATGTGGCATTTTCAAATAGTTAAGGTGCTAACACACGTTCATTGGCTCTCCTGCCTCTTTATTTTAACCTTCTTTTTACCACACTCCTTCATTTGACTATCTGGTAACTTTGACAGCTGTCTACCCAAATTCCCAGATCAACAGCTGAAGTCCATTTTTCCATCTCTGTGCTTAGTTTGTGTATATCCAGTATTACAAATGAACATTTTACAGTTCTCAAAAGACAAAATACCTATTCTCAAATACTATAAGTAATATTCCTTGGAAATTTGTCAAAGTTTTCATCCAGATTTAATTAGTTCTCAAATGACTAGAGATTATGCCATACAGAGTAAATCACTGAGGTTTTGAAATCTCTTTTTGTTAACATAATTTGATGTGTATGATAACATAAAATAAATTGATGAAAGATTGTAGCCTTTTCTTTGTTCTAGAAGCCTTTGAATAAAAAAGATAGTCATAGGTAATTGTTATGTAAGTGTATTAAAGAGACCATTGTCCGTTTTCTTTAGAAATATCAAGTGATGTAGTAACCAGTAGTCAGATATTTTTTTCCTGCACTAAATTGATTGACCATTATCTAGATTGCTAAATTGTACTACTGTGTCTATACTCAGAGTTATTCTGCAGTTAGAAAGAAGTATGTTATGAAAGCCAGATCAATCACACATACACACATACGAAAAGAAATAAGGCCAACTACTTAACTAGAAGAAGAAACATGACAGTACCACTGATTATACTAGCTGCTTAAAATGTTTGTATGCAGATCAAAGAGATGCTCAACATCTTACCAATCTTGGGTTGAAATGTTGGTCATGGCAACTCATAGCTGCATGAAACTTGGACAAGACACCTGGCCTCCACAGCATCTGCCTCATAGACACGGCTGCTAATATGTATACTTTTATCAATGAGCAGAAATATATGACAGTAGATTTCAGCTCACAAAACGCTTTCATTGAAAAGGGCAGTTGGTATTTATGGAATTTGAAAGCTAAAAAACCTCAAGAAATTTCTATTAGTGAAGTACAAGAAAAGCATCTTCACAACTTGATGTTTCGAGGGGATCCATGAGTTGTTCCATAATATAAGAATTTTGCTATAACTCTCAAATCTTAGTCATTTAGAGTAGTGCATTTTATTGGAAGGAATAAGTAGATGAGTTGTAGACCAAATGTTCTATAGAGGCCCACACTTCCTTTGGATGCAACATGTTTGTACAAGCTTTGAACTTGATCATTTAAATGTGTTTTGAAAGAGTCCATCATATTTAATCTTTTGAGAGTAATTGCATTTTCTGGGACCTCTTTATCCTCAATAGTAAATATCTTGATACCTTTGAGAACTTCTGGGTTATCATTTCAAACCAGGGATAGAGAAAGAAGCAAAAACAAACAAACAAACAAATAAAACCAAAAAACAAAATAAAAACAAAAAAGTAGGCTAAAAATGTGTGACAAAAACAGTATGTCATCACCTTTGGCTGCCTCTCTCCAATGTCCTGCAGAATCTGAAAGTTCACATTAGAAATCATCTGACAGGAGTGTTGGTAAACTCAACAGGTCTTAATAAAATCTGATAGTAATGTTTCTTCATGCTGAGAATATGTACATATCCCCTGCAAGGAGAACATTCAGTGCATCTATATCAAGGGTGAGAGGCCATTTTACAGAGATCCTAGGAGCAGTTAAACTTTGACATGGAGAATGTATAACAATACATGCAATTTTTGGAAGCAATGGCATAAAACTTGTTATAACAATTGCTAGTGTGAATTATGTAGATATTTTCTTCATGTTCCACAATGTTCTCAGCCTATTTCCATAACAGTTTCCTGGGTCATTGTGTCTTTGTTATGGCTTGTCTCAGAACCATTATGTATGAATTCTTCATTGCTTCTTGGAGAAAAACTATTTCATTCTGGTTAAATGCTACAAAAAGGGCAATTAACCTATTTTTTTTTTTCTGCTTGAGAATCACATCATATCACACATTAAAATGTTTAACTAGGGTGTCAGGGAGCATCATTAAACATTCATCTGTGGGGAATGGTGAGAAGTGGTATGAAATGCCATTACAGCACACATTCATTCGGGCCTCAATGATTTTCTCAAATCATTAATTCCTGATTAATGTAATTATTGCTAGTACCAAAACTATTTGTTTCCTTCTTCGGAATTCATTCTGTTATCACATTTTCAACTATTTTTTGACCCTTATTTACCACATATTCAACTATTTACAACCTTATTAATTATATACTGTTTGCATTGGCTCAACAATTAATGCTAAACTGAGCGTGGGTGGTGGCACACACCTTTAACCCTAGCACTCAAGAGTCAGGAGTAGGCAGAACTCTGAGTTCTAAGCCAGTCTGATCTACAAAGCAAGTTCCAGGACAGCTAGGGCTACACAGGGAAATTTTGTCTCGAAAACAAACAACAAAAAGGGTGATTTACTACATCTTAGAATCTGATGAAGCTTCAATAACTTGGATTCACTTGGAAAGCACAAACCCTGTGGAACACAAACGTTATTTAGTATTTATGGAAGATTTTCTCAGTTAGTTCCCAAAGTTAATTACCTCTAACTTCTGCTCAGAAGTACAATAACAAGTAACCAAAGCCAAAGTAAAATAAAAGAAGTTGGAAGGAATTGGAATTTCTCAGTATAATTTATAATACTTTAAGTATATCCTTTCATTTTTCAGCTTATGAAAAAAATGAGCTCATATTCAAGATCTCATATTTATAAAAACATATTGGATACTATAAATATTAATATTGGGGAATAGTGAGAAGTGGTATGAAACACCATTACAGTACACATTTATTTGGGCCTCAATGTTGATAGAATGTAAGTATGTAAATATTGTTTTCTATTTCAATAACATACACTAACTTTTTATTCATCACTTTATCTTACGGAAATGTCAATATATTGTTCTCTGCCTAGTTTCATTAAAAAAAAAAAGAAACGTGCATCTAGTTATTTGCCTATTATCTAAAGCTATTATTACCTTATATTGGCAGAGTTGGGTAATAGCATGTATAGAAAGCCCAAGATATTTATCTTTTGACCATGTATAGAGTTTGTCATTATTTTCTTAAATGCTTCTGTTAAAAGAAAATATTCTTTCAAATATCTTGGGACTCTTTTCCTTCTGCTGGGTTTCTCATCCAGTGTTAATATGAGGGAAGATGCTTAGTCATATTTTAACTTGTTATTTCATGTTTGGTTGATATCCCTGGAAGGCATGACAGTTTCTGAAGGGAAATGAAGGAGTAGATGTAGGGGAGAGGGAAGTGGGGGAGGGGCAAACTGGGAGGGGAGAAGGGAGGAGAAACCATAGTCAGAATGTAGTATATGAGAGAAAAATAAATAAAAAAAAATTCTTAGACAATAAGTTGCTTAAAGGCTACTGTGTTAGTTACTTTATGACAGTAGGACAAAGCAACTTTCAAAGGCAAGTATTCTGCCTCACAATTTCAGGATATAGTCAGTCATGGCAGGGACATCAAGGGGAGAGAGACTGAGCTAGTCACACATCTGCAGTTGAGAAGCTTAATTTCCTTTTCATTCATTCCAAGACCCCAGCCCATGCTACGGTGTTGCCTACAATTAGGTTGGATATACTAACTTCAATTAACCCAGGCTAGAAGCTACCGCACAGTTATGCCCTGAGTTTTATTTCCATGATGATTCTAAATTGCATCACACTGATGAGATTAACCATTGCAACTCTACCACTTAGCAGCTTGATACTCAAACACATCTCCAGATGGCAGGTTAAATTGCCAAATGAAGATAATAACATACTGATAATTATACTGAACACAATATAATTACTCCATGGACAACTGAAAATGTATTAATTACTCTTCCCCAGAATAGATGCGAAAGTAGTTCTTTCTTTGTCTATCACTTAAACATGACTGTGAAGATTTAGCAGCCAGTATCTACTGATATTGTCTCATCTCTGTACTTTATTATGTGGTAAAGAAACAGAATAGTGAGATGAGTGAGCTGACAAAGGCTCTTGTCACAGGTCTGATGATCTGAGTGTGATCCCTGGGACATACATTGAAGAAGGAGAAAACCGATTTTGATTCCCACATGTGTGCTGTGGTGCATGTGTCGCCCCCCCCCCCCGCCAAACACATAAATAAATGTAGCAAGTAAAGGACAGAAGGAATAAAAACCTAAGCACACAATATGTATCATAGATAGGTATAAACATATTGTTTTATCATATTTAATTTTGAATTGGACACCAGTTTTAGACAAAGTTAAAAACTAATACCACTAAACATTATTCCCTTCCATTTTTCCAGCTCCTTGGGAGTTCCCTCCCTCTAACTCCTTCCATGCTCCTCCTCCAAATTAGTGGCCTCTTATTCCCACATTATTGTATGTGTGCGTGTGTGTATTTATATGTATACGTGTGCATATAAATTATGTAAGTACAAACTGTTGAGTTCCTTTTCTGTTGTTTGTATGTATATGCTTTTAGGATTGACCATGCCATATTAGACAAGCAATTGGAGGATCCATTCATGGGAAAGTCTGACTATTCCTCTCTCAAGAGTCATCAGTTGCCTGCAGTTCTTGTCCAGAAGTGGGACCCCCTGAGACACTGCCATTGCTTAGGCTTTGTTTGTGCAGTCATTTCAATGATTGTTTCATAGTAGGCTTCCTGGTATTCTAGCTCTTATGATTTTTCTGCCACCTCTCTTATGGTGTTTTCTGAGTCATGGATGCAAAGGTGTGATACAAATGTTTCTATTGGGGCTAAGTTCCCCACAATCCATTTCTCTCTGCATTGTGTCCAATTGTGGTTTTCTGTGATGGTCTCTGTCTGCAGTAAAGAGAAGTGGTAGCCAGTCTGATGTGGAACAGTAGCTACTCTTTTCCCTGGGAATAAGAATAAGATTTAGAATATATTTAGAAATTGTTACTGGTCTAGCAAAGTGGAAGCAGTAGATTTTCTTCTAAAATCCATGACATTCCTATCCTCAGGAAGTTGGCTAGGATTTCATTACCAGGCATTGTTTCTTTCCTGTTGAGTGGCCTTAAATCCAATTAGACAGCTGTTAGTTAGCTCCAATATATGAGTGCTATTATTGCACCTTTAGGGATATCTTGTCATGCTGATAGTTGCTGTAATTCATAGACATTACAGCTGGATAGGACTACTGATTTCCTCCCTCCACTGGAAGATTGCATAGTACTTTCTGGAGGTCTCATTATACTTTCCTGTTTTCTGCAGTTACTCCATGTTCTATACACACATATGAAAACTTGGATATGGAAATAACAGATGAGAGACAGCAGGCAGTGCTTTCCTTATTAGGTCTGGGTAGCCTTAGTCAATATAAGATTTTCTAGGTACATTCATTTACCTACAAATTCCATTTTTTTCATTACAGCCGAGTAATGCTCTATTGTGTACATGTACCACATTTCAATTTTGATTCATCTCTTAAAGGACCTCTAGGTTGTTCCCATTTCCTAGATGTTATAAATAGCATGGCAATGAAAATTACAGAGCAAATATATGTGGAGTAGGATGTTGAGTCTTTTAGGCATATGCCAAAGAGTGGTATAGCTAGGTCATATAGTAGATTTATTTCTAGTTTTCTGGGGATTTTTCACACTCATTTCCATAGTGGCTACACCAATTTGCCTTCCCATCAACAGTGAATTAGGGAACCCCTTCCCTGCAACCTCACCAGCTGCTGTTATTTTGACAATTTTATTTTTATACACCATATATGGTGATTACATTTATTCCTCCTTACCTCCTTTCATTTAGGACTACTTATGGGGCCTAACCTTCCTTCCCACTAGTCTCCCTCCTATATTTCTGTGTAGATATATTTATTAAATTATTTACCAGTATTTATATTACATAGTTATTTGACTGGTGGTGTTAATCCTTAACCTGACATTATAAATGAACACACAGACACATGATGGATTTTAGCAAGCCTTAGCCTGGATTGTGCAATCTTGGCCCATCTATTCTATCTTATAATTCTATTCCCCAGATAAAACCCATATCATATACATACATCTCCTGGGCTGTCATACTCCATGCTATGCCAATGTTCCAGGCCACATGGAATAATTTTCTCTCTCACTTTTTTATTATTATATGATATGTCTTCTTCTTCCAGGCTGGCTTCTTCTAAAGTCATCCTCTCTTTCAGCTGCAGAATGTCCGAAAACTTTGCCCCTCCTATCTCTCTCTCTGCTCAATTACATTCCTTAGTATTTTATTAATGCCAGTCAGAGACAATGATTAGAAAGCAAAGTAACACAGCATTGCTTGGTGTACAGCAAGCAGGCCTCTGGGAGCAACTAATTAACATTTGGAATACATAACAGATCGCTGCATCATTTCTATATGATTTTTCAATTTACCTTTGACCAATAGATTTTAACTAGGGTTGCTTGGAAGTGTAAAAGGACCTGGTTATTTACTAGAATTTGACCAACTTAACCAAAGGCACAACACTGAAGCACTTCAGTGATGGGCGGAATGTCATGACCACCACCTCTAATCCATGATGGAAGGTTTAAGGGCCCAATTTTGTGGAAATATCTACAGCTGCTATGTGTTCGTGCTGCTATGTGTTCGTGACTGTAATGGACATGTCATACCTGGAAGAGACCATTCCATAATATTTTTCATTTCCCAGCTCTATATTCTTTTTGCCAACTCTTCTGCAATGTTCCTGGGCCTTGAAAAGAGTGATATAGATGTTCCATTTGGGATTAGAAACTCAACAGTCACAAATTATCACTATTCTGATCAGTTATGAGCATCTATATTAACCTCTACCCACTGCAAGAAAAAGAAAATTTCTCTTTCCAAGGCTGAGATCAGCATAAGATATGGAGATATATATATATATATATATATATATATATATGATACTGTAGTTGTATTTCCATCTACCCAAACATCAATAGTAATCTCCCCTCCCCTATATCCTGTGATTTTTCCAGCCACAGGCTTTGGATTAGTCTTACAGTAACAGGAATATAATAATATATTCCTTCCCTGGAAAGGCCTCAAATTCAGCCAGAAAATGTTTGGTTATTCTCCAAAGAGTTATACCATTCTTATACCAGTTGGATATCTTGCCTGGCAGCATGGTAGTATAATATACATGATCTATATCTAGGAAGAACAGTGATGACTTCTCTTCCCTAGTAGCCTACATAGAAACTCAGACACTATCTAAAAGTGAAGGAACTTGTATCTCAGTTCCAGCTTTGTTTTGTTTTGTTTGTTTGTTTGTTTGTTTTACCTGTATCCCATGACAAAGTGTTTGGTATATTCAACAACATGTCTATATTATTTAATTCTGATAAGTACAATCTCTGAGAGGTTCCTGTCCAAGAAGAATGCACAGGGAAATCTACTACATTTAGGAATGAGATTTTTGCATTAAAACCTGTGACTTTTGAGAAGAGCATTATCTACCTTTGCAATGTACCTCCAGTTAAACTCTTTAAAAATATTAATACAGGTTTTTATTCATAAAGTAATCAGTTTTGATACAGATTTTTTAAAAACTTTTTTTTTAAATTTCTTCAAGTTACATCTCAATCATAATCCCCTCCCTATTCCCTCCTCTGGTCCCACCCTCCCACCCTGTTACCCTCCCACCCTCCTATCCACTTCCTTTTTTTTTTTAAGTTTAAGGTATATCTAACCCCCCAACAGCTCCCCATTTCAGTCCAACAAATGGCTCTTTCTCTTATAACAACAAACACAACACAAAAACAATAAAAATAATTAGGCCACAGTTATGAAAATTATAAGGCTTAGCATGCATTCCCAATGTCCAGTCCATATGTATTTGGCAACAGACTTTAACATTCTACTATGCATCCATCTCCATGAGTTTAAAGTCATTTCTTAGTTTTGGAAGTGCTGGTCCTGCACTTCCTGTATAATAAGAAATATTTATCCTTCTCTGGCTTCTGATGTGGTTGATAGAGATTTTTTTTAAGTAAATCTTCCTCACCTATCCACAAGCCCCTATTCTACCCCAATTAAAACCTTGCAATGCTAGTACCCTCTTTCCAACCTTTAAGATCTCTTCATCATGGGTCCTTTCTTGCTCCATGGCCTCTTCAGCCATCAATCTGCACCACCATTTCCATAAAAAAAAAAAATCTACGAATTTGAAGGTAAGATGTTAAGGACAATACGCGATTAATTCATTAGTTGGGTACAAATTCACTAGATTATTTATCTGTGAGTGGTATAGTCGGTTCACATATTAGTTCTACTTTTTGCTTTTTGAGAAACTGACACACAGATTTACAGTGTCTATACCAGTTTAGTCTCCTTTCCACCTTTCCCAGACTCCTGAGTGCCAAAGCAATGCAAAAACACAACCTTTCCCAGATTAATTCTTCAAAATAAGACACTGAAATGAATTAAGCAACATGCTCTCAGAATTTTTGACTCATTTTTGTAAATAATGCATATAGTTCAATGAAATGCTACTAAGTTAATATGTGTATCTGGTAATCTAATATTTAGATTACGAGATAATTTTTACCATTGTTCATTCTGAGGCATTGCCACTCAGAATCTGTCACTTGGGTGCTGGAGAGATGACTCAGCAGTTAAAAGCAGTGCTTACTCTTCCAGATGAACTGAGTTAAAATTTCAGTACCCATGTTGTATCTCACAACCAACTGTAACTACAGTCACAGGGGATATGACCCCTTTTTCTAACATGCCTCTGCAGGGCAACAGACATGCACATGGTGCACAGATATAATGCAGGCAAACACCTTACATATAAAAAAAATTTAAAGAAAGAAAAATCTATCCCTCTTCTAAAATTCTGACTTTCTTCCCCAGCTAGTCTGAACTTCAATTAAAAATATTGCATGTTACTTTGTATGAGTTTTTCTTTCATTCAGCATAATGTTAGTTTTCAAACATATTGTATGAAGCATTGGCTTACTTTTACAAATCCATAATATTGAAATTTATAAAAATAATGTAATTCATTACTTGCATTCTCTTAATACAAAACTAAGTTCTTACAATTTTGTTAGCTATTCTCAGTTTTTGTCACCTCTTGTGTGCAACTATTTTGGAGAAATCTGGTTATGCTTCATACCTATAAGGAATCCAACTGCTTGCTGGATCATCTTATTTTTTTCTCCCCACAGTTACATGTGCTGGGACATTTCAACAGTTTTTAGACTTTCCAGATTCTTCTACCTCCCAATTTTCAAACTCTGCTTATATTTGGGTTTGGTGCACATTTTGTTATTAAATCTATCTATTTCAATATTTTCATATCAACAATTATGATTTTTAATTTTATTGTCTATTTTACCTATTCCTTTCCTTCTGTAAGATTTAAGTTTTCATGTAGTTCTTAATATATCATTAGATTACTCTATGCATTTGAACTATCTGTCTGTATTCTAGTTGGTAATTTATACTATGCCTTGAAATGCTTGAAGAGTTCGATATTGGTGAATGGGGGGATGGTTGCAAAGCATTCAATGATGGCATTCTCCTTCATGAAGATTTAGTTGTCTTCATACTGATAATTATGTTCAGATGTCCTTGATCCAAAATGTAATAAACAGTTTGAGTTTGGGTTCATTCTTTGTTAAAGATGACTCTTTCTGGCTTCAAATGTCCTGATTTAAAATTCTGAGATCAATTTCTGGGTCCTGATTTGAAAATCATAATGAACATCATAAATCTAAATTGCCAATGTGTCCATCAGTTTTACTTCTGGGGAATGATAGAGATCAGAATGAGTTAGATTTTATCTTCATCTTACCTAAGACTTAGTCCATGTATGAAACTGTGTGGCTCTTTCCTCTCTGAATGGACACATAATGGGAATTTTTGCTCCTTGAATAGAAGCATTTAAAGCATAGAAATAAATATCTCATTTTATTGTGATGTATAAGAAACAAATACCTATTTGACGAAAGGAAGCCAAACCGAGTAGCCTTACCTTAGAAGGCTAAGGAGTAATTAACAAAATCAGGGAGGACATTAACTGGTGATGATAGGTGAGAGCACATAATACACAGAGGGAGTGAGAGAAAAAAATGTAAATTATACTGAGGATGTGTGAAAAATCTATACAAAAATAATTATTTTATGTTTACTTAAAAATATACTGTGTGGAGACAGACATTCCATTTAGGACTAAATGTTCCAAGGTCTCTCATTCTTAGTGTAATATCTGGCTGTGTGTCTCTAAATTTCTTTTCATCTGCTCCAGGAGAAAATTTCTCTTATGATGGCTAAGAAGGCTCTGATCTATGAATACAGATTATCATTAGGAGTCATTTTATCACTACATTTTCTTTAGATTAGTATTTGGTTTTCCCTAGGTCCCCGGGGCTATCTAATCCCAGGTTCCTAGTCACCCAAGCCTTTTCTCTAATAGAGTGACACTGGGTATATTCAGCACTCCAGGACAGCCTCATGTTCAGGAGTAGTTGACCAACATATACTAGACTCCATAATTCTTGTGTGCTTTTATTTGGTTACAGTTGGGTTTTCCTTGGAAGGAGGACAGAGCCTGGTTTTATTTTGTTTTCATGGTTTTTGGGGGGTTTGTTGTATTGCATTGTTACTTGGTTTTTGAGAAAGAACTTAAAGATGGATAGATAGGGAGGGGGAAAGGATATAGAAGGACATGGGTAAGGGGATTAATGTGATCAAAACAATCTAAATAGAAAAAGAAATAAATCAGTGTGTGTGTGTGTGTGTGTGTGTGTGTGTGTGTGTGTGTGTGTGTGTATGAAGGTATGCTGGTGGGGGCAATAATGCTTCCTTAACAACCATAGACTATCAGCAGGAACTCCAGTGCCAGGCATGCCAAACATCCCTTCAAGTTAAGACTTTTTTTTTTCCCCTGTCAATGAGACACTTTTCTCTAGTGGTGCTGCCTTGTAGGTCCCCAGTGTATGAGGAGGCTCTTGGCCCTCATATAACTGCTGGACTGGGGCGGGGGACTGTTATGTACGGACACTCCACTCCAGAGGAGTGGGATAGAAGGGTTAGGGGGTAGAGGGTGGGACTGGGAGGGGTGGAAAGAGGGCACTATGATGGAGATGTAACCTGAAGCAATAAATAAATTTAAAAAAAGACATATCAAAGAGGAAAAAAAAAGTTAAGGGGTTCAAGCAACTCCAAAAAGAGTATAGGCTATTGTCATCGGCTTAGGTTACCTCTCAGAATTTAAAGGTAAGACCATGTTGCTGAAGAAACCACAGACTCTGAACACAGGTCTTAGAAAATTTGAGTTGGAACTGACATGAAAAACTCTTTCGTAATAACTAGTTCTCATAGTATCTGAAAACATCAAAGGAGAAAAACAGTCAATAGTTCTACCCAGCTATAAAACCTACAAACCAAAAGAATGACCAGAAATGCAAGATATCCTCAAGCTGCAATACTAGAACTTATATCTTGAGGGTAAGCAGCAGCTGTCTAATTGTATTTAATGCCCATTCAATTAGAGATAATTCATGTCTGGTCTTGTAAACCTAGCCAAAAATCCTTGGTGTGGTTATGGAGAGGATATCCTATCATGCTAGTCTCCTAAACCAGTATAATTTTTGACTATATTCTTTTATATTTTTTTTGTTGTGAGACTATCCTTTAATGGTTAAGCCATTTCTCCAGTGTTTAATGTATTCCCAGTGCTTACACTGCAGATAAGTGTAGCTCTCATCTTTTTTCAAGGAGGTTTCATTTTGTAACAGAGACCATCACAGAAATCCACATCTACTCATAATGCCCCACAGAGCACCAACTGATATATCTACAATAAAACTAGTAAACCTTGGCTCAAAGAACATCACAGAAAGAGATTTGGAGAGACTTTAAGAGCCACAGAACCAAGACATCTTCTGAGGGATAATGTTTTCTATATTGACAGGGAAGTTGCACTTACAAAATATGAACAATATGGTTGTATAAGCAAAACTTGAACAATGATAAACACAATAGATATGTCATGGTGGGTGGGGAAAATCCACAAGGCCCCACCCTTACATGATGAGGAATACACAATTATTGGCCACTGAGAGAAGGAGAAGCAAGCTACTTCAGAAATGAGTCCGTATAAGTTATTCAATCTGAAGTGATAATTTTAAAGACATTTACATGGGAACAAATGAATTCAGCAGGTTTTACTTTGTTTTTTTGTATATATAAGTGTGTGTGTATATTTGTATGTACATGAATATATATGTATGATCTATGTAATGATAATAGTTAAACAGAAAGTGGTCATTAATTTGGTAGGGAGGAGAAGAAAGGGGAAATTGAGGGTGAAATTGATACTATTTATATACAGTATTCATGTATGAAATTCTTTAAAATAAAATAAAATAAACATATGGAGGTATAAAACAAAATCTCCTACAATCTTTCAGGCTTATGAAGAGAAAAATGTCCATCATATCATAACCAAATGCCCAAGCAAGTCATGTGTAAGGAATAACTGTGAACCAGAACTGGAGTAAGTCTTACTGCAGTTACCATAAAGCCTGGCCCTAGCTTGCTCTGATTTTTTGAATTAACTACCTTCCAATATGTTTAGGAGAGCTACCTTTTATTAAGTCATATGCTGCTGAAAACTCAACTAACATAACAATGTGGAAAGATATTCAACCATATGAGTGGATCTCAAAACCATATTATTAGAACTATAAGATAATATAAAGATATAGAAGTTAGTATGTTGTGTTTCAGTTATAGAAGCTATAAATTTGACAGAAAGTTAAAAATAGAAAACTTGGAATAGCTCTGCCTCAGGACCTAGCCATACCACTTCTGGGTATACATCCAAATGACTCCTCATGGAATCATAAGGAAGTTTCCTCATCTATGTTCATAGCAGCCTTATTTGTAATAGCTAGAAAATGGAAACAACCCAGATATCCCTCAACCGAAGAATGGGTTAAAAAACTGTGGTACATCTACACAATGGAATATTACTCAGTTATCAGGAACAATGAAATTATGCAATTTGCAGCCAAATGGATGGAACTAGAAAAGCTTATCCTGAGTGAGCTAACCCACACTCAGAAGGATGCATATGGCATCTATTCACTTATAGTAGGATTTTAGCTGTATAGTAGACGATATCAATGCTACAACCAACACACCAAAGGGAACATGGACATAGACTTTTATTTTTTTATCTTTTTTCTATTTTTTATTCTTTTTTATCTGTTTGTCTGCTTATTTGTTTGCTTGTTTTTTAGTTCTCTCTCCGGGCAATGAGACACTTTTCATTAGTGGTACTGCCTCGTAGACCCCCAATGAATGAGGAGGCTCTCGGCCCTCATACGACCTCTGAACTGAGGTGAGGGAGTGTTATGTAGGGACACCCCACTCCAGAGAAATGGGATGGAAGGGTTAGGGGGTAAAGAAAAAAAATGAAATGTGAAGTTTCAGCCTTTTGCTACTAATTGTCATAAACTGTTTAGGATAATTAAGAAATGCAAACTAATAGTCGTGCAAGCCAGTCATTGTGTTAGGTACTATGACAGCCTATTTTAGTTATTTTCTAAGCTAATCAGAAATAAAGCTGCTAAGAGACAAGCAACATCTGCTTATCCTAATATAAGAGATAGATAGGGCCTCTTCAAAAACCTCAAGATATCTGCAGAATATGGCATTCAAAGATGTTTTCTTAACTTTAGATTTTTTGATATCAAGACATGTCAATTCCTGACAGTACCCCCTCTATTCTACTCCAAGTAGAAGATGAGCATCGAAGAATCTCCAGTGGGAGATAATTGAATTAGTCGCAAGCCTATCTCTTGGCAGGAAAAACCCCTTGCTCCAACTGTAGACAGAATGCTGTCCAAAAAGGACAAAACCTGGAAGCAGGTAAGTCGATAGCCTAGCTCTGCCAAGACAGAGTAGGCAAGTCCTTCAAAACCCCTGCTCTACAATCAATGTCTGTCAGAGAAATGGGGCCAAACAACTGAAGATCGATGCTGTAATGTATGGAGAGAAAATGGGAACTGTCCAGGAAGCCATTGGTATGCCATTTCTTAGTTTTGGAAGCTGCAGGCCCTGTACTTCCTAGAAAATCAGATATATTTATCCCTCTCAGGTCTCTAAGGTGGTTGAAGAATAGATAGCTAGAGTCTCATAATTAAATTTTGAGTTGTTTAGGAGTCAAGGGAGTGTTATAGATCTAAGAAGATACTTTTTAAATTGTGTTGCAAGTTAGTATGGATGTTGAGTCAGTTATAGAACTTTAAACTAATGGAGATGTTTAGGTAGTAGAATGTTAAAGTCAGGTACCAAATACATATGGACTGGACATTGGGAATGTACACTAAGCCATATAACCCTCATAACTGTGGCCTAATTACTTCTGTTGTTTTGTATTGTATTTATTATTATAAGAGAAAGAGCTATTTGCTGGACTGAAAGGGAAAACTGTAGGGGGAAATAAGATATACCTGAAACTTAAAAGAAAAAAAAAGGGAAGAGGATGGGGGGTGAGGGTGGGAGGGTGGGACTGGAGGGGACTGCGATTGAGATGTAACTTGAAGAAATAAAAAATCAAGGAAAAAATGCAAAAAAAACTCTATGTATGGCAGAAATGTTAGTGTGTGTTCAGTATTACACAACTTCAATGACATGTTGGTGGCTGGAAATGGATGATAGTAGAAGTACCTATGGAAATGAAGATAACTTGCTTCATCCTTTGATGGCAGTCTAGACTTTGTAAAATGCTAAGTATATAATGCAGATTAAATTTAGCCATTATTTACGAATCATGAAAAAAAGAAATAAAAAATAAAGTAAAAAAAAAATTGCCTTTAGATATGCTCAAGACTAAGGTGGTGTCAGAGAAAGGTGAAATGCTCTTCTTGTTTTGCTGCTATTTGCTATATACTGAATCTGGATGTTCATTGTGTTCTTTCTGCATGCATATTGTACTTTAGTAAAATGACTTGATGTCCACTGACAAACTCTGAGAATATATTCTTGATGTTTTGTTTCTATTAAGAGTTTTATCTCTCTTTTAGTGCTCATGGCAGGTATCATTATGCTGAACAAATATGTGATGGAGAGATGGCAAAAATGGAATACCCTGTAGAGGAATTTTAATCCAGCAACATGGCTGCTCTGGCAAAGCATTTCATCCAAAACCTAGATTTGTTTGAGCTGGCTGGAATAGACAAACATCTTTAATCCCTCTGGCTGGAATACACACCTTTAATCTCTCTGACTGTAATTTATATACTCCTTTAAACCTAAATAGTGAAGTCTATTTTTTGGTTGTGAGCCTAGCCTTTAACAAATGAGCCATCAGTCCAGCCCAAACAATGAAGTCTACTTGAGAGGCAGACAAAATGATGAGTCAGAGAAAGATTTGACAGAATAAGTTAGATATAGGATATACCCAACTTTCATGAGAACAGACAAGAATAAAAAGATACTTAAGAACAGTGCAAAGAGAGAAAGCAAGAGAGTCAGTGGAGACAGTACAGTAGAGCTTGGGAGTAAAGTACAGTTCAGTGCAGTTTAGTTGAGTTTGTGCAACTCAGTTCGAGGAGTTTGGAGGAAGTTTTTCCAAGAAAAGCAATTCAGTGAGAATCAGAGAGAAACAGTTTGAATCTGTCAGGTTAGAGAGGACTTTTGAGCCAGAGCAGCTGAGCTGAACCACCCAGCCAGAGTTCACAAAGAACTAGAAAGAGTGAGCTTATTCAGCAGCAAGTCTCCGAGGCTGAAAACGTTCTTTGCCTTGGTTAGCAGATGGAGGATGGATGCTGAAACCTCAAGGTCTAGGCTTGCAGAATATTAGATTGTATGGAGGTGAAAAGCTTCCAGGCCTAGGCCTAGGGACAGCTAGTTAGAAAAACTCTGGGCTTAGCCAAAGCCATGTGTTTATAAAGCTTGGATACAGCTTTCATCTCATCCCATTATCTGAGGAAGTAAAGTTAACATTTACATTAATGAAGTGGTATGTGCCCTGTGGAGAGGGGCGCAACTGGAGATAGAACTGCAGTAAGGACCAGGCTGACATGAATAGTCTGTGCTGCCACCTGACATCATGGTGATGTCTGGGCCTGTGATGCCCCCAAGGGCCATGACTGGGTCTGTACCCGAATAGCCTGAAGCCATGTTGATATCTATTGGCCATGCTGGGGCCATATTGATGTGAGTAGCCTGAGCTGCCACTTTAAGGCATAATGTCAGTGGTCTGGACTGCCTCTAAGAGCCTTTTCTGTGTCTGGGTTCCTACTGCAGTTGTGGGTCATGTTCATTGTCTGTGGTGTCTCCAGAATGTGCTCCCACTAACTGAAAGAGTAGGAATACTATATTTGCAGTGATGCCCATGATTGCAGATGCATAGTTGAGAAAGAGGGACATGGAAGGCTTTTGTGACAGCCCCACCCCTTCCCCACAAAAAAAAAAACAAAAAAACAAAAAAACAAAACAAAAAAAACCCCAAAAAACAGTAGCAGCCTAAACAGAAAGCAATCAAAGAGAATTCTCTAAAAAAAACAGTTTATCCAAAATACATTAATGTTTTTACAAATCAATATGAGAAAGACAACAGTCATTAGGGGAATGTACATAAGGCATTAATAATTCTTCACAAAAAAGACAGATACGTAATCAAACATCACATACAGATCCTTAATTTGACATGCACAAGCTACAGAATGATACTATTATGTGCACATTAGAGAAAACAGAGGAGAAGTGATGGAAAGTAATATTCAGTCAGTATGTAGAGCAGCCAGAGCTCTCATGCATCACTTATGACAGTAAAAATGGGCATGTCCACTTTGAGGAAAAAAATTGTTAGTTGTTCCAAGTAAATGTTATATGTGTAGTTCGGAGAGGCCACAATTCCAGTGCAGGAATCCACAGATCATATGATATCTATTGCCAACAAATATACTTTAGAATGTTCATAGCAGCAACCCAAATTGGACAAAAATGCAAATAACTCAAGTACCTGTTCAGAAAAGATAGGTTGAATAATCTTTAAAATACTTTTATAATAAAATACTACACAGAAATGCAAATCAAAGGTGCCTAGTACCTTAAAACAATATAAGTGAGTCTCATAATATACTATTTTTATATGTCATATACATTGACATGAGGCAAATGAAATACAACGCAAAAAGTAAATAATTTATTATTATTCCTTTTATATCGATTATATAAAAAGGGGTAAACTACATTATTTCAATAGTACAGTGATGGTGTTTATTTTTGCAATGGGTAGTTATTAGAATATTACTGTGGTTTATGAAGGACTGCTACTGTTCTGTTTATCAGGCATCTAATTACACTGTTTTGTCTTAAAAATTAGTCAAGCTATATGCTTACAATGATTAGAGTTACATGTGTTTTATTCAATGAAAATTGTAACAATCCCTAGAGACACAGAAATATTAGGGCCATTTTCAAAAGATTTTCTGATAACAGAGAGTCCAAGTGGATCTCAGAAGGCAGTGTTATGTCAACAGGGACTCCGTGTACTCTTGACTTCAGTCATTGCAGATGCTAATTCATTCATTGGAATAAATTAACTAACTCCATCCCTAATTTTTGGCATATAACTATTGATGTAGCTAAAGCTTGTCTCTATATTGATTAGCAAAAACCATCTGAAGCAATTTATTTGTATATAGCAGTGAAGATTCCCACCTCTGTGATCCTAACTATGCTTCTTTGTCTTATTCTATACAGCTACCTCGAGCAAAGTGCCACTAGAGCCACATTGACATTCTGTAGGTAGATTTTGATTGGTCAAAACAAAAAAAAAATTAAATAGTGATGACAAATTGTAAAGAATTTTCATAAGTCAGGTTCTCAGTTCCATAGGAAGAGAATGTCTAAGATGATGAAACAGGACAGATAAGAGTATGTCTAAGATGATGAAACAGGACAGATAAGGGTATGGGTTCGGAAATCTGTATTTTAAAAGCAACACCAAGATTCATTAAGAATAAAGCAGATAGTGAAGGAAAGTAAATTTTCCTTTAAGTCAGAGGGTTCAGTTGGTTTAGAATTAGAAAGGGTACCAGTGTAGCTAAAGCTGAGTTTTTGAGAGGAGAGTAAGACACAGTAAAGCCAGAGACAACAGTTCCTAGGTCACAATATGATACAAATTTCCTAGGAAAGATTTTTGTTTCCAATTGAATGTCATGTAAATGTTCTGAAGAGTTTTGAACTTAGAGATAACATGATAGCCCTTGTATTTTAACACTGACTTGTCCTTATTATTATGACAATGAGGCAGGTAACTTGAAATTGGCTGTGACAATCCAGTGAAAGATTATAATGACCAAGACCAGGATATTTTTCTGTAAGTACATTAAATATGTACCCAATTGGATTTGCTGGTGTATTGGTTACAGCAATTGAGAGAGAGAGAAAAAAAAAGTGAAGAATCACTTCACATTTGGGGTCCAAACCATCAAAGTTGCTATTAGCTCAGACAGTGTACAGTGTTTATAGATGGCAAACTGGGATGTATATTAAGGGCTTCATTTAAGACAATGATTTTTGGGAGGGGCTCCCAGTGTGGAAGATGAACAGGTGAGTGTAAGCTTCAGAACTAAGATTTCATTAGAATGATACATTTGGGAGTAAAAATTATAAAAGTAGTGATTAAAATAATGAACCCAGATGAGATCACTTGGAGAGTGACCATGAGTTAAAGACAAAAAACTAATCCCTAAACTCCTCAACATCACAAGTTGGAAAGATAATGAAAGGTGGAAGCCAGCAAGATAAGAAGATAGTAAGGCATCTGGGTCTCCTGAAGGCAAGTGAAAAGAAGAGATCTCAGGGGTTGGGGCAGAAAACCATCAGATGAATGGAGTGATGTGATGGAAGATAATGTTAAGTGTGGAATGAGCTTTCAGCTTTTCCAGTATGACATGTTTGATAATAGCAATTTCCTTGACATGATATGAATGAGAGTGTGATAGATACATATTCTCCATTCTCGTTGCTTTCTAAGTGCTCACTATCCTCATCTCTTCTCCCTTTGCACTAAAAATGAAATCCTAATCTTCTCAACATCTGCCTGTGTTATTTGCTGAATGTTACTCTTTTTAAGGTTAAAAGCTTCATGTTGCCTTGACCTTTCACTTGTCTTTCATATTCTCCAAGGTCTTTTTCATTCCTATAGGACATAAACTTAATGTGCATACATTTTCCGTCTTCTTAGGGTATATTTATCTAGAATGTCACCTTCCCTCCCTCTTTCTTTCCTTCCATGCTCTTATTGTACATGTCTATCTCTTGACACTTTTAAACGTTACTCTTCAATTATTTAGTTTATTCAAGTACATCTACTTGTAACTTTTATTTATCTAAATATAGCTTGGTAAAATGGTGTTTAAAATTTTCTCATCTTTCCATCCTGACTAGTTTCTATGTTTATTCTTATCAATCTTAGTCTTAAATAGGTCACCAGGGCTTGTGTTATGGCTCAGCAATTAATAGTGCTAGCTACCAGGTCTGGTGACCTAAGTTTGACCCTTGGGACTCACATGGTGGAAGGAGAAAACTGACACTGTAAAGTTGTTTTCTGACCTACACATGTGTGTCACAGCATATGTGAACACACATGTGCACACACACACACAAAACTAAAATGAATGTAAATAGAATAGACTCCAATTAATTTTATATGTCATTCTTTCCTGTAGTGATTGATTTGGTTTGCACATTATGAGGGAAATTTTCACAGACCCAGAGGATGCTCTGCTTAGAGATTCCACCAGGTATGGCATAGATTCCTCCTACATTCAAATAGAAATAAAATCAACTAATTACCTTTCCAGTTTCTTCAGATTAAATATATAAATTTAATTTGATTATTTCTAAAGGTCTCCAAGTTGGAAATACACATTTCCTATTTACTTAGTATCTTTTTTCTTCATTGCAATATTCTATTTTTCAAGTTTCATAAGTATTTTATTACATATTCAATATTCTATATATTAAACACTTTATGATATGTCACCATGATTAAAAATCTACCTCCCAGCAATGTTAATATAGCAAAGATCAGAAGAAATCATTGACCTTTATCAATATACCATTACATTATCTAAAACTTGTTTTTATTTTTTCCCTAGAACATTAAAAAGAAAGAAATATTCAATATTTTGACTTATAGAGGATATTTTAGCTCAATTACTAAATTTGCAATTCAATGCTAAATTGTAGATACATTAAGTGAACTTTTTCACATTTAAAAATTAAAGAAATAAAGGTATTTTGTTCACTGGCAGTACACAGAGCTATACTATTTAAGCATTATATTGAAAAACCTTTAAGCCACCTTTAATTTTTCCTACTTTTCACTTCATAGTGAGTGGCATGAATGTAATTTTCTCATCGAAAACACAAAGAATTCTCTTCTTGTTGTACAAGTGCACCTTCGTGTTTAACACAGAAACAAAATTCTCTGCTGGAAGCTTTGAAGCTTGTAGCAATTGTAATGAAATAAGCAAATGGCTATTGTCTGAGTGCACATGTGAGTTGGGAGAACTGTCTGGGGAAGAAGGCTATTTTAGTTTCTGTTCCTCAGCAGCAGGAGCAGCAGCAGCCTCTTTTCTGGAATGTAAAGGCTGTCTGAACCAGTGACTTATTTCCAATCAGATAGCAAGTGTAGGCTGAAGTCTTGCAGTTAGGTTAATAGAAATTCAAATAAATATTTTCACACATACTAACAACCCAGGAATTTATTGTAGCATAGGATAAGTGTTATGTTTGCAATATGTTTTTTATAAGGTAATAAAAATATCCCAGAAGACTGAGCCCAAATAAGTTCTTGTATGCACACAAAAGTTATTTGATAAACATTAACATTAAGGCTAGAATTGCAGAAAAATTCAATAACCTCATTTATACTGATCCAGTTAATTTTGGAACAGCCATGTCAACCACTGAACATTGCACACCTCAGCGTTCTTCAGAAAAGCCAAGTATATGCAACTGCACTAAATATTTTGCTGCATGTGTAGATTTAGCAGCAGTAGTTGGTTTGCTGCAGGAGCTTGTTTTTATACCATATTGTAACACAAATATTGATAACTACCAGGATTGGAAAAGAGAGCATAGAACTAGGAGTCAAAGTTGACTTTTGAATTACATCATTATTGATTAGTCTTGGGTAAGTCACTTGACTTTTCTGTCTTCATTATCACCCCTATATCAGCTGTCAGGTTTTCTGTCATGGGCAGCACATCCAAATTACTTTATGAAGAAAGTTGTGTCCATACTACCGGTGAGAACAATTATGAAATACTTGCCATTGTTAAAAAAAAAAATCAAAACAACAACGAAAACCAGTGACTTAAAAAAAATCTGCTTTTATTTTAGCTTGCTATATTTACGTTATTTCTCAAGTCTCTGCAGGTAGTTGGATTGCAGCTGATATAGGCAGAGTTAGATTGGCTTCCCTCCAACTGCAGGTTAGGCTCAGGTCTGTCCTACCTGTCTTTCATCTTCCATGGATAAACCACTATTCAAAACCACATTCTTCTCAAAGAAACAGCCAGGCACACAAAAAAGTAAGCCTGATTATACTAATGCATTTCAAGCCTTTGATCCCAACATTCTATTTATTTCCAATGCAAATCACATGACTCAAGAAAGCAACAATGGGACCAGAAAAAAATTGTTTTCTACTTCTTACTGGGAGGAAGTACATAGTAATGATAAAGGGTGTGGATACAGAGGGGAGTGAATCAACATGCAGTGTCAGAGATGCAATTTTTAAAAATATTTTAGCTATATTCCACAGATTTCAAAGGGTTACTGTAGTCATCCTGACTGTAACACCACTATTATGATCCTTTAATAATGAAAAACTTCCATAGACAGAAATTAGAACTAGGCAAAATATAACTATAGATAAATGGTTCTCTTTCTTTATTTCTTTGGGGTTTTTTCCTTTCTTTCTTCCTTCCTTCCTTCTTTCCTTCCTTCCTTCCTTCCTTCCTTCCTTCCTTCCTTCCTTCTTTTGATGAGGTAGTATTAAGCATTCTAAATGTTAATTAATTGGTCCTGCTTGATGTCTAGTACTTACAATGACTCTGACTGGTTAAATAAAATGCTGAGGCCTGAGATTGGGCAAAGACAGAGAAAGGTGGGACTTCCTGAGATTAGAACAGGAAGCCTGCGCTTTAGACAGAGATTTAGTGCATTCCAGCCAGGAGCAGGAAGAAGGAGGACAAACACCACAGATTAGGAAAAAGAATCTCATTCCACATGGCCAGGAACATCGGCATAGAGTGGAGAATGGCAGTCCAAGGGGGATGTATGTACATATGGGGTCATATTTGGCTAATAGAATTATGAGCTAGCTTAGATGGGCCAAGATTGCTCAATTCAGGCCTAGGCTTGTTAAAATCCATGTGGTGTCTGTGTGTATTAATTTATAATGGCTAGTTAAGGATTAACAACCGCTGAACCAATTAACAATAATATAAATATTAGTAAATAATTTAATTAGCCATTTTCTTCTATATATGGTGCCCAACGTAATTTAACTAATTTTTTTTCTACATATGACATCCAACTACACCAATTAGAATCCATGCTTACAGTCTGAGAAGGCCCAGGTGAAAGCCGGTTTCCTAGCCAAAGAGCAGAGAATGGAACCCAAATGCATTTCAAAGGTGCAGCTACCTTATCAAAAGCTGTTGCCTTGCAGCAAAGGCAGAGAGTTAAGGCTTAGCTCTCCTTACATACTAAAAAAAACTGGCAGCTTTCTTAACAGAATTTGAGAGTGAAATTAATTGCCTAGATTAAAAATGGAGGAATTCATAATGTCTCAATACATTTATATTCCAAATGAGTTTGTTCCTCTTAACATGCAAATGATTTTTACCCTGACAATTGTGGTTCTGTGTATCTTTTTTGAGAAAGTTCATACTAGGATAGTCTTAAAGGAAAGAATTTACAGATGGAATGCTAAATTGCCAACAATGATAATGGGGAAGGAAGGAGGCCTTTCCTGATAGATAATACAAAATTGATGGCAGCTGGAGCTGAGAGCTTCCTGGGTACTAGGTACCTGTCAGGAGTTTCTGGTAATAGCCCACCAGTGAAATGCAGCCAAAACTAGATTCCAAGGAATAATGAACAAAATTTTAATTGCAGCATGGGATGGCATGGTTAGACATGCCATGGCTTTTGGAATGTTTCTTTGCTTGATTTTTGTTTAGATGTCTTTGATTTTCCTATATCGGGAGGTAGAGAGGGTATTTCCTGGTTTGCATTGCTGAAACATAAGAGATTTTTTGAAGATTTTGGGCAGATTTTGAATTGTCACTACAGTTCAAAGTTGCTCTCTGGGTTACCAAATTGATAAAATCTTGGAATTAAGTGAAATATTTGAGCAGGGTGCTACTGACACACACCTTTAATCCCTTAATCCCATCACACTAAAGGAAGAAACAGGCAGATCTCTGGATTCTAGAAGAGCCTAGTTTAAACAATGAAGGCTGGGCAGGAAGCCTGCTGATAAGATAAAGCTGCATACTAAAGACAGTCTAGAATTCAAAAATGACACAATTTTTCTTTTGATGTTAGGTTAATAATGTCCTTACTGATCTAATGGATAAATACATATAATCTTAAATTTATGTAAAGAGAAAAGTGTCACAAGCCAGTCTCCTTAGGTGTGGGGCTCCTACTGGAGAACTGGTTTCAAGAGACATTTTGCCCTGAAGGAGATATGTTAACTGCTGGGTGTAAAGGTACATCCCTTTAATCCCAGCATTTGGGAAACAAAGACAGGTGACCTTCACCAAGGTCAGCCTGTCTACAAAGTGAGTCCAGGAAAAGGATACACAGAGAAATCCTATCTCAGAAAGAAAGAAAGAAAGAAAGAAAGAGAGAGAAAGAAAGAGATATATTCTGCTACTCAATGTAAGGACCCAGAATTAGGCTGGGGAAGAACATGCAAGCTGAATGCCTCCCACAGCCAACAGGTAAATAAAAGCTAACATAAAATAGCATATCATGCTGTTCTACACCAATCTCCTTAAGAATGGGGTTTCCATGGGAGAATTGGAACTCAAACTAATACAAAATGGTTTAATAATGTTATTGTTTAATAAGGGAAATTAAATTATTTAAATTCATACCTTGAATTCAAAACTTGGGAGACAAGGAAAGACCAGATTCCTTTGTGTTCAAGGACAATCTAATCTACAGGGCTCTACAGAGCAAATCAAGACAGCCCAAGCTACAAAGAGAAACCCTGTCTCAATAAGGATAGATATATCAATATAGAAATTAAATCTCCAAAGAAAGGAGAAAAGGAAAGAAGAAATATATAAATGCATAACTTTGATCCCAAAACGTGGGAGAAAAAGAAATAGACAGATAGGTTCTTTTTGAGTTTGAGGCCAACCTAATTTACAAAAATCCAGAACAGCACAGAATAAACCTGTTTTAATCAATTAACAAATGTATGTCAACTGTAGAGGATAATACTTAAACTCCATACAGTCTTATGCTGTATTTTCAATTTAAAATAGCTTATACATAGCATATATATGTAATACTATTATACACCATACTTTCATATGGCATAAATGGAGACTTACAAATGTCTTTCTGCTGTTCAAAGAACAGAAAATATTCCTTACTAAGAAATGACCAACCAGAGACTACCTGGACAGTTTCCATTTTCTCTCCATACATTCCAGCATCAGTCTTCAGCCTTTTGGTCCTGTTTCTCTGACAGACATTTATTGTAGAGCAGGGATTATGAAGGACTAACCTATCCTGTCTTGGCAGAGCTAGGCTGTCGACTTCCCTGCTACCAAATATGTATGAACTGGACATTGGGAAGGTATACTGGGCCATTTAACTCTCATAAATGTGGCATATTTAATTCTGCTGTTTTGTATAGAATTTACTGTTATAAGACAAAGAACCATTTGTTGGATTGAAAAGGGAAGCTGTTGGGGGTGGGGAAGAGGGTGGAAAGGTGGGACAGGAAGGGGGAATAGGGAAGGGTTTGTGACTGAGATGTAACTTGAAGAAAAAAAATAAAGTACTTACATAAAAAAAAGAAAATATTCCTTAATTTATTTGTGTATCCTGCACATTCAAGGGATTTTGGTAATTGCAGAACTACATGTTACTTGTGAGAAATTATATATTTTCAGAACAATGGGACCAGAGTCCAAAGAAGATAAGTAACCCAAATGAACCAGCCTCATAGACTGCCTCAATAGCTGTTTCCTCAAAAATCTGCATCCAGAACAACTTCAAACATCTTGCTGAGATGGCCAGCCTCAAAGACTATTCCAACCAGAACTTTAATAAAGCCCTAAATTTTCCAAACCAAAATCCAGCTTCAAACTACAAACTGCTCAGGACATTCAAATTGCTAAGCATATAGAGACTGGGCAATAAATGTTACTATTAAACTGATTAACCATTTTTTCTATTTTATTGGGCCCCCGCAAACAGGTTTTGTGCATCCTAGTTCAACAGGAAACAGTTTTAAGAGAGCGCCGTCCCAGTCCCAAAAAGTGGGGTGGATGATTCTTTGGCCATTTGATGTGTTATAAATGTTGTTTAGTGTAATGGTTACAAATTGTTAAATGGTCTTCTTAATCAAAATATAAGAGATTAGATTCAAGGAGTTTTCTATGTTTCTTTTCTCTATCCTTTCTCTCTTAATATAGGAGGAAAAGACTTGAAAAGAAAAAGAGGGGATGTATTTATATAATATAGAAATGAAAAGATATAAGGATAGATTATTGAATCTGCTCTTAAACTCAAAACTATTGTTATTCTTTAAATAAGGTTATCTTTTGATACATTGGTATATAATTTTGTATATTGATACAAAAATAAGATTAATTTTGATTCATTAGTATAGAATTTAACATTTTGACACATGATATGTATATTTCAACTCTTATATAAGGTATTGTGCCTATACAACTCATTTAAAAGTATAGGTTTACTTTCAATCCTTTTATGGGTTGCTACTGCAATCTATTTAGGAGTCTGGGTAATACATGTTGATGGCTGACCAGTCAAGCTTCTGGTCATGTCAAATACTAGTCTTAATTTATCACAAAATAAGCTTATGAGGTTAAACAGATACTAAATGGTTAAAAATATACAGTTTGTTTGTTCATAGAAGATAGATGATAGATAGATTGATTCACAAATAAATTGATAGATGTCTTCAAAACCCCCAGATGCATACAGAAAACGGCATTTAAAGATGTTTTTATTATTTTCAGAATTGTTTAACTTAAGACAGTTAGCTCCTGACAGCTCCCATTTGACTTGGAAGAAGACAATGAGCATCAAAAAGAATTCTCCCATCAGGAGATAATTCCTATTGGGCAAAAAAGCCCCTGCTCTCTCAACAGACTATATACAGTCCAAAGATGGACCAGAGCTTAAATACAGGTAAGCTGATGTCCTGATTCTGCAGAGACAGATTGAGAGAATCCTTATTTCTTGCTGCACAATTTAGTCTGTGAAAAATGTTTGGCCAGAAGGCTGAAGATGATGCTCCAACAATATTGAGAGATATTTGGGACTGTCTAGGCAACAAACTGTCATATTTCTTTTTGGAAGCTGCTCTCCTATGCTTCATACTCACTCAAATAATAACTTTATCCCTTCTTATGTCTTTGATGGGGTTGAAGGCATAATAGTTATAAAATTTCAATTGAGCTTGAGTTGTTTAGGATTTAAAAGAATATTTTCAAGTCTAAATAAAATCTTTAGGTTTATAAATATAGGATATGATAGAAATTATTTAGGTTCAGAACTTTAGACATACCAAGATAGATGATTTTTTTCTTCTTCAAGATTGCCTGATACAAATAGGCTAAACATTATGTGCATAACTTTTATATATGATTTTCTTGATTGTTTCATATTTGTTCTTATTGTTTTTACTATATGAGTTAAAAAATTTAGCCTTTTTATTAGACAAAAGGAGGGAATTGATGGGGTAGTATTAAGCATTCTAAATGTTAATTAATTGGTCCTACTACATGTCTGTTACTTACAATGACTCTGATTGGTTAAATAAAATGCTGAGGCCTGAGATTGGGCAAAGACAGAGAAAGGTGGGACTTCCTGAGATTAGAACAGGAAGCCTGTGCTTTAGACAGAGATGTAATTCATTCCATCCAGGAGCAGGAAGAAGAAGGACAAATACCATGGATTAGGAAAAAAAACCTCATTCCACATAGCCAGGAACATCGGCATAGAGTGGAGAGTGGCAGTCCAAGGGGGATGTATGTATATATGGGGTCATATTTGGCTAATAGAATTATGAGCTAGCTTAGATGGGCCAAGACTGCTCAATTCAGGCCGAAGCTTGTTAAAATCAATGTGGTGACTGTGTATTAATTTATAATGGCTGGTTAAGGGTTAACAACCACTGAACCAATTAACAATAATATAAATACTAGCAAATAATTTAATTAGCCATTTTTTCTACTTATGGTGCCCAACGTAATTTAATTTCTTTTCTACATATGGCACCCAACATAATTTAATTAATTTTTTTTCTACATTCTTTCCTTCCTTCCTTCCATCCTTCCTTGCCCTCTTTACTTCATCTCTTCCTTTCTTCCTTTCTTCTTTTCTTGTCTTTTTCTTTAGCTAAGGGTGTGGCTTGGAACTCATAGCCTAGGCTGGCCTTGAATTCATAGCAATTCTCCTGCTTTAGTCTCCTAAGTGCTAGGTTAGATGTGAGTGGTTAATTCAGCACTAGTTTGTGTTTATTGTCATCATATAGCTTCACTTTAACATCTGACTATCCACAGAGACAGAACAAGTCTCCAATAAGCTTCTTATGTGTACATGTACATGTGTATTTGTGGGAACAGACTTGACTGCACCATGAAATAAGACTTCTCACTCCTGGGCATGCATTTGATGTCTATCTTAATCTCTTCCTTCACTCTTTTCTTCATCTTCACTGTTCTTGTTTCTTATATCTTCTCTAACAATATCATAATTGTCCCCTTATAGTACATCCTAGTAGGAAAGACAATGGATTGTTGTACCAAGCCCTTGGTACTTAAAGTTTATTCAATATTGAGTACATTTTCTTCACTTAATTATCTTCCTTGTGTTTGAAGAGAGTAAGACTTGGGAATTAATTGTTATAACAAATGCATTGATTTCTTGAATATTTATGTTGATCAAAGGCTATATGGTTTATCTTCACCATCCTATACATTGTCATAATTCTTAAAGTGTCAAGGATCTTCATCATCATTTTAATTTACATCTGTTGACATCAGAGCCCGAGTTGTTTCTGTGTGTGGACGTAGGCATGGGAAGTGCACTATGTGTCTGGTCTGGTTCCTTGACACTCCTTTCCTGCTGTACTGCCTGGCTTGAAGACGGGCTCTCTCTCAGAAGGTTTCTCCCAGAGAAGAACAAGGCTACTTCATGCCCTCCATCCCTCTATTATCTGATTCTCGGCATTGTCATTTTTGAATCCTGTTGTGTTCTGAGAGACCAATTTCCACAAATATTTAAAGAAGAAGATGCATATGACTTAAAAATGTATGAGGCAGTAGGATATTATATACACAATAAAAAAGTTGTTTCAGATCAGCCCAATGCAGTTAGTACCAGTACAGTGGGAGAAGATGTCTAGATTGTAAGTTAAGACTCCAGCAGGTGAGGGCTGTGGTAAATGTATTGCTTTGATTATCCTAAATGTTTTGTTTCTCATCTCCTATATTAAATGATGTTTAAATGTCAGAAATTCCTTGTGGTCATGAAAAGAAAGAAGTCCACAAATGTAGAAGATAGCAACCCAGGATTAGGTATGGAAATTCTTTCCTTCATCTCTCTGGGTTCCCACTCAAGAGGAATGATTGTTCTCTTATTGCCACACAGAGCACGTCTTTTCATTTGGAAATATGTAAAAGTAACTTCCAATGGGTCATTTGTTTTCTTTTTGTTTGTTTGTTTGTTTGTTTGTTTGTTTTTTGCATCAATTGGTGTATGTTTAGGGTTTTTGTTTTTGTTTTTTTGTAAGAAAAATGTATGGATAGTTTTGAGTATTCAACCTCAGTCCTTACAAGACTTCAAGTTGCTTACTTTTTCCTGAAATTGTTATCCTTTGGGGATGTGTGCACATGTGTAGATGAAAAATAAACAACTTCTATTGCTGCTACAGAAAATGTGCCAGCTATGTACTTGATTGGATATACATCAAAATAGTATTTTAGTGCACACAAATCTGAGAACTATATCATTCAGATGTTAAAATTTATCAAGTAAAATAACTATGTTTTGAAAAGCTTTGTTGTAAATTCAACATTCTTTGGATTTCTGTATATTCTTAACACTTTGTAAGTTCCAAAGAACTGGTATATATGGATTCACCTATTTGTAGATATTATGAAATATACTATATTTTGATCATCTTTACTCTGTCCCAAATCCTACTCATCTCCCTGACCATCAAAATTCATGTTTTTTCTCTATCTTTCAAAAACAAAACAAAAATCAACAACAATGTAAAATGGAAAAAAATCAAACAAATAAGAAACCAACAACAACAAAAAGAACCCCACACAAGATTGTTTTGTGATGGGCAGCTACTGTGGGGCTTGGAGCCTGTCTTGAAGTGTGGATGATATTTCCAATGACACTCCACTAAACAAAACTGATTTTCTCTTTCCCAGCAAGCACCCATTGTAAATACCTTCTTGGTTAGGTATGGGTGGAACTTTGTGTCTACTTCTCCTTTTTAACTGCAGGGATTTTGTTTAATTTGCAATTCTGCAGGTCCTTTGAATGCTGTCAAAGTCCCTCTAAGTTTACATATGTATAAGCCCTGTTGTCTGCAGATATGTTGTTTGGTTATTTTTTTTAACTATCATGAGGTCTCTAAGCACAAATTTCTGCCACCATATATTGTGAATGCTCAATATCTTATAGTCTATTTTTGTTTTCAGTTAGTTTAAGAATAAAATTCTTGCAAGTTAGTTTTGATACTGTTCAAAAAATATGCAAGAATCATTTGTATTCTAAGTAAAAGAAAATGTCATTAAAGCAATATTTTAGTTCCCCTTTTTTTCAAGGGTTACCATAGGTAACACTGTGCAATTGCTCATCTCTAACTCAATTCTCCAAAACATTTTCAATCACTACTAAAGCCAAGTTTTTGAAGGAGCTATTTATCAAAATTACTAAGCTTAGGGTGCTGAAATGAATTTATAAAACTTGCTGTTACGATGTGACTTAAATCTATAGTTTTCTAACAATCATAATATGCATGGGGTTATATTGGTAGAAACATTAAATGAAAA
>CAJQZJ010032097.1:4526434-4552718 GCA_907164525.1 Lophiomys imhausi
AGAGAGTGTTGGAGCCAGGATCTGAACATTTTAATCATCTTTTAAATGAGTAGTGAAATCCAACAGAAGATGTTTATACTTTGGGAAAATGTTATATAACTGTATTTACTCTCATGTCTAGCAAATAGGTACATAGTTACAGGTGCTGTTAATTGTTTGAATCAGGGCAATAAAAATATGGAATTTCATTTACATGTAAATTTGTGTGGAGGTGGAGGTGTTAGCAGGTAAAAGATCATTATTTCTGAAGCTGCTGTAAGTGTAGCCATCAAGTACGCTCATCTCATAGTTAAAAGATAGAATGCACTTTGTTGAAGAACATACTGACCATATTTATTTCTCTTGTACAAACTACTTTAGAGCCAACAACTTGAATAGACATCATAGTGCTGTTGGCTGCAGGAACACTTTTGGAGTTCTGAGCATCTTGTTTCTGGATTCTTTTCTTCCTTGTTAATATCTCAATGCCTCTCACACTGTCAGTTGGCTGATGTCATTTCTTTTTTGTTGTTGATTGTCATTCAAAGCTCCAGGCCCTTCCATAGAGAGAGCGTTCCTTTCAATGACCATGAATAATGGAGCAATTTCAATTGGCTGGCACCCAGACCGCTACTCTGTCCCTAGTAGATCTCCAACTCTCTCTCTCTCTTCCAAAGTGATGTCATAAGTTGCCACTTTCATACTTTGGATCTGACATCTCTGAAATCTGAAGAGTATTCCAGCCTACAAAAACAAATTTTCAGAATTATCACTTCTCTCTTCCGTAAACGATGTCCCAGGTTTTAGATTCCCAGCCAGAAATCTTGGGAAATTTTCCTAAGGGTGAGTCAGAGGGCATTCAATGATAAAAGCATGGCTTTGAAGCATCAATATCCCTTGTGATTCATGCATTTCAAAAAAAAAATCCTTCAATCAATCCCACAGCATGATGTGTTCCTGCTAATCTGGGACACTAGTGTAGAGATCAAAACCTATTCTTTTCAATTTAGATTAGTGATTGTACTGAGCCAGATCACTTTTTCTTATCTTTTCCAAACTATTCAATATTTTCTTCTAGGAAGAAGATATTTTCTTCACATGTAAAAAATGTTTTCAAGGTGTATTTTTATACTCTAATGCAATAAAGCATTATAGGTATATACAGATATATCTCCTTTTGTAATTTAATAAAATTAAAATATTTTCACAAGTATTTTTTTCAAATATTGTCTTATAATTTTCAATTCAAGGACAGTAACTTATCCTTCGAAGTTCTGTAAGCCACATTTCCCACTATTCAAAACTGAATGAGTTTACCATGGTCACACCATTTTTTAAATGGAGAAATGCTCAAAGTGTTAAGCTTTAATAACTTGCAAAAGTATAATCAAGGAAGCGAAAATGAGCCGTTGTCAAATGCTAAATAAAAAATGCTTAAGGTCACTATTCAACAGTCCACAATGACCCTTGCCTGCCTAAGTGAAACAAAACGAAATGAAATGTACAATATCCTTCAGTTAGATGGCTACTATGCTAGTTTATTCTGCTAGTCTAAATTTAGATCATGAGGAGAAAACAAAAAGGGTAATGGCATTTTATACATAGCCCTTACTTCCTTCTTCTCCATCTCTAGTTGCAAATGCCAGTGCTATGAATATTGCCATAAGCTATTAATTGAGAGCTAATTAAAATTCAAATGCCACTTGGAGATTTCAATTCCTATTCTCATAGTTTATCCATGAATGTAAAATATATATCTGAAGAGGTTCATTTTCTCTGTCAGTGTCTATCATTCAATTTCACGTGGCGGTGGGGGCTTTGCTTTTAGCAAACCCTCAGCTTGCAATGAACAGGGGCCTTGGGATTTTATATCTCTTTCCTATCAAAATCCAGTTGCTGGGTTCACACAGCTCTGTGAACCACACTGGAACGTGGTGTGCAATTTTTTATTTAAATTGATCTATAAGGGCTAATTGTAATTGAGGGTCTTTTGTGTGCCTACTAAGTGTTAATTGCTACCATTGACTTTTCCAAGTAATTGGATTTGGTCTAGAGCAAACTGTCTGCAGAAATGCACAGAGCCTCAGAGCTGTTGCTGACTGCCTTGCAGCCCTTCTGTCTCTCTGTCTCCCATGGGGGTTAGGCAGGCTTTGGCCTTTCCACAGTGTGTCAGCAGCTCTCTCAACTGTGACTGGTGTGCTGTCTTTTAACAACTTTAAATGGTAGATGCTAATGGCTTCGCAGCTTTACTGTTCTCCCAGCAGGACTCAGTGTCTTGAACTACTTTAAGCACTGTACTCTGAAAACATACATAAATTAAGGCTGTAATTCTATCACCAGCCTTTGGCATGTGTTACTTGTCAACCACTCAAAAAAAGCAAATGGCTGATACAAGACTTTCCAGCAGGTTTGGGTCAGAATATCCCCTCCCTCCGTTTCTTTACTAGGAAGGCTGAGGCCTTTCTGGTTCATTCTTTAATTCATGTGCTGATCTTCCTTATTGCTAGATTTGCAACCTCAATACAAAACTCACTTTCTTCTTAATCGGCTAGCTAGTCTCTCTCCTCTTCCTTATGACTTGTCACTTAGCCATCAGAGCTGTAAACAATTGTAATTTTGAGGTAGATTCTTTTCATTTTACATACATATTTGGAAGAATTCCTGGAGAGATAATTTTCTTTTTTTTTCTATTCTTTTTTTTATAATTTATTTTTTATTTCTTCAGGTTACATCTCAGTCACAATCCCTTCCCTACTCCCCCCTCCTGACCCACCCTTGCACCCTCTTCCCCCCAACAGCTCCCCCTTTCAGTCCAACAAATGGTTCTTTCTCTTATAACAATAAATACAATACAAAACAACAGAAATAAATATGCCACAATTATGAGAGTTATATGGCTTAGCATATATTCCCAATGTCCAGTCCATATGTATTTGGCACCTGACTTCAACATTGTACTATCTAACCATCTCCATGAGTTTAAAGTTCTATATCTAACTCAAATTCATGCTAACTCGCAACCCAATTTTAAAAGCATCTTCTTAGATCTATAACACTCGCTTGACTCCTAAACAACTCAAAATTTAATTATGAGACTCTAGATATCTGTTCTTCAACCACTTCAGAGACCTGAGAGGGATAAATATATCTGATTTTATAGGAAGTACAGTGCCTGCAGCTTCCCAAACTAAGAAATGACATACCAGTGGCTGCCTGGACAGTTCCCATTTTCTCTCCATACATTACAGCATCAATCTTCAGCCGTTTGGTCCCGTTTCTCTGACAGACATTGATTGTAGAGCAGGAATTATGAAGGACTTACCTACCATGTCTTGGCAGAGCTAGGCTGTCGACTTACCTGCTTCCACGTTTTGTCCTTTTTGGACAGCAGTCTGTCTACAGTTGAAGCAAGGGGTTTTTCTTGCCAAGAGATAGGCTTGCCACTAATTCAACCATCTCACACTGGAGATTCTTCGATGCTTATCTTCTACTTGGAGTAGAATAGGGGGTGCTGTCAGGAGCTGACATGTCTCGATATCAAAAAAAAAAACTTAATTTAAGAAAACATCTTTGAATGCCATATTCTGCAGATCTCTTGTGGTTTTTGAAGACGCCCTATCCATCTCTTGTATTTAGATAAGCAAGTGTTGTTTGTCTCTTAACAACTTGATTTCTGAGTAGTTTAGAGAATATCTGTGATAGACTGTCATAGTAGTTAACAAAATGACACGCTTGCATGACTATGACTTTGCATTTCTTAATTATCCTAAACAATTTATGACGGTTGGTATCAAGAGGCCAAGGCTTCACATTTCTTTTTCTTTTTCTTTACAAAGAAATTACCTTTATTTGGCAGTTGTTTTCTTTTTTTTCCATTTATTTTTTATTTCTTCAAGTTACATCTCAATAGCAGTCCCCTCCCTATTCCCCCCTCCAGTCCCACCCTCCTACCCTCAACTCCCCACCCTCTTCCCTTTTTTTTAAGTGTAAGTTATATCTTATTTCCCCCTATATTTTCTCCTTTCAGTCCAACAAATGGCTCTTTCTCTTATAATAATAAATACAATACAAAACAACAGAAGTAATTAGGCCACAGTTACGAGGGTTATATGGCTTAACATACATTCCCAATGTCCAGCCCATATGTATTTGGCACCTGACTTTAACATTCTACTATCTAACCATCTCCATGAGTTTAAAGTTCTATATATAACTCAACATTCATAATAACTTGCAACACAATTTTAAAAGCATCTTCTTAGATCTATAACACTCTCTTGACTCCTAAACCACTCAAAATTTAATTATGAGGCTCTAGCTATCTGTTCTTCAACCACCTCAGAGACCTGAGAGGGATAAATATATCTGATTTTATAGGAAGTCCAAAACTAAGAAATGACATACCAGTGGCTGCCTGGACAGTTCCCATTTTCTCTCCATACATTACAGCATCGATCTTCAGTCATTTGGCCCTGTTTCTCTGACAGACATTGATTGTAGAGCAGGGGTTATGAAGGACTTGCCTACCCTGTCTTGGCAGAGCTAGGCTGTCGACTTACCTGCTTCCAGGTTTTGTTCTTTTTGGACAGCATTCTGTCTACAGTTGGAGCAAGGGGCTTTTCCTACCAAGAGATAGGCTTGCGACTAATTCAATCATCTCCCACTGGAGATTCTTCGATGCTCATCTTCTACTTGGAGGAGAATAGGGGGTGCTGTCAGGAGTTGATATGTCTTGATATAAAAAAATCTAAAGTTACAAAAATATCTTTGAATGCCATATTCTGCAGATCTCTTGAGGTTTTTGAAGAGGCCCTATCTATCTCTTCTATTAGGGTAAGCAGATGTTGCTTGTCTCTTGGCAGCTTTATTTCTGATTAGCTTAGAAAGTAACTAAAATAGGCTTTCATAGTACCTAAGAAAATGACCGGCTTGCATAACTATTAGTTTGCATTTCTTAATTATCCTAAACAGTTTATGACAATTAGTAGTAAGAGGCCAAAACATCACATTTCTTTTTTTTTTCTTTGCCTCCTATCCACATTTCATTTTTAAGAATTACTAGGTACAATACCTTTAAGAAGCATTACCCTTAATTTTGTATCAATATACAAAGATCAGTACCGATGTAGTCCAATACAATCTTAATTTTGCATTAATATACAATGATCAATACCACTTTAGCCAAATATAATATTAATTTTTATCAATATGCAAAGGTATTAGGGCTTATTCAATAATCTGTCCTTTTTTTCTTGATCTTTCCTATACTATGTCTATGTCCCATTTTTTCTCAAGTCTGTTCACTCCTACATAGGAGAGAAAGAAGGATACAGAAAAGAAAATGAGAGAAGTCCCTGGATCTAACCTCCAAAACCCATTTAACAAGACCATTTAACAGCTTGTAGTCTCTTCCCCTAAATAACAAAATTTTCTGCTATCCATCAAATAACCAAAAAGGGGGGGGGACACCCTCCCCACCTTCTGGGCATGACACCCTCCCCACCTTCTGGGCATGGGACATCACTCTCTTAAAATGACTTCCTGCTGATTTGGGACGTAATAAACCTGTTTGGGGCCCAAATAAGAATGGAAAAATGGTTAAAAATGTTAATAGAATCATTTGATGTTCAGTCCTTTTGTGCTCAGCAGTTAATTTTCTATGAAAGACTTTGGAGTGCTGAAATCCATAGCTGTTTTATGGATGTAAGAGGCAGGACAGAACATAAAGTAGCACTCAGTGAGCTGATGTCCATGATTCAAGGAGATTGTGTTGTCCTTCAGCAAGGTCACCACAATATGGAACCAGTGAGGAGGAGAAGCAAGCAAATGAGATGAAACTCCACTATACCAGAGGGCAAATTGAGCTTCATTGGGAATGGCTAAGATCCTCAAGCCTATTACCTGGAAAAGATAACTCCCCAATAGCCAAGGCAGTCAGTATTGACATTTAATTCCTTAGTTTAGAAATCATGCCTTTTGTGAAACATCTAGTGGGGAATGTCCTTATTCACACTTGGCTCA
This sequence comes from Lophiomys imhausi, assembly GCA_907164525.1. Taxonomy (NCBI): domain Eukaryota; kingdom Metazoa; phylum Chordata; class Mammalia; order Rodentia; family Muridae; genus Lophiomys; species Lophiomys imhausi. The sequence continues at coordinate 4,532,435 of CAJQZJ010032097.1, forward strand.
GATTAAAATTTTGAGGAGTGCTGTTAAGTACTCTTTCAGTATGAAGATCCAGGCTGCAATGTAAGCAAATGGGACCTGTTTGTGGTTTGCTAAGAATTCACTGTGTTCTGAATATTATTTCACTTAATACTAGAAAAGAACTTGTTGTATCTCGTAATCAGGCCTGTTAGAAATAAAAATCACCCTTATCACCACAGAAAGGGGCCTAAACAATAAATAACTCCAAGCTTTCCTGTTTCTAAATTAACTAAATTGCCCAAGGGGAGGAAAAACTCCTAGAAAAGATGTAACAGAAAGAAAATCTCTGTGTGATCTTCATAAGGGGTCACTCATTTTGCAAGATGGACCCTAGTCAAACCAGTCTAAATACCGTGGGTTTGTCTCCACCTCTCCAGCAGACTCTGATCTACACTGCCTCCTTTCACCCCAGGCACCAGGAACCTCCACACCTGGGCAGCTCTGCTTACTCTTCTGACATAGCATATTCCCTGACAAACCTCTCAAAATAACAAACATTGTGCTTCTGATTTTTTTTCTCTCCCTCCTCTTGGCTGTTTGTTGTTCTTAATTGCCAGCGCCATTGCCACTTACGGGAAATAAAAGCTCCTATTAGCCAGTTCTGCTTCCGTTCTGCAGGGATTCCGTTTTCCAATTTGGTATTCATTTAGACAGTAAGTGAAGCAGACTGTGGGGCTGCTGTGGCATTTTTAGGAGATATTTGAGCATCTAATGAAGAAATAACTTCTAAGCCCTTCTAGGAACCCAATTTATGCATTTTGAGCAGCATACCTTTTTAAACACTGCTAATTGAGTTGGTTTTTGTTTGGAAAACCAAAAATAACAATAGCAAAAATTAAACATAGTTTTGTAGGGAGACTAAGCAGGACTAAAACGTACTTTGTGTCAGCATTATGACTTGTACAAGACAGATATTGAGTCTTTGTATCTAACATTTATAACTAATTTTAAAATGTGTACATACGGATTTTTAAGCCTTCCTTCACTGGTGATATGTTTCATAGCAAAAAAGGAAAGATGCAGCACGCATGTTTAATATTTCAGTAACGTGCTGAATTTTTAACGACAGAGGCTCGTGATGAGTGCTAAACTAGCCTAATAGTATTCTGGAAGCTGGCTTGCTCTAGTAAGAATTTCGAAGACTATACATTCCTAGTCAGAAGTCTGAGTGAAGCACAAAATCAAAACTTCCTCTTCATTAAGTAATCATTGACAGCTACATATACTTACAGTTTATCAGATCGAGTCAGGTTAAGACATCAAAACACAGAAAAAATAGCAACAAGTTTTGACTCAGAGCTTTGGTATCTACAAACTCCTACTTGGAGGATATAGCTCTGGACTCAATTTTGATGTTCTTTACATATATACATACATACATATATACATACATACATACACACACGTACATTTATTTATTTATTTGTGTGTTTTTTTGTTTGGTTTTTTGAGACAAGGTTTCTTTGTATAGCCTGAACTCAGGGAGTTCCATTTACCTTGGCCTCCTAATTGCTGGGATTAAAAGAAAGCACCACCACTTCCTGTCTACTTTTTGTTAATATTTATTTATTTATTTTAGCTCATTTTGAAAGTCAGAGAAAGCTTCACACTCTACTTCTCCTTGGTAATAAGATATACCAGTGCCCTTGCTGATGAAAGGTCTGTAATTCGTGGAGACTGATTTGGTAGATTGGAAATATACAGTTTCAGCATTTAGTCTCAGAAGATAAACTGTTGAAGGTGTTACCAGTCAAATGCACAAGACAAAACTGAGAGAAAGCAAAGTTCAGGAAATAAAGGAAAATATGAAATTTATTGTAGGTATCTCTCAGTATTTTCTGTTAATCACCTTTATCTGTTCCTACTAACAGATACGGTTTAAGTAATATATACATATATTCACACACACACACACACACACACACACACACACACACACACACACACACACATTATCCTTTAAGTCAGTAATTCTCAACCTTCCTAGTGCTATGAGTCTTTTAATACAGTTCTTCATATTACGATGATCCCAACCATAAAATTATTTCATTGCTACTTCATAACTAATTTTGCTACTGTTGTAAATCGTAATTGTAAATATCTAACTTTCAGAGTATCTGATATACAACTCCTGTGAAAGGGTCATTCTGTAGCCAGTATAGGAGTCATGATCCACAGGTTATCAACAGCTGCTTTAAATTCTGGGAAGCCCCTATAATTATAAATTCCGATTATGGAGTTAGAGGTGGATTAGGGTAATATAAGTGATAATTAAAGCTGATGAGATTTCTAGATGGCTTCACATTCATGCCCTTCAGCCATCTTCATACTCTTATAATTCTGTGACATTGAAGCAACAACGTATAGAATATGAGAAGTCCTTGTTTGTGGATCAAAGTCCTATACAGTCGCTCTCTCTGGCCTCACAATGTTGTGAGAGTCAGTACTGGAATGCAACCTGAAACCAGAAACTCAGCACAAGCATGTACACTATTCTTCAGGGAGGCACTTAAACTTTTACTCAACAATATATATGCCTTTTTGATGGATGTCCAGGGCTCTGCTCTATATTTCTCTAAGAAGGAATCTTGTGGTACTTACCTTTTGGTTCTAGAGAAGGATTGTTTATTGGTCCTGTGCAACTGTATCTGGGTAATTTCCCTGTTATCTCAGCTCAGTTTTCATTCTAGAAAGTTCTGACAATGATGGCAGAGTGCCAAAAGCCTTAGTTATATATCTTCACACTTATTGTTGGTCTTTTTGGGTTCATTACGAGAATCTGATTGTTAGTTGCATGAAGAAACTGAATGTCTAGCTTTAAATGAGGGACCGGGATGATTCATTGAGATAGAATTTATGGCTTGAGTGCTATCAGATGTTTGGATTTCTGTCACATAAGAACGGCTAGATTTATCTATACTCCTCTCAAACTTGCTTGATTGTGTGTTCAAATATCTAGCTTTTGAACACCTTTCTGGGGACTCAATGACGTGGACTAAAAGCTGTGTAGTATGTAATTGATAATGAGATAATTATGTCTATATTTGTGTAAAATCCCCTGAAAAAAACTAGTAAAACTGAAACGCCAAAGTGCAGCAGTTCTGCCTTTGAAATCTAAAACAGTATTTATTGCTTTATTTATTATCTATTAAAACCTAAAACTACATAGTCATGTGTTTATAATCAAGTTTTCAAAGGTAATGGATAAGGAAAGGTTAGGTTTGAGAGATATTTTTGGAAAAATAGAGCAAAGAATATAATATCCAACTCCATAGTGTCCAAGATTCTGGTGTCACACTGCCAGGTTCACAGATGTTACTTTTGAGGAAGATAGATGCTCCTGGCAGTTGGTTCAAAAAATGTAATTTAAAACTTTAATTGGCATTCCTAATGTGCTACACAGTTTAATCATGTGAAAGAATGGTGTTTCATGAATTTCCTCTCTATAGAGCATACACATCATTCTGAAAGTCTAAACAGACAATTCTTTCTTCCACTACCTTTGACTGGAACATAATGTAAAAATCCTCTGTAAAATTATTTTTGTGTCTGCGGTCATCATAATTAGCAATTTGTTTTAGTGTAAATGTTACTAGATAATCCATGGAGCTTCTATTTTTTTCTTTTAAAATGACATTTTTACTGTAGTTATTTTCTTAGTGAGCATTTTAATTCCAACATAATCTCAAAGCAGGGATCCTTGAGAGAAATTCAAACATTTGTCAAGTGTATTTTGAATGGATTTCTACAGTCCTTTATTAGAGTTACACCTAAACAAATACATATTTACACACATATATGGGAAAGATACGCAAACATAGTAGTACAGGTCTTAGGAGAACATTTTTCCACCCAGCAATCAAGTAATCGTGTTCATTAATTATACTGAAAGCAGATGAATAAAATATCATATATAATATTCTTGTTTGGGAAAAATGCCCATTACAGTTGTTTATAATGAAAAATTGCTGAGACAGAAGGTGTGTATTTAATTTTTGGATAGCCCAGATAGCTTTTGCATTGTAATATAGACATAAATTGTAAGCTAGTACCTTTCAGAAAATATGAGTACAATGACTGAATTACACCCAAGGCTCATGTATGATGGTTCAAGTATATCTTCTATACCAAGGAAATAATTGCAAGTATTTATAATATTAAATAAACAAAACATATTCATTTAAGAAAATCTATACCAATGACATAAATATGAAAATGATTATTTCAACATGTGCAGAAACTACATTTGATTTTCCAGATTGATTGTGCTTTCTTAGTTATCAAAACTCAAAACATCAAGAAGAGACAAATAAGATAGGCTCTTGAAATAGGGATGGGCATGTTATCCAACACAGGCCAACACAATATGAAACAAGGTCAAAAAAAGTACTGGGTGTTTTGTTTTGATTAAAATGTACAGAAACAGAGAATTGACATTCCTTTTCACTTTTTCTTTTTGTCTTAGAAAATATAATGATTGTTGTTGGCATAATCATGTCACAACTATGAGGTAACATGCCTTGGGATAAAAATTTAACATGCAAAAATGCTAATGAGAAATGGTGGCAAGATGCTGAGATATTGGTGAATCCTTGAGGAGATGAGCTATGGCAAATTTCTGACAGCCTTCATAATTGTTTAGAATCCAAGAAACAGATTTTGCCTGTGCTATAATTAGTAACATCGTTGCTATCAAACAAACGAGAAAAATGTTTGACTTGTACTTAGTCTGAACAGTCCAACCGCATTGGATTGAATAGGCAAGAGATTAAGCTACTCAAACAACCAGCTACTTCCATGCCGTCACTCTGTAAGCTTCAGGATGGCGGGTGATTCCTGTGTAGTTCCTAATGCAGCTCCTAAAGTAAAAAGGCTTCCGATAACCTTTTAGAATCATTTTTTTTTTATTATTTCATAGTGACTGGATGGATAATTCCAACCCCTCTACTTCCTAATTTACATGATCACGCAACCATTTTTCACAGCCTCATGTACAAATCTACTTTCTTTAAATCGCTAATTCCAGTAACCTTGCAATTCTCCTTCCTTTTTCAGTAGAGACTTTTAGAATGGATGTTATTAAGTCTCAAAGTAGCTCCCTCTCTGTGTAGGCATTTAAAGTTGCTGTTGAACAAATGCTTATTGCCAATAACATGGTGGTCTAATGTGTAAGCCTCTGCAGGCACAGAGAGCTGAAGTACTCATTTCATAGTGGGTAAACTTGTGGAGTGAGACTTAATGTACGTCAAATGATTTTGAATTAACCTAAGAGTATGAACTTAGGGACTTTGTGAATTTTCTAGCTAACTTCTTTTTAAATGGCCAAATTCCTGTTTCATAGCCTTTTATTTCAGATTATCAATTTCATTTTAGAGCCTTAATCCTTCCCCATTTATTTAATGTCTGCATTTTCTTCTCTTCTTTCCTAGGAAAGCAATCAAATCTCTTCATTGTCCTGTACAACTTGATGTCATGTTGAGTATGTTTTACTACTCATGTGGATGGTGAATTCCCTCAATCAGTCTACATAAAAATCCCCAAGAGCTTCAGTGAAGGTTTTTGGCCTCTGGGGGAGTCCCTTGTGCATCTTCAAATGGTATTTTTCATGTCGTACATTGAGGTCCTTTTCGCTATTCCATAAAGCTTCACTTTCTAGCAGATATGGTTCCAATTCAATGCTTAAATAATGCGCCTCACATAACCACTTTCTCGTTTATCTCACATGGGAACTTAGTGACTGTGGCTACGAGGAATACCATAGCTGTCAGTAGGAAAACAAAAGACAGCCATCTAGACTGTAACTTTTTGATTTGCTGAGATATCAAACAGAGTTCTGCCAAGTCTGGTTCCTTGAATTTGCAATACTTACATGAGATTGGAATGCAATCCCAAGGGACATCAACACAAACTCACTGGGGTAAGGCCTGCTTAATCTACAGTGCCTGTGCAGTTAGTCTCATGAATATATGCTCACATTGTCGATTGGTTACAAAAGAGATGGATTCTGACCTGACTGGGGGCTTCTTTCCTTTGTAGATATAACAATGTAGCTTATATCTCTGTAACATTCAAGTGTCTTTAGGTTCTTATTTCAGACAAACTTTCTGCGTTACTTCAGTGTATTAGAAGCTATGGTCTGAACAAAATACTTTATGAACTAGGCTATGATTAAACATTTGGGGGAATATACATTTTACTATTTCTCCATCATGGTGGGAAATTCTTTATTTTAGCTGAAAATTTCAACCTTTGAATTTTGGTTGGTAGGTGGCCAGAGGACCATAGGGAAGAGCCACATTCACTTTCCATGTCTCTCGGTTCCCAGTGATAATGATTTGAGCTGCAGCATCTCTTTCAATACCTATAGGACCCAGCATGCTTATCAAGGTGACAGCATCACTGCATTTTATTATTTGAAGTGAAAACATGAGATGACAGCCACAGGACTTCTAACCCCGCAGTGTTCAGTGTCAAGTCTGAATTTTTACTGTTAGAGAGTATAGTTAATATCTATAGGCATACCCTATCGGTTTTTATTTCTGCTTTAAAAGAAGTCTTACCTAAAGGAATTTTAAAATAAGGCAACATTGAACTTGAACTCTGAAGCTCTTTGTTCTTAAGTTGAAAAAAAAAAAACTAAGTTAGTTCAGCAAAAAGAAAAGATATTTTCCCTAACCTCTCCTGCACTGAGAGAATGAAGTTGTCATGCACATAGTTTACTGATTGGCACAAAATCAGCTGCTTTTCTATGTGATGGAAAGGAAAAATACTGGATTTTTTTTTGTTTTTTTAAACAATGTTTAATTATTACTTCAAGTTACACCTCCATCCCAGTCCCCTCTCTTCACCTCTCCCCCCACCCTTCTACCCTTTACCCCTTCTCCCAGAACTAATAATTCTTTTTTTTAATAATTAGGCCACAATTATGAAAATTATAAGGTTTAACATACATTCCCAATGTCCAGTCCATACATATTTGGCAACTGATATTAATATTCTATTCTCTATCTATCTCCATGAGATTAAAGTTCTATACCTAACTCAATTTCCATCCTAACTGGCATTAAAACTTAAAAACACCTTCTTTGACCTAGAACATCCTTTTAATTCCTAAAAAACTTAAAATTTAACTGTGAGACTATGATTATTTACTCTTCAACCACATCAGAGACCTGGGAAGGATAAATATATCTGATTATAAAGTAAGTGCAAAGTCATCAGCTTCCAAAACTGAGAAATGATAGACAATTGGCTGCCTGGACAGTCCCCATTTTCTCTCTATAACATTAGAGCAAAACTATTTTCATCCTTTTGGCCCAGTATCTCTGACCAACATTAATTGTAAAGCAGGAATTATGAAGGACTTGCCTACCCTGTCTTGGCAGAGCTAGGCTGTCTACTTACCTGCTTCCAAGTTTTGTCCTTTCTGGACAGCATTCTGTCTACAGTTGAAGCAAGGGATTTTTTCTTGCCTAGTGACAAGCTTGCCACTAATGCAACCATCTCCAAATGGAGATTTGTCCATGCTTATCCTTTACTTGGAGTAGAATAGGGGATGCTGTCAGGAACTGATATGTCTCAATATCAAAAAAATCTTAAGTTAAGAAAGCTTCTTTGAATGCCAAGTTCTACAGGTCTCTTGAGGTTATTTTTTTAAGACAACCTATCTATCTCCATATATTTGGGTAAACAAATGTTGCTTGCCTCTTGGCAACTTGATTTCTGGTTAACTTAGAAAACATTTGTGATAAACTATGCTAGTACCTAACAAAATGACAAGTTTGAATGACTGTTAGTTTGCATCTCTTAAATATCCTAAACAGTGTGTGACAGTTGCTATCAAAAGGCCAAAACTTCACATTTCATTTTTAAGCATTACCTAGGTATAATACCTTAAAAAGGTATTAACTTTAATTTTGTATCAATATACAAAGATCAATACTGATGTAGCCAAATATAATTTTAATTTTGTATCAATATACAAAGATATAAGAGCATATTCAATAATGTCACTTTTTCTTTATCATTTCTATATTATATCTATATCCCATTTTTAAAAGTCTTTTCCCCTCTATATAAGAGAGAAGGAAGGATAGAGAAAAGAAAAAGAGAGAAATCCCTGGGTCTAACCTCCAAAACCTATTTAACAAGACCATTTAACAACTTGTAACCAATCCCCCTAACTAACAAGAAAAATCTATAACCCAACAAATGACCAAAGTTGGGGGGGGTATTACCCACTCCACCTTCTGGGGATGGGACATTACTTTCTTAAAATTACTTCCTGTTGAATAGGCACATAGGAAACCTGTTTGGGGTCCAAATAAGGATGGAGAAATGGTTAGGCAAGTTAATAGTAATATTTGATGCTCAGTCCTTTTGTGCTCATCTAATAAATGTCCTATGAAGTTTGTAGTCAGAGAATGAACTTCAGAGTTTTACTGAAGTCCTGACTGAACAGTCTGTGTGGCTGAACCATGTTAGTTAGCCATTTGAGTTGTTCTGGATGTTGATTTTTGAGGAAACAGCTATTGAGGAAGTCTGTGAGGCTGAATCATCTGGGTTACTTGTCTTATTTGGTGTCTGATCCCTTTTTTTCAGAGGTTTCAGTTGTCCAGTTGTCCCTGGATTCCTTAAATGGATGCTTTTAATATCCTGGAAAGTTAAGAACAAAGCCCTGTCCTAATCCTAACTCTGTGGCACTATTTTTTTTGGGGGGGCAGGTAATATCTTTCCTAGAGAAAATTGTGTTTTTTTGACAATATAAAAAGTATTATCTTTCAATTGAGATTAAAATTTTTTTCTTTTGATATTTTAGAATTACACATACCGTTAAGTGTATATATTTTGAGATCACAAAAAACAATTAACTTTGAATTTCAGCATGCCTTTTGTGAGCAGCTTTTAACTTAAATCATTGCAAATCCTATGTGCCTGCCACTGCCTTCCAAGTATTGGGATCAAAGGCATGTTCCTCCCAATTTTGGGGATTAGAGTGTGCACAGCCACCCCTGGGTCTAGGTTTTTCTCTATTTGGAGCTCATTCTGTGTCAGGCTGGCCTTAAACTCAGAGATCTGTATGTTTCTGACTCCAGTATGTTAAAATTAAGGGTGTATGCCTCTCATTTGATGAGATTAAAAGTGTGTCCCATCACCACCCTGTTCATAGTAACTCTAGAATTTAAAAGACAACTAACTCTCTAGTGATCCTCCTGTCTCTGATGGAGTTAAAGGCATTGGCTAACACTGCCCTTCTCAAAAATTTGACCTTAGCTCCAAATTACCTCAACTCTTACAGGTTTAGAAAACTGGGCTGAACTGTAGTACCCTTAATTTACTTACAACTTTTTAAACCTCTTAATTGCCTTTTAAAAACCAAACAATGAAAATATCCTTTATATATAGGAAACAAACTCATAAGCTGATAAACAAGAGTGTGTGAGCTATGTGGTACCCTGCAGTCTACCTTTCTAACCTGAATTTAAGACCTTTTCCCCTTTCATGATAGTAAGACATGTATGCCTTTGGTAAATTATCATTTGAAAAAGTTTATATTTTATTTTTATTATAATTTTTTAAGCTTAGTTGCCCCCCTTTTTATTTTTTTATTTTTTTGTATTAATAACATAATATTTATTATAATATAAAATGTATAATATGTTATATAATATGTGTATATATTCATTACAAGATTAATACATTTCTTTGTCCTTGATTGCCTAATTAATTAGTTATAATTATGTCTCCATTCTTCCTTTATATTCAAGCTCCTACTGCAGTGGTTGTCAACCTTCTTAATGCTTCAACCCTTTAATACAGTTCCTCATGTTGTGGTGATCCCCAACCATAAAATCTTTTTTTTTTTTTTTTTTTTTTTTTGTTTTTTTAAAACCAAAAAAAAAAAAAAAATAGTAAGACATGTATGCCTTTGGTAAATTATCATTTGAAAAAGTTTATATTTTATTTTTATTATAATTTTTTAAGCTTAGTTGCCCCCCCTTCTTAAAAACTAAATTGTTTTTTCAAGTTACTTCTCGAACACAATGTGCTCTCTCCTCCACTCCCTCACCCTTGTCCATCACTCCCTCTTTCCTTCCCTCCTCATTATTCCTCTTCCAGTACTCTCCTTCTCCTCAGATGAGGTGGGCCCTCACATATCATAATCCCTCAGTTCATCATTCATGTGAGGGCCAAGAGTTTCCTCTTGTCCTGGGACCTGTTATGGCACACCATCTAGGGTAAGGTGTTCCACTGACCTGCAACAGGTTCCATGAGTCACTGTTGGGTCGAGTTGTTCCTAGGATAGTTATGCCAGGTTCCTATCTGTTTGGGTCTGTGGGTTGTAGTATGGTTGTCCTGTGATATGTGGTTAATATCTACTAATAAGAGAATACATGACATGTTTATCTTTGTGGGACTTAGTCAGCTCACTTAGGATGAGTTTTTCTAGATCCATTTATTTAGTTTCGAATTTAAATGTACACAGTTTTTTTTTGTTTTTTCTTTTAAGATTTATTTATTATGTATACAGTGTTCTGTCTGCATGTATATCTGCAGGCCAGAAGAGGGCACCAAATTTCATTATGGATGGTTGTGAGCCACCATGTGGTTGCTGGGAATCGAACTCATGACCTCTGGAAGAGCAGCCAGTGCTCTTAACTGCTGAGCCATCTCTCCAGCCCGTTTTTTTTTTTGTTTGTTTTTTAATCCATTCTTCAGTTGAAGGACATCTGTGGGAAAAATAGTGGTTAATAGAAAAGTTTCTAAATATTCTATTGTGCTGATATTACAATGATTTCATTGGAGATTCTTTTTTTATTATAATGTTTATTTATTATATCTCCATCATAGTACCCTCTTTCCACTCCCTCCCATTTCCACTTTCCCACCCTTTCCTTCCTCTCCCACCCATCCCACTCCTCTGATGTAGAGTGTCCCTACAAATCAGCCCCTCTCAGTTCAACAGTCATATGAGGGCTGAGAGCTTCCTCTTGCACTGGTGGCCTACCTGGAAGCACCCCTAGGGCAAACTGTCCCATTTATCGGTAACAAAGTCTATGTTCCTGCTCCTTTTGGTTTGTTGGTTGTGGAATAGTTATCCTGTACTATATGGCTAAAATCCAATTATAAGTGAGTAGATGGCATGTGTATCTTTCTGAGTCCGGGTTAGCTCATTGGGCATTCTTGATGAGGATAAAACTGAAGCTGTCTTTGCAATAATGATGATATGCTGGCTAGTCCCACTTTACACTCTGTAGATCACTCAAGCTTCACTAGTTATCCCAACAATGTCTGTTAAAGTAAATAGATTCAGGTCAGGACCATGTGCCACATGTTTGACATGTTTCCTTGAGTCCTTTCAATCATAAAGAATTTCTTATGGAGAATTCTGATCCCAGTATTCAGATGACAAGACAATAATTTTACCATGTCCCTCGGTCTTATTTAACTTTTTCCATATGATAAGATTCATGCAAGCCATTTATTTCTTTTTTTTTTTGAGATTATATTTTCAACATTTTTCCTTTTCCTTCTCTTGCTTCCTATATACCCTTCTTTGGTCTTTCAAATCCAAGACTTGTTTTTTTAAATTAATTATTGTTACATGATATATGTATCTGAATATGTATGTATGTATGTTTTTTCTTGAATATGTAAGTACAACTCACTTAATCCATGTAATGAAACTTGTACATGTTTTTTCAGTTCTGACCATTTGATATTGGACAACCAATTGGTGTATTATTCCCAGGAAGACTTATTTCTCCTGCTCTTAACATTCCTTAGTTGCATGTAGTTCTTTGTGTAGGGCTGAGACTTTCCTCCGGACCAAATTAAGTATGGTCATTGTTTGGCTCATATTTAGGTGGGCATGTTGTTAAAATTATATGGGTATGACTTCTAACATTCCTAGGACAGTGAATTTCAACAAATTCCCTTATCCTCTGGCTCTTGTAATCTTCCTGTCCCCCTTTCTTTTATTATCCCTGAGTCTTAGGCTCCAGAGTTGTACTGTAAATGCATTTTGAGCAGAGAGACTACAATGCTTTCTAATAGGTAATATTTTATTTTGATTTGTGCCATTATTGTCTATATTTATATTTATAATTTTGTTTACACTTGTGATTTCTACATTTTCGTGCTTTAAAACGATACCTTGAGGACTGGAAAGATGCTTCAACAGTTGAGAGTGCTTGCCTCTCTTGACAAGACCCAAGTCTAGTTCTGAGCACTCATGCCAGGCAACTTCACAATTGTCAGTAACTCGAGCTTGAGCAGATGCAACACATGCTTCTGGTTTGAGGGCACACAAAAGCATATAGGTATCGAGGTACTTGTACATACACAAGACTACATTTTTAAAATTTGTACTTTTCTCATAATAATTACTGGTTAATGTTTTCAAAGATACTCTTGATACTATGTAAACACCCCATTGATTACCAAAATTTCAACAAGAAGGTTTAGCATCTGCTCATAATTTTGACTGAATTAATCATCATAATGATAGTTACCAAACAATGGCCCTCCAATTCCTCATTAATTTCTTCTTCATATTTTCTTATCAGTCTGCAAAAACGGGGGATTTTTCTCCCTGTTAGTTAAAAAAACATATACAGAACTTCTTTACTGGGTTTAAATCTTTTGCTACCATCATTTTAGCATGCACATTATCTCAGATTTGGCAGGTGGTATCTTTTTAATATAGCTTCTGTTTCATTTTGGCATGACATAATCACTTCTACTATACTATACGTTCCCTCTCCTGGCCTTGGAATCAAATAGTTCTTCCCTTTGGGAATTGTCATTTTGTTGTTGTTGGCATCTTATGTTCAGAAACCAAGATGTATGTAGAAGCTAGGTTTATTGATATTTGTATTGTTATTTATAATGATGCCACTGCACACTACTGCATGAACAGAAATTAGGAATATATGCATAAATAATAACACAAATACTCATGTTTTGATATACATATGAAATTTATAGTATATGTATATATAAAATCTATTAGTTCATCAAGTATTTGCCTAGCAAATGCTGTTAAATGGGTGTATTGTTTAAGCAACTCATAATGACTTATCACTATAATCAAAGATTAATGAATCTCTCAATCTTCATCAGAGAAGTTTCTATTTGCAGTTGATGGTGAGAAACATAGATGCCTAGCTGGCCAAGGTGAAGGGAATGAGAGACTGCAGAATGTTCAGCCCTAAATGACACACCTACATCACATTCCCTCTTTTCAAGTCTCAGAGATAATTATGGAAAAGAGGGCAAAAATAACATAAGGTCCAGTGGCATTGAGTGACTACAAGGAAACAATGTGGGACAGAAAAGGGCAGCTGCACATATAAACTTATAGACATTGTGACAGCATTTGCAATTCCTGTGTTAGCTCAAGTCAAACTAAATCCCAGCACAGTGTGAAGAGGTGAACAGGAAGTTTACCACTAACAGAGAAGCTGTTGACAACTAGCAGCTTTTAAGATAGGGAGAGTCAGTTTTCTTTATGAACATTGTCCCTGGCAGATCAATCATGCTTCAGTGGAAGGTGAAACATTCAAGAATATTTGAGCAGCACAAAGTTTACTTTGTGAGTGAAAAGGGGAAAAAACAAAAACACAAAGTTGGATGGATAGAGAGGTGGGAATAGGTCTAGGAAGGGTTGCATTCTTTAATTCCCTTATAGTTTTCTATAAACTTTTAGACATAATATGAAGTTGAAAGAATGTTATATCCAATAACTAATAGCTGTAAAACTTTTCTCTTTATGTCAGTATTTTTTTCTGCACATTGATTTTTAAGGAGAAACTATGTTAGTGATACAGTTCTTGAACTATTAAACACTTGAGCATACATATCTTTGATTGTTTACACATCAAACAACTTAGTATATAGTCCTTGTAACACCCAGTTTACCCTCAAATACAATGGATATTTCTTTGTTGCATTCTTTAGTTTGATTGTAATTTGTTACAAACTTTTAGACACAATATGAAATTCAAAGAGTGTTAGATCCAATACCCAAATGTTGATCACTTATTTTTCATGCTTAGCCGATACCACAATTTCTTTTTCATACAGCATTCCATGTATAAATCCCTAAAGGCATTCATTAGTCCAATCTTTTGTGATACTTTTAAATAAATTAAAGATATCAATATGTCTTTTCCTCTAGACACTTCACAAATATATTACTAAATAGACTTCAATATAGCTATGCTTTATAAGTGCAGAAATTACATTCAATGGAATGATTTAGGGATGGCATAATATGAAACACATGTACTATACAGGAGCAGGGAAGAGAATACTAAGGGTGGAAAAGTTCATACATAGCTGGGGTTTAGGGGATGGAGTAAAGATGAGGACCAGGTGGAGGGTCTACCACAACTTAGAATATACAGAAATATCAAACAGAAACCTGCTAATGTATAAGATTACTAAAACATTAATTAATTTAAAAAGGACTATAACTACTCTCCATGAGTGCATAATGCTGATCCCCAAAGTCGTAAGTCTTTAAGCAAAAATTGTAGTGTCAGACATGGGCTATTTCCCTGTAAGTTGTTAGTCAGAGAGCTTCCACAGGCTTACAACATGACAAAGCAGTGGTTCTCAACCTTTCTAATGCTGAGATCGCTTAATGCAGTTCCTCACATTGTGGTTAACCCCAACCATAAATTATTTTTGTTGCTACTTCACAACTATAATTTTGGTACTATTATGAATCATAATGTAAATGTCTTATATGCAGATAGTATTAAGTGACCCCTAAAGGGGTCATTAGACTCCCAAAAGGGTCTCAACCCATAGGTTGAAAACCCCTGCAATAAAGAAAGACTGTTGCCTTTGCACTTGTTATACAAACAGAACAAGATGTTAAGATCCTATCTTAGTTACATTTCTATTACTGTGAAAAGGCACCGTGACCACAGCAATTTATACAATGAAGAGTTTACTTGGGGCTTACAGTTCCAGAGGACTGGAGTTCATGATGAGGAACATGACAACAGTCAGGCAATAATGGCACCGAAGCAACAGCTGAGAGCTCATATCTCAAGGCAGAGAGAGCTTCCAGAGAATGGTGTCAGTCTTCTGAAACCACCCCTTCAACAAGGAGACACCTCTTAATCTCTCCCAGTTTTACTAGTTGGGGGCTAACTATTCAAACCTATGAACCTATACAGGCCATTCTCAATCAAATCACCACAGACCCTTTATCAAAGACACAACACACTTTGGGTACAGCATAAATCAAGCTAGAACTAAGGAAACCTTCACCCTGTTGACCAGTCCCCCTAGTTCAAGGAGTCACAATGCAAGCTGCCAGGGGAGAAAAAGACCCAATAATTTTACCTGGCTTCAAACCGGTTTACTAAATCTCAATCAGTAGGAAGACAACCCTGTTGTTTAAATTAAAAAACTAAACTAAACTAAAATAACCCAGTCCTTTGATTTTACCAATGAAGACTCAGGAGCCAGATGCTGGGTTATAAAACTGCTAGCTCAGAGTGGGAGAGAAAGCACTCAACTGATGTTGTTATTTCATCAATGTCCTAGCCAAAAGCCCTGAGAACACCCAGACAAAATACCCAGAAGAACCTACAGGAAGAAGTCTATAAGGAACAAACCCTGAAGGAGAAACACAAAATAAGAAGAACTCCAAAGGAGAAAACCTCAGAAGGAAGAACTCAAAGGAAGAACTCTTAAGGAGCAAACACAAAGGAAGAAGAACTCTAAGAGAGAAAAATTCAAAGGAATTAGAACTCCAAAGGAAGAACTAGCCACAACTCCTTCTCCACAGTGTCTTAAATATTCCTCAGCTCAGTGTCCCTCCTTTCTGTTTAATCCCTGTCACCTGGCTTCTTACTCTACCTCTTGGCCTAAGGTTAACTTTATTTAATTTGTGTACATAAAGTTCTTGGATTAAAGGTATGTGCTTAGAGATGAACCACACAACCATTTGTTTACATTACAGAGAAAGTTTTAGGATTAATGGTTGAATCATCTCACAATTAGAAACAGGTTTTTCAATTCATAAACTCAGGGTTCACAATGTGATCAAATATTCTGTTACACAGTCCCACTAGTGCAATAGTGGCATAATTATTTTTGGGGTGACCAACATTTTCTGATTGGATTTGAAGCCCAACTCCGTGGGAAGAAATGCATAGCTGGTACTGAAAAGCTGTACAAAAACTTATGGTTGAGTATGTCACAAGCCCTAGGGGTTGGTGGAAACTTACTGTTAATATCAAGCTAGATGGAAATATAATCGAACTGCCTTTCAAATATATTTACTGCCTTGGACTTAGCTAGAAAAGCTTCTGGCTTCTTGCAGTGAGTGACAGTTAATACAGTGAACTACAACTGGTCACAGCGCCGAGCAGACACAGCCATTGAGTACTCAGGCTTAAAGAGGACATTTATATTTTCCCTTCCAAGATCCATGGACCATCGTGAAATAGGAATGGAGATTGTAAGAGCTGGAGGGGAGGGAGGAGTCCTGTGAAACACAGAACATGAAAGTAGTACAAGGATTATTTGAGAAGAAAAGGCTATGCAGAACTTAGATGATGATAACAATGAGTAACAGGGATGAATTTATTCACAATATATTGGACAGGTATATGAAATTATCAAAAATTAAATTTAAATACATAAGTCTCCAGAAATTTCATCCACGTGTACAAGGTATTCTGAAAATATTTGTCGAATTTCACTTAGCCCATCTTAATTCAAATGCCTAATAATTTAGGTTTTAAGTGTATTTAAACTGCATTCATTTATAAAATGAGACATCACATATTATTATGAATGCTTACCTTTAACATGTTTCTGTCAAAATATGTTAATATCGTCTAAAATATAATCACTGTACTTGCCCAAATCTTCATCTCTCACTTACTTTTGTCACATGAGAATGAAATAATAGACAAGCCTGTAGCCTAAAGTGATCACTCCTGATTAGTGGTTAGAACATACTGATTTTAAAAACAATCTTTCTGTCATTCTCTGCAATACTCCGGGGAATAGAGTTAAACAAAGAATTCACAAAGGAGGAATCCCTAATTGCTGAGAGACACTTGGAGAAATGCTCAGCATCCTTAATCATCAGAGAAATGCAACTCAAGACAACTCTGAGATTCCATCTCACACCTGTCAGAATGGCTAAGATCAAAAACTCAAATGACAGCACATTCTGGGCGAAGTTGTGGAGAAAGGGGAACACTCCTCCATTGCCAGTGGGAGTGAAAGCTTGTACAACCACTATGGAAATCAGTCTGGCGATATCTTAGAAAACTTGAAATAGCTCTACCTCAAGACCCAGCCATACCACTTCTGGGTATACATTCAAGTGATTCCTCACCGAATCACAAGGACATCTCCTCACATATGTTCATAGCAGCCTTATTTGTAATAGCTAGAAACTGGAAACAACCCAGATGTATTCATATAAACAAAAGTCAAATGTGCACTTATTTACTAGTGTTGATTAATGTCCATTGTGGAAATGTAAATTATCAAAAAGAGTATTTTCTTTATCTACAGAAAAAAAAAGCTTAGGCAGCAAAGAAAACATATTTATAAACTTTATAAATCAATGCGAATTTTTGTACTTTTCCACTGCATCTAGCTTTGTTGAATAAGTCATTTAAAGGTGACATCATTGGATTAAATTATTTATTCATATGATATTTAAGTTTAGATTTGTCCTGTAAGAAAATCTCAATAACAATAACTCATATTTTAGACTTTCAATTCTACTTTGTTTTTACCTTTATTTAAATATAATATTGATAAATGCAGTACACATACATGAAATTAAAAAATAAACTGAAAAAAATGACAATGTGGAACAAGACATTTTAATAGCACAAAGTGTAAATAGGAGACATTATTTGGCTTTAATAGGTGTTTTTTTTAATATGATTACACTACAACTCATCTAGTTTGTCATTTGATAGTCATATTTCTATGTTGATTATACAATGGAAGCAATAAAAAGACTAACAATCCAGTCCAGAAAACTTTATAGAATGTAGTAATACATTAATGTTACTACTTGTGTAACATGTTGAAAATATGCCTGTAAGAATTAGAATAGAATAAAATAAACTTTGTGTCATATGTAAAAGAATAAATATAATATGTAAGATACCACCAAATGGATGGAACTAGAAAAGCTCATCCTGAGTGAGCTTACCCAGACCAAGAAAGCTACTTAAGGCATATATTCACTTATAACTGGATGTAAGCCATATAGTACAGGATAACTATCCTACAAAGGAACAGGAGTTCAGCATAACTATCCTATGAGAAATTCCACCCAGCAGCAGATCGAAACAGATGCTGAAACACAAATCAAACATTAGGTGGAGTTCTGGGAGTACAGGGAGGAGCAATAGAGACCCAGAGGGGACAAAAACATCACATAAAGATATATAGAACCAACCAACCTAGCCCCCTAGAGGCTTATGGAGACTGAAACACTAACCAGAGAGAGAGAGAGAGAGAGAGAAATTTAGACTCAACCTAGACAAATATAGAGGATAGGCAACTTGGTCCTCATACAGATCTCTTAGCAAGTAGGGGTGGGGCAGTCTCAGTCATGGACTCTGTTACCTGTTAGTGGGACACTTTACCCTTCTGGAGCTGCCATGTCAGGCCCCAGAGCAAGAGGAAGCTCTTAGCCCTCATGTGACTGATAAAATGAGTGGGGCTAATGTTTGGAGTCCCTCACATCAGAGGAGTAGGATAGGTAGAGGAGGGGGTGGGGGTGGGAGGGTTGAATTGGGAGTGGAGGAGGAAGGGGGCTGTGATTGATATGTAACTTGAATTAAAAAATAAATGCATTTTTAAAAAGATGTCATTGTGAGCTAGAACCTTGGCTTAGCAATTGAGTGTATATACTGTTCTCGCAGAGGACCTGATTTCAATTCAAACACCAAAATGTGATTGCTCAAACTGTTTAGAATAATTAACAGATGCAAACTAATAGTCATTCAAACATTTGATTACTCAAAACTGCATCTGACTTCAGCTCCAGTGGATCTGACAAACTGACTTGCAACTTCTACAGGCACCTTCAGTCATTCACACTACCCAAATATATACATATATATATATATATATTCAATAATAATTCATGCCTAGAAAGATAAGCAAATCCTGCTTATAATACCATTTTTACAGATATACATGTTAAATATGTGAGTCTTTTTTTTTTAATTAGAAATATTTTCTTTATATTTAAAATCCCAGCCCAGCAAGATGGCTCAGCAGGTAAAGGTACTTGCTCCATGCTTGAGCAAGTGTGTTCAGTTCCTGGGAAACACATGGTAGAGAGAACCCACAAATTGTTCTCTGAGCTTCATATATGTGCCATACCAAGTGTGCGCAAACACAGGCATGTGTGCACACGCATTCTCTCTCTCTCTCACACACACACATAACATGACATGGCTATATTTAAAAAACTTTTATCAATACAAATAAAACCCCTTATTGCTTTTTAGCCAAGCTAATGCGGAATTCAGTATTGACTTCAGTACTGACTAGATTTCCTGTTCCAGTCCTGTATCATCAAATGGCTCAGAGAGTCTATCAATCTTAAATATCCTTCCTTTAAAGACAATTACTGTTTCACTTCAGAGATATAAAATGTATACTGAGGTGACTTGGACCTTCTCTTCCTCTTCTTTTCATAATTTATTTCCAGTCAGTCTTTCACCTCTTAAGCCCTCAGGTTACCAATATCCTTCTCTTATTAAACTTATAGAGTAGGATATTAAACCAGTCACTTGATATTTTAATTTAAAAAATTTAGATCAGTGATATTTTTAAATCTAGAACCTCACATAGTATATACTGTACTTTCCCCTTATTGAAGTAATTTTAGATGTTCAAAACCTATTTATATTCCTTTCCTTCCTTTTCTACAACCTAGAAGGTGCAAGAAAAAAAAAAAAGGAGGTCCTTATATCAGGCTTGAAGTCATATTAAGTGATCACATTGTGATTTTCAAATTTGCATAAATTTCAAAGATAATCCAAGCTAATATAACACATTGTCTTAGTATATTGTTTAGGGAGAATATATTGCCACTTTCACACTTTTTAATCATACTTCTAGGGAAAAGAGCACCATAGTAGCCTGTAGAAGAGTGGAAAGATTTCTTAAGATCTTAAAACACCATTAACTTCATAGTCTCTCTTCTTACTTATCTTAATCCTTAACCTATCACAAGAAAACTTAC
>CAJQZJ010032097.1:4562718-4588678 GCA_907164525.1 Lophiomys imhausi
TATGATTAAGTATTGTTTTCATAGTTTTAGACATAGGAGGTTAGAAAAAAACGAAATGTGATGTTTTGGCCTTTTACTACTAATTGTCATAAACTGTTTAGGATAGTTAAGAAATGCAAACTAATGGTTATGCAAGCCAGTCATTCTGTTAGGCACTATGACAGCCTATTATAGTTATTTTCTAAGCTAATCAGAAATAAAGCTGCTAATAGACAAGCAACATCTGCCTACCCTAATAGAAGAGATAGATAGGGCCTCTTCAAAAACCTCAAGAGATCTGCAGAATATGGCATTCAAAGATGTTTTCATAACTTTAGATTTTTTTATATCAAGACATATCAACTCCTGACAGCACACCCTATTCTACCCCAAGTAGAAGATGAGCATCGAAGAATCTCCAGTGGGAGATGATTGAATTAGTCGCAAGCCTATCTCTTGGTAGGAAAAGCCCCTTGCTCCAACTGTAGACAGAATGCTTTCCAAAAAGGACAAAACCTGGAAGCAGGTAAGTCGACAGCCTAGCTCTGCCAAGACAGGGTAGGCATAACCCCTTCATAACCCCTGCTCTACAATCAATGTCTGTCAGAGAAACGGGCCAAACGACTGAAGATCGATGCTGTAATGTATGGAGAGAAAATGGGAACTGTCCAGGCAGCCACTGGTATGTCATTTCTTAGTTTTGGAAGCTGCAGGCCCTGTACTTCCTAGAAAATCAGATATATTTATCCCTCTCAGGTCTCTGAGGTGGTTGAAGAACAGATAGCTAGAGCCTCATAATTAAATTTTGAGTGGTTTAGGAGTCAAGAGAGTGTTATAGATCTAAGAAGATGTTTTTAAAATTGTGTTGCAAGTTAGTATGAATGTTGAGTTATATATAGAACTTTAAACTCATGGAGATGGTTAGATAGTAGAATGTTAAAGTCAGGTACCAAATACATATGGACTGGACATTGGGAATGTACGCTAAGCCATATAACCCTCATAACTGTGGCCTAATTACCTCTGTTGTTTTGTGTTGTATTTATTATTATAAGAGAAAAAGCCATTTGTTGGACTGAAAGGGGAAACTGTAGGGGGAAATAAGATATACCTTAAACTTAAAAAAAAAAGGGAAGAGGATGGGGGGTTGAGGGCGGGAGGGTGGAACTAGAGGGGGGAATAGGGAGGGGACTGCAATTGAGATTAACTTGAAGAAATAAAAAATAAAGGAAAAAATAATAAAATGACAAAAAAATAATAAAATTAGTAGATTAAAAAAATTTTAAAGATGTTGATCCTCAGTTAGGTTAAATAAAAAGTGCAGAGTGGGCAAACAGAAACAGACACACACACACACACACACACACACACAAACAGAGAGAGAGAGAGAGAGAGAGAGAGAGAGAGAGAATGGAATTAGAAATCGATACCATGCTTTTGGCTATATCTATCCAGATTACTAAGTATGTGTGAACAAATGAATAGAGTTAGTAGCTACAGGTCTAAAACTTTGCTTTTAAGATTAAATTTTATGTGAAGTTAATGGCAAGCTATCTATCA
Source organism: Lophiomys imhausi (assembly GCA_907164525.1). NCBI lineage: Eukaryota > Metazoa > Chordata > Mammalia > Rodentia > Muridae > Lophiomys > Lophiomys imhausi. Next base: position 4,564,258 of record CAJQZJ010032097.1, read on the forward strand.
TAAAATATGATGCATATTTATAGTTATATATTGTAATATGTAGAACATAACATATATGATATATTGTAATATGATATTGTTTATAACTAAAAAACTAGAAAAAATTTCAATGGCATTTAGTAGATGATTAAAACAATAAAATATTACATGATTACTGTGATAAGTTATGTGTGGATGAGCAAACGTTCCATGAATTATTAACAAAACTAAGGGACTAAATTTGAGCAATATGATCGTCTTTGTGTAAAAACAAAGACTGCATTTATGTGTGTATCTAAGGATGAATATTTAGAAATCTAAATGAAGGTAGACTAGTGATCTGTACTCCCAGGCTTTGAAATACTCAGGCAAGAATATGGTGAGTTTGAGCATGCCTGCCATAGATAAAGAACACTTACCTCAAAAAAAAAAAAAAAAAAAAAAAAAAAAAAAAACATGTTCAATTAGATCAATTTATTTGGGGGGACAGAGATGTAAAAATCAGTTACTTTTGGTGCAAAAGACAGACCTCTAGGGTGAAGGATTGGGTCAGGCTATATCATGTTTAACATGTGTTCATATTGGGGAACATAACTGTTAGTATGACTCCACATATACTAAAGGGGAATTTCTTAGAGTGGCTTACAGGCTGTGGTACAACGAGACCACCAATGACTGTTTCCCAATGGAAAGACGAAAAGTGCCATAGTTGTTCAGACCACAGGGCTGGATGTCACAGCTGGTCTTGAGTCTACATTAAACCACCAAAGAAGCAGGTTCTAATACCATTAAAGCAATTCCTCAGCAGTAGGATAGGTGAACTCACCAGTGAGACTGAGGGCAAGCAGAAAAAAAGCAAAAGCTTCCTTCTTCTATGTCCTTTTATATAGACTGCCACCATAAAGTAGGGTCCAAATATAGAACGAGTCTTCTGTTCTCAAAGGATCCAGGTTTAGCCTGGGCCTTATTTTTTCCTTTTAATGTTGACCATATTGTTGAATATATCTTCTTTCCCAGATCTCAAGTTGGCCAAATATTCATACTAAATTAATTCCTACTTTTTACATAGAATTACTGCTAGTTGTAACTATCTCCAAATAGTTGTTATCACTAAATGGGTGAAAATTAATGGACTTTTCCATTCTTCCTTCAGAAACATTTTAAGGACAGAATTCTATTAATAACATGTCAGAGGCCATGGTAGAATTTCAAATGTCATTGAGGTAGTGAACGACATGTGTTCTTAGAATTTTATAGAAGTTTGTAAGAGCTTCTGAATCAAAATAGAATAGGTTTTTTATAGTACCAACATTATTGCAGTATCAGTATCAAATGTATTATCTTGGTAGTTAGAGCAGGAAAGGTTGGACAACAGAGTTGAGAAAACCAATCCTTTCTGGTCATACACAGACGGACATGTTTTTCATTTCCCAATGTAGTCACAGTATCATAGACCTAACAGAAGAGGAGATACAGTTCTCTTTCTGTGTGGAAAAGAAAAGAGGAGAGTTGAACCAATAGAAGAATCTACTGTTTTTTAACTATTTGCTGAATTTCATTTCCCAATATTTTAAGGGTAATAATAGAAGAACCAGTACAGAAATATCCACACTAAAATTCTTCAGCTATAATCTCTGTACTAAATAAGTATAACTCTCCTCAATATTTATTACACACACTAAATCTAAGTTTCTCATAGTGTTTCTTCATTTTTATTTCTTGAACTTTGAAAACTAGATATCAATCAGTATGAAAAGGGTAGAACATAGGAAGGAATAGTGACAATTCTGAAATACAGGATGCTCCCTTTGCGGGGGGGTGGTGGGTTATGATGAATGTGTTGAATTATGAGCTTTTCACTCAGTGCCTAACACAAAGTAAATACTCAGAAAATGAACTGAATTTAAAAGTGAGCATGTGTATAGAACAACGAACTTTTTCTAATGTCCTTCTATGAGGTGGTAAAGCAAGTTCTTCTATGTTGTCTGTAGAAAGCTATCTCCTCTATTAGACCAGTGAAGAGACACTGATGGGCACTGAAAGTGTTAGGAATGCACTATCTTTCTATTAAAAACTGGCTAAGATCAAAAACTCAAATGGCAGCACATGCTGTCATGTGGAGAAAGAGGAACACTCCTCCATTGCTGGTGGGAGTGCAAACTTGTACAACCAATGTGGAAATCAGTCTGGTAATATCTCAGAAAACTTGGAATAGCTCTACCTCAAGACTCAACCATACACTCGTGAGTATACATCCAAAAAATTCCTAACCAAAACACAAGGACATCTCCTCAACTTTGTTCATAGTAGCTTTATTTATAATAGCTAGAAACTGGAAACAACCAAGATGTCCCTCAACCAAAGGGGCAAGAAAAAGTGTGGTACATTTACACAATGGAATACTACTCAGCCATCAGAAACAAGGAAATCATGCAATTTTCAGCCAAATGGATGGAACTAGAAAAGCTCATCCTGAGTGAGCTAACCCAGATAAAGAAAGATGCACATGGTATATATTCACTTATAACTGGATTTTAGCCATATAGTACAGGATAACTATCCTACAACCAACAGACAGAAAGGAACAGGAAAATAGACTTTGTTACCTGTTAGTGGGACCCCTTGCCATAGTGGAGCTGCCATGTAGGCTCTCAGTAGAAGAGGAAGCTCTTAGCCCTCATATGACTGCTGAAATGAGAGGGGCTGATATGTAGGAATACTCCACACCACACTGGAGGATTAGGATAAGTGCAAGAAGGGAGAAAAGGTGGGAAGGTGGGACTGGGAGGGGTGGAAGGAGGAGACTGTCATGGTAATATAACTTGAAGTAATAAAAAAAAAAACCTGAGCTAATAGCACTAACACAATTTTCGTGTCATGGGATTAGTAAAGTTATTACAAAGATACTGATTTTGATCATCAGGTGTCTCATTTTTAAAATGCATTGCTGTGGTTTAATTCTTAAACACATATGCCATGTTATTTAATACTTGAATTTTAAATCTTCAGTGATCCTTAATGTGTAGTGTAAATCAAGTAAACTATATTTAAATTTCATCTACCAGGATCCACAAGAAAAAGTTTAAATAATACAGCTATTATTTTAGCATATTCATAGTAGTAAGGATTTCAATATTAGTCCCAAATGCCTTTCTGTGTTTCATTTTTATATTATAGAAATAATTTAACATGCAACACTGATGTCTATACTTCTAGACTTGTAATAAAAAGAAAAGATGCTATTTCTCATGAAAGATTGTTTTACTTGGGACTACAGCTTTCATAAAACATCTGGATTACAGCAACTGAACTGCTGCTGATTTTTCTTAAATGTAAATGTAATATCCATATGCCACACAATAAGAAGAATTCCAGGTTTGTTTGTTTTTGTTAGCCTCTGTAGTCTCTGAATAAATCAGGAACTGTTCGCTTTTCCTTCACTTTTCAGCTTCGTTCCATCTAGTTTAACATTTGTGATGAGTAAATGTATTCATTTTTCAAGGAAATTCCCTATTCTTCTGACACCAACCATGATTCAGCAAGACACCATGAGAGACAATCATAGCTCTGATGAATTGCCCTCCTATCTCAGCCACACTACCAAAACATACTCTTAGAAAGTAGCTGGAGTTCTTTTCAATTTTCATTTTCCATGTTAGTGACCCTCTACATATGGTCTCATAGAGCTTGTATTTAAGTCAGCCTTTTAGGCACCACAGTCTTGCTGATAGACTTGAATGTATATGTGTACATTAGAAACCATAGGGCTGGAGAGACGGCTCAGCCGTTAAAGGCTAGGCTCACAACCAAAAATATAAGAAACCACTATTCTGTTCAAATGAGGCTGATATAATTCCTTCTAAACTTCACTTTAATTTACTTCAGAGCATACAAATGCCATTTCTGCTATCTATTTGGGCTGTGATCCATTAGTGGTATTTATTATAACATAGTTATGTTATTATAACATAACAAACATAGAGGTCTTAAGTTTGCCAATCTGATTACCCCAAATCCTGTTCAACTTCAACTCCCACCCACGCCCCCCTTTTTCTTTATTCCCATGTCTCAACCTATTTCTGAACTCCAGAGTACATAAATATTTGCTTAAATTAACAAATGCTTATGTAAAAGAAACGCCTCCTCTCAACTCTCTTCTCAATGATTTTAGTGCTTTAATAGTAATCACTAGATCATATCTTGTAAACATTTAAAAGATAAAAATTGTCTCTGTTGAGTACAAAGGGGTACAAAATGTTATGCAATAGACTTTTATTTTACAAAACATATACCCCAAATAATTGCCTATTTTCCCCTCAAATTTAAAAACCACAAAAATACTGGTTATTCACTCAAAAAATTAGTTCCATTCCCTGTCAAGTGCCAGTAGCTGAATGAGATGCTAGGAAATACAGTGATGGTTAGGAGAGGTGTGGTTCCTGCATCACTAAAACACACATATAGTGACAAAGACAGACAACTAGGCAAGGATAAAAACACAATTTGATAAACCACATAATCATTCATCAATGAACATGAAGTGGCCAGATGCATGCTTCTAAAGGATAATCATATAAACATGTACCTGAGAGGCAATTAGGTGTAGGTTAATTGAAGTAGTCTGATTGAAGCAGAGGGAAGAAGCCATGTGTAAACAATCCAAGCAGAAAGAATATCATCTGTAAAGGGATTTGTATTTGCTTTCAGTGAACTGAAGTGCTGTCTCATAAGGTATTAGAATTCATAACAGATTTAACATTACATTTTTTGACTTAGGGTATAACATATTAGACTGTAGAACAATCATAATGTCAGAAACTATAAAATTGTTGCATTAGCTTTTTCACTGAACAAGCTCAGGAGTGTGGCATGACTTCCTATTGCCTAATTTTGTTTCTCCTTACCCTATCATCTTTTAGTGTTACAAGAAAATGCACTTACATAGCTCTGGGTGTCACAGAATTAGAATGAACATATCTGTAGAGAATTGATTAGTTTTCTTTCTGGTTGAGATGTAAAACATACACCGGATGATGAAGCTTTGCTATGCATACCAGGCAGGAATAAGTAGGCAATCACTCCCCAAGGCCTGGATTCTTTCTTTGGCTCTGAAAACTCTACCATTTGTGAAGGGACCTTTTGTTGTTTTTTTTTTTTCAACCTAGGAAGATTCATTTCCATTTTTCTAAGCTTCAGCAAGGTTACTAAAGATGAGGCACTTCTGAAAAATGAAATGATACCTATAAAATTAAAAAGAAATCCAACATAACAACATATGCGAGGTATTTTCTGCTGTCTCAAAATTAGTCAATAGAAAAACAGATTGAAGAAAAGAAGTGAGAGTTATTCTAAATTCTAAAAAAAAAATTATGAATGACTGGGGATAGATATTACCTGCAGTGAGGAGAATATGAAAAATTGTAATTGGACCTCACTTTCAAAATTATATTACAAAGTTTCCCTGGATTTCCTTACCCACTGAGTAAAGCCAGCTGCTATGGCATGAGCCAACTGTAGAGGCACTCAAGAACTGATGCTGTTTAGTAGACAAGTACTGATAACCCAAGGCCTGATCTTCTGGGTTGAATTAGGACCATCTAAAACTCATGTGTTCCTCAGAATAGGGTCTTCATCTCTGAGGTCTTTAGAATAACAACAATGTGGCCAGCAGAATGGGTGTTAGTTAACACATTTGAAACATAGGGAACATTATGATAATCCAGAGAAAATGGTCATCTATTAGCCAAGAACTAGCACCTGGAAAAGACCTTTCTTTACAGGCCAAAGAGGAACTCAAGCTTACCAACATATATATCTAAAGCACTAGCCTCCAGAGCTCAGTAAAATTAGATTTTAGTTGGATAGAGTACTGGACCCATGGAACATGATGATGGCCACTCCAGGGTACATCTTCCAGCAAGTCTGAGTGAATAAGTGGAGAACAACATTGAAAGAAACTCCTCCCCAAATTGAGCTGGAAAAAGTATTACAAACAGATAAATCAAGAAAAGCAATCTGTTGTGGAGTGGAATATAGATTCGTGACTTTTACTGTAATGGATATAAGTGAATTCATCCAAAGATTTGAAAGGTGTTTGAGTGAAAGGAACTTTTGTTTGTTCAATCTAAGAGACTACATTTCTCCACTTTTCCAAACCTCACCAAGATCACTAAAGATGCGACATCTCTTAAAAATGAAATGATATGTATAAAATAGAAAATAAATCTAACATAACAAGATATGAGAGACATTTTCTGCTGTCTCAAAAAATGTTTGACTGAAGCCACTTCAAATGGATGTAAAAAGTCTAATTATGACTTCTGGGACAGAAAATACACAGCCAGAAATCCATTGTGTAAAGTATAAAACTAAACTTTGGGAAATACACAGCTTTAGGGTGAGAGTGGGAGAGAGGATCCATAGAAAAATTCTTACAGTCCACATATATGAGAGGAACAAGATATTATCAAAAAAAATCTTTCAAGAACAGATTTGTGTCTTCTTTCCCCTTATTGGGGGTATGCATTCGAAAAGCCTTTCAGGGCCCCACTTTCCTACGTTATCAATGACTTTCAAGATCCTTCCTGTTCTGAAGCTTCATTTGAAGTATAGCCTGGATGCTCATCCCTCCTACCAGTTGGACCAACCCAAGTCTTAGGTCTACTCAGAGTGTGCTGCCACCAGAGCACTGTGCCTGCTGCTCAGGGCTTCAAATCTTATTTGTTTTCTCATGTAGTGCACTGTGTCCAACTCCCAAACAGAAACTCATTATGCATTAAACCTTTCTGGTATGCCATTTGTATTATTTTCTGTACATATTAATGTTTTGAATTATTTCATGACTTATAAATTAAGCCAATGAAAAGGACTCAGATGCCACTGAAATATGCTTCATAAGTAGAAGTTAATAATCCTACTACATGTTGGAAACCAAGATTTTCATCTCCGGGGACTAGAGAGATGGATCAGTCTTTAAGAACAAACACTGCTCTTACAGGAGATCCTAGTTTGGTTCCCAGCACCCACATTAGGTGGCTCAGATGTAACTACATATCCTGGAGATCTGACATCCTCTGCTGGCTTCTGCCACTGTTTGCACTCACATACAAACACCCATGCACAGACAAACACACATAAATCTTTAAAAAAATTAATAAAATCATTAATCAAAATTTGTTAATTGAGAAGATTTGGTTTCCTTTATTCTGGTCAACTTGAATATACATAGTTTTATATTATATATTTTCGAATTTATTATATGTAATAATATATATTATTATATTAATATATGTAGAGGAATTTTTTTTTTGGTTTTTCGAGACAGGGTTTCTCTGTATAACAGCTCTGGCTGTCCTAGACTCACTTTGTAGACCAGGCTGGCCTCGAACTCACAGAGATCCGCCTACCTCTGCCTCCCAAGTGCTGGGATTAAAGGCGTGCGCCACCAACGCCCGGCCATGTAGAGGAATTTTAATCCAGCAACATGGTTGCTCTGGCAAGGGATCACATCTAAAGACCTTCTAGGTCTATGTGATCTGACTGGAATATAGACATACCCAAAATACACACCCTTAATCCTGAACAATGAAGTCTAATTGAGGAACAGACAAAGTGATGAATCAGAGAAAGATTTGACAGAATGTGTCAAAAATAAGATACACTCAACTGTCAGGAGAACAGACAGGAAAGAGAGGGTACTTAAGACGCAGTACCGTACAGAAGAGGAGAGTACAGTACAGGAATACAGTAGAGTTCATGCAGTCAGTACAGTATAGTTCGGTGCAGTTCTGTTGAGTTCAGTGTAGGCAGGTCAGTGAAGTTCAGTTCATGGAGTTCAGAAGCAGTTCTTCCAAGCAGAGTGATTCAGAGAGAAGCCAAGAGAAGCCTATTGTAATCTGTCAGTTTGGAGAGGAGCTTTGAGCCAGAACAGTTGAATTGAACCAGACAGTCAGAGAGTTCAGAAAGAACAAGAAAGGATGAACTTATTCAACAGTAAGTCTTGGAGGCTGAAAACATTTTAGACTTAGGTCACTAGTTGGAAGCTAGAAGCTAAAGCCTTCAGTGTGGGGGTTTACAGAAGATTAGATTGTATAGAGGCTAGAAGCTTCCAGGCCTAGGCCTAAGGATCTAAAGAACAGAGTTAAAACCTCTGGGCTCAGTCCAAATCATATATTTGTAAAACTTGATTATGACCCTCATCTCATTCCCTCATCTGAGGACATAAAAGCAACATTTACAAACATATTTACATATTTCTATATTTTAATAATTCATAGTGAGGTTATAATTTATTGTTTGGAATACTAACTCTTTGATATCTCCAAGGTATCAGCCACAGAACTTCCTTCAAATATCAAAATATTATGCAAAAAGCATGTGGTATTTGCATATGGTTACATAATTTTCCTATGTTATTTATACTTACTAAAAAAAAACAAGAGATTTACCTATGTATAATCATCTTAAAATCACACAATAAATAACATAGCACACATGCCATGTCAAGTATTATTACAAATGTACTTAAAGAATAATTGATAAAAATAAAGTCTGTACATGTCTCATACAGGCACATTTTGTTTTTAATACATGTTTTCTGAGTTTGACTAAATCTACTGATACAGAACCTGTGGATATTCAGGGAAGCCTGGATAGTCTGCTTTTGTCTTTTAAAATGTGAGCTGATAGTGCTACAGCTTACTGTCATTTGGGGTGATTTTTAGTGTTTACATAGAAAAGCATTGCACATGTACATTGTGTCTGCTTCAATTGGACAAGGGAGTGATTTTCTTTTACCTAGAAAACTGTATTTGTTTCTCATCTTCTAGCTTTAGAAGAAATTTGCAGAAGAGAATAGACAGGCTGTAGGGGCTGATAGGTTAATATAAGTTAGATTTAGTGAATACCTAAGTTTCTGATACAGTCTCTTAATTCGGGGCATGAAGATCAACTGCTGTGAGCAATTAGCTTATCAGCTTATGGATGAAGTCAGGTGAAATGAGGGGAGTCTCTTGGACTGAAAAACAAGGTTGAAGCCAGGTGAAACAAGGAAAGACTATATGACCTAGCATTGCTTTCAACTGCTAAGTGGGCAGAGCCCAAATTAAGCTGAAGCAGGTGGAACAAGGAGTGATCCTATTTAAGGACAAGTGGATGAGCCCAGAGAGCTGCGTGCTAAGGGCCCCCGATATGAGAGAGCTCCGAGAGTCCTGCTGGAGAAAGTTCTGGTAGACCAATGGCCAGATCTCCCTGAGGCAGAAGGAAGCTGGTGAGCAGAGAAAGCCTCGGCAAGACAGCAAAAGGCCAAGGACTAAACCCTGTGGCTCAGCTTTTGCCTAGAGGGGTTTGACCTGTCCGAACAGTGGCCTGAACGGAACTGTGGCCAGCTTTAAAGACTGAGGCAGAACGGCAGAGTTGCTGATACGAAGGAAGTAAGGTGGCCTACAGACGCTGAGGTCTCCCAGAGAGAAGAAAGCCTCAAGCCTTATTTAAAGTGAGACTTCGATAGCCAATTTACCCTGACGAACCTGCGTCTGAGCTATTCCAGAAAAAGGACTGCTAAGTGCGTTAAAGAGTCTACCCCCGAGACTGGTTTCCTGACGACTGAGGACCTGCCCCAGAGACTGTATCATTCTAAAAGGGTATGAAAGTAGTTGTTATGATTATCAATAGGTTTAGCGGATAGGTTAAAGGGGTTGTAGGAATTTATAGGATTAATAGTTAAGAAATTGTTGGTGTTTGTTATAAGTGAATTTAGAAATAAATAAATAAGAGTTAAATAAATAATAATTTAAAAGATCGGTTACAACAGGCTCCTAAGGAATTTGATTTGAATTGCCAAATAGGGAAGAACTGGACTGTGGGCAAACACGTTTCCTAATAGAATGTAGCTGAGATTGTCTCTATTCATTCCATTCAATTCTGATGCTCTGAGATATTTTATAGTTTTGAATATAAGTTTATGGGATTTGTTAAGCTGTGCATATTTGATATTATTGTTTGAGATAAAAATGTTCTTCCATTACATAGTCAAACCCTGGACATCTTTCAGGAAATAAGCACAGCAGTTGATAATCTAAACCTTAATTTTCACCCTAGATGGGGTGCCTTATCAAGCTCCAGTACAAGTGGAAGCTCTTGGCCCTCCCTGATGCAAGATCTGAGGGAGTATCATATGTGAGTGCCCACCTCATCTGAGGAGAAGGAGAGTACCAAGTAGAGGAACAAGGAGGGAGGGAGGGAGGGAGGGAGGGAGAGAGGAAGGGAGGGGCCAGGAGGGGAGGAGAGAGGAAACTATGTTCTAGAAGTAAATAATACTTTTTAAAGAAAAGAGTTAATAAACTTAAAAATATAATAAAAATACAATGTAAAATTTTCAAACTATAATTTACCAAAGGTATAATTGCCTTACTGGCATGAAAGGAAAATGGCCTTAATTTCAGATTAGAATGTTAGACTGCAGGTGGCCACAGAGATTGAACAAACTTGATAGCAGCTTAAAAGTTCTTTTTTTTTTTTTTTTTTTTGTAGCGGTATAGGATATTTCCATGGTTTGGCATTAAAAAGCAGGTAACAGGTTTAAAACACTGTAAATAAATTAAAGGTGACAGCTGTTCAACCTGGTTTTACAAACCTCCAAGAGTTGAAAAAACTTAGAGCTAAGGTAAAATAATGCATGGTGTTAGCCCATGCCTTTACCTCCAGCAGAGACGGGAGGATCACTATAGAGTTAGTTGTCTTATAAATTCTAGAGTTACAAGAAACAGGGTGGTGATGGTGCACACCCTTAGTCCCATCATTGGGGAAGAATACACCCTTAATCCCAACACACTAGAGACAGAAACAGGCAGATCTCAGAGCTCAAGGTCAGCCTGATACAAAACAAGCTCTAAACAGAGAAAAACTTTGATCCAGGGGTGGAGGAGCACATCTTTAATTCCATCATTTGGGAACCACATGTCTTTGATCCCAAAATTTTCTCTTTTTAACATTCAAAAATTTTTTATGAATTTGTTGAGAATTTATACTGTATTTTTATCATGTTTGCCTCTCCATGCCTCCCCTTAACTATTCGTAAATATACCATAGCTTCACTTTCATGTTTTTTAATCAATAAATCATAAATTCCAACTTGTGTTACCTATATACATATAGTGTGAGACCATCCATTGGAACACACTGGGTTTACCAGGAACCATATCCTTAAAGAACACTATCTCCCTCCTGCAGAAAGGCAACAAAGCTCCTTAATTAGATATAGGGGCACCTGTGTTCTTTCCTATTTCATGTTGGAATTTTTACTAGCTTTATTTTTGTGCAGGTCTTGTGCAGAAAATCACAACTGCTGTGAGTTCATGAGTAAAGTGATCCTTTCGCAATTAGAAGACACTCTTTCTGTTCCTCCCGGAGATCTGGATCTTACAATTTTTATGACTCCTCTTGTATGGCAGTTCCTGAGCCCAGAGAAGGAGTGTAGTATAGAATATCCCATTAGTGACTCAACACTCTACTGACACTATTTTTGACACTTTGGTCAGCTCTGTGATTTCTGCATTAACCACTATTGACTGAAACTTCTCTGAACATGTCTGAGAGGTGGACTAATCTGTGGGTACAGATATACAAATTTAAGGGAAGTATATATTAACACTAAGGATGTTTTCAAAAGCCAAATTTAAATCTACTATATTATTATATATACATACATATGTATATATTGATATATATACACACATATATGTATATAAACATATAGTTTGATTGGAGCTATCCTATATGAGGATTGTGCACATCCCAGAGCCATGGTGACCAAATAAAAACTCAGGGCCAGATGTGCGATATTTTCCTCAAGCTGTTGGTTAGCTGTGTCCCAGAGATCCCTTGCCAAATAATATAGGCTGTTGTCGTTATTCTTGGTTGCCTACCAAGAATTTAGTTGTAAGATTCTATTTTTGAAGATATCAAACTAATCACAGAACATGAAGAAATCAAGTTGGTCCTAACTAGGAAGCTTCTTCCAAGCTGACTAGTTTCAAAACATTGCAAAGTGCTACACAGGCTGCTTGGATAAGAAAGTCATCAGGAGTTTTATCCAGCTGTGAACCATATGCTCCTAGGTTCAATAGTAGCAAAGATAATATGGAGGTGACCAACCATGCTGTTATTGGATTTAAGGCCAGCTCTGCAGTGGAAATATACGTCTGACACCATAAATCTGGCCAGGAACCCTTAGTAGAGGATCCACAGACGCCTGAGATGAAGTTACTACTATTAAAATTAACTTCTTAACCCCATAATACTAATATAGTAGAAAATTTCTGAACTTAATCCAAATGAAACAGCCAAATTATGTTATTTATTATTGCTCCTTTTCTTTTATCTTACTTTTGGAACTGGAGTTATGGAACTAAAACCCACATCAATTTAGAATACTTGAGGCAGAGCTATTCCAAGTTTTCGATATCACCAGACTGATTTCCATAGTGGTTATACAAGTTTGCACTCCCCCCAGCAATGGAGGAGGGTTCCCCTTTTTCACAACCTCACCAGCATGTGCTGTCATTAGAATTTTTGATCTTAGCCATTCTGACAGGTGTGAGATGGAATCTCAGAGTCATCTTGAGTTGCATTTCTCTGATGATTAAGGATGTTGAGCATTTCTTCAAGTGTCTCTTGGCCATTACAGATTTCCCTTTTGTCAATTCTCGGTTTAGCTCTGTTTCCTTTTTTTTTTTTTTTTTTTGATTGGATTATTTGGTTTCTTGGTGTTTAATTTCTTGAGTTCTTAATAAATTTTGGATATTAGCCTTCTGTCTGATGTGGGGTTGATAAAGATCTTTCTCCAATCTGTAGGTTGTCATTTTGTTCTAATAACAGTGTCCTCTGCCTTACAGAAGCTTTTCAGTTTCATGAGGTACTATTTGTTGATTGTTCATCTTAGAGTCTGAGCTATTGATGTTCTGTTCAGGAAGTTGTCACCTGTACCAATGAGTTCAAGACTTTTCCCCACTTTCTCCTCTATTAGACTTAGTACGTCCGGTTTTATGTTAAGGTCTTTGATCCATTTAGACTTAAGTTTTGTACAAGGTGATAAGTATGGGTCTAATTTCAATCTTTTACATGTCGACAAAATACTTACAATAATTTTTTCTTGTTTTTGCTTTTTTTATGGAGCAAAGCCTTCAAATAGTATATGTTATATACCAAGGGACAACTCAATGTTTGGATTTAAAGACTTGTGATGTATCTTAAGAAAATATAATGAAAGAAAGAGGGAATTTCTGTGCATTTTATTCCAAATGTTTTTCTATATCAACTGTAATAAGTAAAATAGAAGCATTAAGCAAATGAGTGAGTAGAATCTCACACAGCGCGTGGATTGTCTCTTCTTAGGAAGTTGAGTTTATTAAGGCATACACAATGTCCTCCTTGGTGTCAATATGAAGTGGTAGAGTTGAGGTTCATTTCACTCCAGAAGCCAAGAAACAAACACAGGTATTATAATCATAAAATCCATTGTTATCCATGATAAAAGATATATTTCTATTTAAGGTCTAGGTTAATAAACACTTAAATTACATATAGCTTAAAACTCATAAAATATATTTTTAAAATTTATTTTTAAAATCCTAAACATGCTTAGCATGATCCCATGCCTCTTATTCCCAGCACTTCAGAGGCAAAGGCAGGCAGGTCTCTCTAAATCAGAGAAAAACCTGCTGTACTGAAAGTTCATGGTAGACTAGGGAACATATGGAGACTTTGTCTCAAGAAAAAACAAATTCTAAACATTAGCATTCTCAGTACAGAATGGGCACAGGGCTGGACTGATGTTGTCACAGGTTGATTTACTCCCTTCTTTAGAACATAGCCTATGTAGCTCTGGAAGGTCACTTTGTGGGAACTTTAGATAATGGTTTATGGGATTTAATTGGTTATTTTCTTTAAATGAGTCTCCATTGTAAATCTTTTTTTTTTTAATTTGGAATTCCCCTACTGTCCTTTCTGTGATAACATATCCAGTACTATTAACTGAAGACAGAAACCTGTAATTGAACACAACTGTGCTTAAAGTTTTAAGAGCAGTGACTGTTAGTTTCTGAGAATAGACTCTATCAGATAGTGTTAAATAAAATTTTTACAGTGATGTGGCAGAGATATTTTTGAAGAAGGGTGATGTTAGATTTGTGAATAGATAGATTTGTCTTTCAGTTGTCTGAAAAATAAACAGCTCACTTTTAGGTAAAGCAGGGCTCTGATAGAGTTATTTCACTTTGTTGTTCCTTGTCACAGTTTCAAAACTCTAGTGACACTTAAATTAAGAATAATAATAGAAAAAGTGAGACAAACCTAGAAAGCTTGGCTTTTGTCAAACTAGAATGGTAACTGAAGAACACTAAATTTGTTTGAACTTTCCTTTCTCCTGTTTTTTTTTTTTTTCTTTTTCTTTAAAAGAACTACCCTTCAAAGGACACTGTCATTCAAACAAAGCAGCAGCCTACAGAATGGGAAAAGATTTTTACCAACTCCACATTCAATAGATATATAAATAACTCTAAAAACTAGATACCCCAAAAAACCAAATAAGTCAACTGGAAAATCTAAACAGAGAAGTCTCAATAAAGGAAACTCAAATGGCTACAAAACATTTAAGGACATGTTCAACATCCTCAGCAATCAGGGAAATGCAAAACAAAACTACCTTGACATTTCATCTTACACCTGTCAGGATGGCTAAGGTCAATAATGCAAGTGACAGCTTGTGCTGGCAAGAATGTGGAATAAGGGCACCTCATCCATTTGCTGGTGGGAGTGCAAACTTGTACAGACACTATGGAAATCAGTGTGGCGATTTCTCAGAAAGATGGGAATTGATCTACTTCAAATTTCAGGTTTGTCACTCTTAGGTGTATACCCAAAGAATATATCATCCTATCACCAGGACACTTGCTCAACCATGTCTATTGTGGCTCTATTCATAATAGCCAGAAATTGGAAACAACCTAGAAAATCCTTAACATAAGAATGGATGAAAAAATGTGGTACATTTACACACTAGAGTATTACTCAGTAGTTCAAAAGAAATGTGATCATGAAATTTCCAGGCAATAGATGAAACTAGGAAAATAATGAACCTGAGTGAGCAAACCCAGAACCAGAAAGATACGTATTAAATGTATTCTCTTATATGTATATTAGTCATTAAGTAAATGATAACCAATCTACAATCCATAGACCCAGAGAGGTTAGGTATAGATAAAGGGATTGGGGGCAGCACATGGATCTTATGGGTGGACTGTAGGAAGTAGGGTGGGAAAGGAAGGATTAGTTGGGGATGAGAAAGTGTAAAGAGGTTAAGGGAGGGAATATAGAGAGACACAGATAGAATTGAATGGCATTTGAAGGGTAGTATGGAAACTAGTGTAGTGGAAACTTTCTAAAATATATGAAGGCGATCCTAATAAAGTTTCCAAATAATGGGGGAGATTGAGTCCCAACTGGTCATGTGCCACCAAAGGAAGCCTCCATTACCAAAACTGTGTATAATCCAATTGAGTTGTTGGTCACAACTCCAAACTATCAAGGCTGTTACAGGTTGCTCTCCACATACGGACAGCCAGGCCCCATTGCTGAAGGCAGCATGCATGCAATTCATTAACATGGAAAGGTTGAATTTTTCATATATAGAACCTTCACCTCTACTATCTTAGTTATGATTTTTACTGATGCAATGAAACAGCATGGTCAAAAACAGCTTGAGGAGGGAAGGTTATTTTTCTCTCACAGTTCCACATAACATTTCATCATCAAAAACAGTGAGGGAAGCAACTCCCACAAGGGGAAAACCTGAAGGGAGAAGCTGATGCAAAGGTGCTACATACTGGATTGCTCCCCATGACTTGCTCCAGCCTGTTTTCCTACAGATCCCAGGACTACCATCCCAGGTATGGCACCATGCACAATGGATTGAGCCTTCTCCCCATCAGTCCTTAATTAAGAACATGCCCTACAGGCTTGCCTACAGCACAATCTTGACATTTTCTTAATTGAGGTTTCCTCCTCTCAGATGAGTTTAGCTTGTGTCAAATTGATATAAAACTAGCCGGTATACCTACAATTTAGTGTGCTTTGAATGAGAAAGTATTCTACAGGCCACCAAAAGAACAACTCAAGCAACAACCAAGCCACAAACCTTTTGATCTATAATACTGTCTTGCCTGCAAAATATGCTAGGCAACATTGACACAAAACTCTTGGGAGTAACAAACCAATGGCTGATTTAACTTAAGGCCCACTCCAGAAGATGGAATTCAGACCTAATACTACTTGAGCAACTAAGAACCAGAGACTAGATAACCTAGAGACCTAGGATAAAACCAAATATTACTGGTCAAAAACAACACCCCCCAACAAACAAATAAACAAAAATAGCTATAAAATGACTCCTAATGTTATTCTGCTATAGTCATAGATCAGTACCTTATTCAGCCATCATCAGTGAGGCATTCTCCTGCAGCAGGTGGAAACAAATATACAGATCCACAACCAGACACTAGGCAAAGAAAGAGAGAGAGAGATTTCTTGAAACACTGAGCTCTAGATGGGATGTCTCCATCAGATCCCTCCCCTCAGAACTCAGGGAACTCTGCATAAGAGGAGGCAGAAGGAATGTAAGAGCCAGAGGGGATGAAGGACACTAGGAAAACAATGGTCTTTTTAACCAGTTGAGCAAAGCTCATATGAACTCCCAAAGACAAACAGCAAGCAAGAGGCCTGCAAAGAAAGGTCTGCACCAGGTCCTCTGATCTGTATTATAGCTTCCAGTTTGATTTATTCTTGTGAGAATACTGAGTGTGAATGAATGGGTCTCTGTAACAGAATAGTTTTATTTATAAACACTTATATTTATTAATACTTAACAAACATCTATAAAATACCTAAATCCTATAACCTAAAACCTACAATCTAAAGTTTGTAATCTATCTAAGAATACCCTAATACATAATTGTGGCCTATTTATTTCTGTTGTTTTGTATTTATTGTTATAAGAGAAAGAACCATGTGTTGGACTGAAAGGGGGAGCTTTGTTGGGGGGGGGAAGATATACCTTAAATTAAAAAAAGAAGGGTAGAGGATGGGGGTTTGAGGGGGAAGAGGGTGGAAGGGTGGGACTGGAGGAGGGAGTAGGGTGGGGATTGTGATTGAGATGTAACTTGAAGAAATAAAAAATAAATTATAAAAAAAGAACACTTTAATACCTATCTAAAAGCAGTTAACACTATTTTAACTTTCTTAAAAGGATGTTAATATTGTAGGTCCATTCAGGATGACTTGGTGTTACACCAGTCCCGTCAGGTAGTATCTTTCTTTTAAGCTTAAAGTCTTTTGGACCTTCTTTGCCAGTTCACAAGGCCAATTTATTTCAACCACCAGATTGTGGCCGGATTACAAAGTCAGTCTGTTCCAACTGCCAAACTGAGGCCGGCTTTTTTCACAGCTGAGACTTGCTTCCACGATCTCTTTGGCCCGGGCAAGCCTCAGGACCTTAAGCCTCCCCTAGTGGCTTCTGAACTTTGCTTCCCTGGCTCACTTTTTTAGCTCTCTGAGGCCCCAAAACTGATGCCTTCAAGAAACTCTCAACAGGTTTTATACCATACCTTTGCCTCTATTGCAGTCTAAATTCTGTTAGTGGCATACATCGCTGGGTCCTTCTTCAGGGTGACTTCTCATTCAGTGAGGGCAGGAGGAAGAGCTCAACCACATGGAGCCTCTGGCTTATGTGTTGCATTATCTCATGATCCTTGGCAGTCTCAAGGGTCCACGATATTTCTTGAAATGCTAGCACTCCTGTTGCTGACATCATCTGTGTGGCTTGAGCTGTTTCTTAGCCACACTCCTTCAACAGGATTGTTCATTTCAGCAAACCAAAGTTATGTCAAGCCTTCCTTATGTGCTGCCAGATACTAATCTGAACTGCGTACTAAGTTCACTAAATAGGCCTAACTTCTACCACAGGTCTTTGAGTCTTGTGCTTTTTCTTGGGCTCTTTTCTTTCATTGATTTGCCTTGTCCAGATGTGATTCAATGTGGTTTTTTTTGTGTGTTTGTTTTATCTTATTTTATTTTATTTTGTTATACTTTTTTGTAACCTCTTAGAAGCCTGTTCTTATCTACGAGTAGAAAGAGAGTGGAATGGGAGGCAGGGAGGTACTAGGAGGAGTACTGAGAGGGGAAACAGTAATCAGATTATATTGTATGAGAAAAGAATCTCTTTTCAATTAAAGTGAAATAATAATAAAATAAAATGTAAAACTATACTTGTATTATTTTTAATGATCGAAAATTTATTTATAGTATTTTATTTTATATTTAAATAACACTCCTGCATTTTTAACATATTCAGATAGGTAGAAATATACTGAAAACTGAGTCAATTTGACCAGATAATATTACCCACTGGCTAATTTTGTAGGTACATTTCTTGACTTGGGTAATGGGATATGCTCTCTGTTTATTGGCATCAAAGATAAAGGGATTATCCTCAACGAGGTGAATGCCCTGGCTTTGTGCATTATACACACCTGCCATTCTGTTTTGTAAACTGGGCCAAAATGAAGGAACTACTTTGGTGGGGAAGTCAGCTAAACATGTATTTGTTTTGTTTCAACTAGCTTCTGGAGGGAAAAATACATCTTCTAAAATCAACCTTTGGAAACTTTCTTGTAGACTCCATATGCATGCTTAATGTCCTCTTGGTTTCTACTCAATTATAGGTTATACACAACTCATAGAGCCACTTGTGGGAATTCATTGTGGGGAAAGGATTATTTCACACTTTTACTATCAAGTCTGTTTGTTTTTCCAGTAGATTGAAAAAAATAACTCTCTCTCTCAATTTGATGAGTTCCTTAAGTTGCCCCAGAATCAAGGGTCAGAGAAGTGCAAGCACACAGTCAGTTCTCAATTATCTAGAAGCAAACAACACACAGCAGGATATCCAGTTTGGAACACACTGTACTCTGGCTTTCTGTTTGGTGCTGGCAGATGAAACTGTGATGGAGTAAGAGGGAGAGAATATTTCTTCTGCACTCTGAGGAATGTTCCTATGTCAGAGGAAAATTCAAAAGTTCACTTCGACTCCTTCCCCATGCACTTGATAATGTGGTGGTGAGGGTACCTCTGTGCAGGTGAGTGATTTTATATATATTCAGTGTTACTGTCCACTTGACTCATTGCCATCCCTAGGCTTCTGGGATACCAGAGACGACTGTGGGGGGCAGAGGGCAATTACTGTATGAACAGAGAAGAGATGAACACAGAGTGGAGAGCATTTTCTCCCAGTGTTCACTGTACCATAAAAAAAAAGAGAGAGAAAAAAGTAAAAGTTTACTTACACTGGGTTCTTGTATAATGTATTATTTAGTGAATTTTTTCCTATGTGTTACAACTAAGCAACCTCCAACGTTGGTATTCCACAGGGCATCAACTGACTTGTTAAAAATGTTCATGTAAAAATTTAAAGTCTAATTTATCAATTAAAAAGAACTCTTATGAAAATATAGACTATACTAAGCATACAAAAAGTTATACATTTAGAAGTGCAGAAAAGAGCTGTGGTAGTATAAACTGTTTGAAATTCAATGCTTGCTTCTAGACAAACACAACGGATGCTACTATAAAATCCATTTCTTTTGTTTTGTTGTTTGCTAAATCTGTTTCTAATGTAGTAAGGTGTGGTTTCATGAAGGAAAAGGTGAATGTGTTTTAAAATATTTTTCATTAGTGTCATAATCAAAAAACAAAATCAATGATTCCCTTCCCTGTATATTTGGAATTATTTATCTCTTCCATTATGGATTTAAAGACACATTTTTGTGATTTTTGCAAATAAATATAAACATTAAAAAAGGAAAAACCATCCCCTACACTTTAGATACAGCGAATTGAAGGGTTTATTTCCATCATCAAATTCATTTGTTACATTTTTGACTAATGGAAAGGAATGATTTAATCTTTACATTTATGTGATTTGCATTATCAAAGGGTGGGTTAATAATGCATTTGATGAGCATTAACAGGATAGATAGCACTCAGGCCACAATTAATGTGTACTTTGTCAGCAGAGAGAAGAGAAGCGAATAGCATACAGCCTAATGGAGACTTTCTCAGATGTACTATGAACAGAAGCCTTTTTAAAAAATAAATAAATAAATAAATAACAAAAGTGTCTAATGTTCAGCCTGAGAGAGAAACATGTTCAGCAACATCACCATCAGACTGTAAATCACTGTTAGAGATGTGTGTGCAGTGTTTCTATAAGGGTAGAAGGTGACGTTTGTGGTCTTAAGTGCTAAGTTGTAATCTGACCACAGGTGCCCCTTTTACCACTCTATGAACCGACAAAATCACCCTCACTTTATATGAGTTACAGATCAACCATCCCAAGAATTAATCATCTTTGGTCCACATTGTTTAATCTTAGGGAGCCCTCTAGGACTTTTCTGTGACTCCACTTCACATTCCTTCTACAGGCAGCATGGGCTGAGATCAGAGGCTAAATGAAATTCCCCGAAGAACTCATCTGCTACAATCCTTTGGTGCCTTATGAAAGAATTCGAAACCTACTCCTGTGATCAGAGGTGAGCGCTGCTGTGGGATACATTCTTACCCTCAGAGAAGAAGCTTTGAGGTGAAATAAAGACAAAAGTAGCATAAAGACAGGCAGCACAAACAGACCTGCCATTTGACCCCCTGCAGGGTAATTGGTGCACAATGATATATATATACAGTAAGTAGTTTGCAAGTAGAATGTCCCTTGGCCCAAGTTGATCTAGAATACTTTCTATATTCCACTATGTTGTTCTTCTGACCTACATCTTACCAGTTTCTAGCACCTGACTATTTGTGGCTCCAACATCACCATTACTTAGTAGGTGTTAGAAATTAAGAATTTCCCTTTAATCAAAACCTGTATGTTTTAGCAGAGATATGGAATATTTGTTTGCACATTGAAATGTTAGAAACCTTATTCTATATCATTCCTGTTTGATTTAAAGCAACACAAAATATTTTCGATGCTAATGCATAGCTTGTCTTGAAATTACTATTTAGAACTGGCTGTGTATTGCCATATGCTGTTCACTGGATGAATGGAGAATGTATGATGAGGGAACATTTAGCATTCATTCAGAAAAATTATTCTGTTTCAAATAAATGATTGAGCAAAAGTTACCCTTTTATGATAAATAGTCTAACACACTCTTAGAACAGTTACAGGTAAAAAGGAAGAGAAAGGTGAATGTGTATTTTCCGAGTTATTCATTATGTCACAGTTTAAACCTGCATTTTTTCATAAATTTGTGTCCTGACATTGGGAATGTATGTTACACCTTATAATTTTCCTAACTATGGCCTAATTATTCTTATTGTTTTGTATTGTATTTATTCTTATAAGAAAAAGAGACGTTTAAACAGGGGGAGCTGTTGGGGAAAAAAGATATACCTTAAATTAAAAAAAAAAAAGCAGATAAGAGGGTGAGGGGCAAGAGGGAAGGAGGGTGGGACCAGAAGGGGGAGGAGAGAGGAGATTATGATTGAGATGTAACTTGAGGAAATGAAAAAAATGTGTCCTGAAATGGATGTTGTATTTATTGATATTGATGCAACAACAGAAACTTGGATTATAAAGTCTTTTTAAACTGTGAATTTTAAACGATACAGAATAAAAGTGTCCTGGTAGATTTCACAAAGAGCTACATTTGCAACTAGTTGGCTCTTTGCTCCTAATAAACAGAAGAATTGTTCTACAGAGCCAGCCTTAAGGGAAAATGTTCCTTATAGTATTATGGACAGATTTTTTTATCTAAGTAATTATAACAGTCATTAATTTTCAAATTTGATTCTTAAAATTTATCATAGGAACTGGTATCTTTCCATGGTACACTTAACTAAATATTATTAGATTTTGTTACTTTTAACTTTGAAGCAGTTGAACTCCTTTTCGATAGTTAAATAAGCGACAAATTCAGTAGTATTAATTAATGTTTTCAAGATGTTATAAATACTCATATAGAACTATACAAATCAATGCTTCTCAACTTGTGGGTCATGACCCCTTTGTAGGATATCATATCAGATATTCTGCATGTCAGATATCAATATTAAGATTCATAACAGTAACAAAATTACAGTTATGAAGTAGCAATGAAACAATTTTATGGTAGAGGGTCAACACAACATAAGGAATTTATTAAATTATGATTTATTAAAAAGTGATTAAAGGGTGGCACCATTAGGAAGGTTAAGAACCACTGATATACATGGATCTGAGAAATGTCAAATGACTGTTTTCATGTTATCTTAACACATAGTCTATATGTTTTACTAGTTCTAATAGTGAGGAAAGATTGTGATTTTACAAGACTCAGATTTTCTCCTCACTGATCTGCACTGATTGGGTAATTTAAAAGATGACCAGATGTACAAAGTGTGAGTTATATGCCTGCAGTTGAAATTATTATTCTGGGGGTTAGTTATGTTCCTTTAAACTGCTTAGTTCCAGAGTAAATAACACAGCAACATTATATATTTTTAATTTATTTATTTGTTTTTCCAATCACATCTCCCTCCCTTCCTTCCTCCCAGTCCCACCCTCCCACCCATTTTTCCCATATGCCCCACACCCAGTACCAACCCATTCTGGCACATCAAATTGTATCAGGACTAAGTGCTTCCTCTTCCATTGACACAAGACAAGACAATTCTACTAGGAAACTGAGCTCCAATGGAACTCAACAGCATCTAAGTCCAAGATAGACCCCGTTCCAATTGTTAGGGGATCCACATGAGGACCAAGCAGCCCATCAGCTTCATACATGCAGTGGGTCTAGAACCAGTCCATGCAAGTTCTTTCGTTGGTGGTTCAGTCTCTATGTGTCCCTTTATGTCCAAGTTAATTGGCTTATGGGTCTTTGAGGTATATGCCCAAGAGTGGTGTAAGTGGGTCTTGAGATAAAACTATTCCCAACTTTCTTAGAAAGCACCAGATTGATTTCCAAAGTGGTTGTACAAGTTTGTACTCCCACCAGCAAGGGAGGAGTGTTCTCTTTTCTCCACATCCTTGCCAGCATGGGCAGACACTTGAGAGTTTTTGATCTTAGTAATTCTAACCGGTGTAAGATAGAATCTCATAGTCGAAACACTATATTTTTTATTAATAAACTGTAGAACTTAAGCTGGGTAGGTTCTGAGTTATACAAATTCTACCACTTTTAAAAACCACATGTATGTCTATCACTTGCAGACTGCTGGGTGGCTTCTGCTCTTTCAGCCTATCCTCAGGGCAAGCTCCTCTTGGCCATGTGTTCACAGTGCCATACTGCCCCATAGCTACTTCCTTCCTGATCCTCTCCACGTCTTCCCCCTCCACTTAGTGGTCCCTCTGAGACAATAGGCTCAGGAATCTCAGTTCTGGCTACCTCTCTTCTGCCCAGCTATAGGCTGTCAGCAAGCTTTATTTAACCAATCAGAGATAATTGAGAGCAAAAGTTTATACAACATCACATTGTATACATGAGAATCTGCTCATCTGTGCTATAACTGGATCTTGGGGGTCAGTGTTCAGCATTTGAGTACATAGCAGTACCAGACCAACCCCCAACATACTCCCAATAAGAGCAAACAAATATAAATACAGTTGAGTGTTTTCTGGATATTTTCTAGTAAAATCATAATCTATTTTTTCAAACTAAATGTGATCTTGCCATGTCAAAAATGTCAATTTTGCTTTATTTACTTATACAAATTGGAAGCTGTACTCAGATTGATCAGAGTTTCTTGGGACTTAGAACTTACCCAGGTGTCTTCAGTCTCTGCCTACCTCCCCCAGCCTCTTCAACCAGAAAGGATAGAACAGTTGCCAAAGGTTCTTTTCAACTACCAACAGCCATACAATGATTGCGCTTCACTCAACTGGGACTAATGCAAAGGAATTAGACAGATGTCCAGGAGTTCCAGCAATCACCATGCCAAGTCTTAAGACTAGAAAATACTTCAAATCACAGGCATGGCCAGTAGATATAATTGCTTCTTACTCTAGTCCTCTGCCATTATGCTAGCAGAAGTTAATCATACTGTGATCCATTCCTGTGAAATAATATTCCCCTGCCTTGCATCAGCTCAATTGTATCAGTTTATTTGACCAGTTTGGATCAAATATGAGCAAAGGTGATAAATGACTTTTCACAAAACATCTTTAAATGCTCCTCTCTCAACCCTCAGTTCTGGAAGTATCAGGTTCCGCTTGGGGTTTTGTTTCATCCTGTACCTGGAACAGAACAAGGGAACCACTGACTTATGTTGTAAGTAACATGGTTACTTACACATAGTTAACACAGACACACACACACACACACACACACACACACACACACACACACACACA
>CAJQZJ010032097.1:4588688-4631437 GCA_907164525.1 Lophiomys imhausi
ACACACACACACACACACACACACACACACACACACACACACACACAAACAATGTGTTGAAATGGAGTTGAACCTAGGGTTTCACAAATAGCTAGTCAAATGTTCTACCACTAGGCTATATCCCAGCCCTCTTTCAGCTTTTTATTTTGAGACAATACCTAACTATATTGACCAAGCTGGCCTTGAACTCACTCTCTAACCCAGGCAGGCATTAAACCTGACTGCTTCTTTACTCTCCTGAATAGCATGTTTATAGACCTGTGATACCTGTTCCAGATTACTCTTTGGGGGAGGGACACATTAAAACCTTTAGTTTGAAATGGTGTCTAGTGGCACATAAGTATATTCTCAGTACACAAAGGACATGGGAGGAGCTCAAGTTTAAAGTCAACCTAGGTTACATAGTGAGACTATAAACCAACAACAACAAAAACTGAATTTGTTACTGCAGCATAAGCTTAACAAGGCTAATTAATTTGATCATCAGATAGTATTTTCACTACCACATAAATTCTCTTCCATTGAACATTCTCACTGTCTGTTGCATATGTCTGTGTGTGCCTTTTCCTCACTTGTTTTTCCTACTTGTATATGGCATTCATTGATTTATGTCTTCTGTTTTTTTGTCCCTTATGTCTTTCTTTTTCTGCTAACACTTACTGCCAACTCTCTGAGATTCTCATGAATATTCCCATGCACATTAGTCATTTTATCATCATTGTTGAGCAGAATGCTCATACCCAGCCAGTTAATTGGCCACTAGTCAGCCTTTATATTGGCATATATGAGAACTATGTGTGGCACACCATGCGTTGTATAAAAAATGCTTTTGATAACAATTTCCATAATTTGAAAATGTCACATGCCCTTAAGAATTTTTTAGAAATAATGAATAGTTATTAGAATATCTGTCTGCAAGACTTTCTCAAAATGTTGTCATCTGTAACTGGAATAATTGTAATATTACTATGGATTTTTTTTCAAGAAATCAAGATGTAATCAAAAGTTATGATACGATTGAAGTAAAGAAATCTAGTTTTTCTGCTGAGCTTCTTCTGTATTTACCAAAACACACATTTTAATGAAAATGACAAGAACTTCTTATTGTAGAATGTTTTATTTGGTTTGTTCTACTGTTAGTCACTCTAGTATTAGTCATAGGAGATAAATGTCATTCTGTTCAGTTTTCTCTGTTATCATATTGTTGCAAACTTTATAGTAGAAAAACTATTCTCCAGCCATTGCTCACTCTGCAGTGTTTATGGGTCCATCTAGTTCTTACAACCACATTTTAGGTTGACAATTCTTAAAACACCAGTGGATATGGATGCCAATTTCATGAAATATCCCTGAGAATAATGCATCCTGAGATATTTTTATGACTTGCAGTATTCACCCTGCAGAGGAGAAATTGCTTCAACATTCTTTCATTTTTGTTCAATCAAGTTTGAGAAATTTATATTCCTAAGGAAGCCTCTTTCATTTAGTTCCAGCATTACAGAAACCAAAACCTCAAAATACCTCTGAAACTACTAAGTGGAATCTAGACAAATGGCAATCTGCCTGCAGGAAAAAAGAAATGAGGCATTTGTAGAGGTGATGGAGGGAGAGGGGATGCATAAGAAACAGCACTGGTCTTAACATTGCATGTTTTTAGAGAAAAGCCTGCTTTCTGTCACTGTCTGAATATGGGATTCTCCCTGGTCAGTGACTTCAATAACAGCATAAATTAGATTTTATATTCACTGCAAGCAAATAGAGACTGATAAATATTGTCCTGGAGTCTCTGAGTTCTAAAGACAGAGTCCTCAGGACCACATTTTCTAAGCCTGATGGACTAAACAGTGTCTCCTCAATCCTGTGCACCAAATCTAGATGGATATTTGTACTATATTATGTTACATGAGTCTTTATTTTATCATATTAATCTTACAGGCTGATTTATGTCCACAAAAGCCTTATGTGGAAGCCTTAACCACCAAGGATATTGCATTTGAAGATAGATCTTTTAAGACATAATTAAGTTAAATGAGGATATAAGGCCTGACTCATAATCCAATAAAATTGGCTGCCTTAAAACAGAATGAGAGATCCTTCCTCTACATATCACCAACATGAAGTTCTGTGAACATACAATATGACTATGCAAAGGAGAGCCAAGAGAAGTGGCCTCAGAGGGAGCCTGTCTTGCTAGCAGCTTGGTATGAGACTTCTAGTCTTTGGAAATATAATTTTTTTTAGTATGTTAAACAGCCCAGTCAGTGATATTCTGGAAGCCTAATGTAATTAACTAGCTCCTCTACAACCTTCGGAGTGAACACATCAGTGTTCATTTAGGGCTTCTATTGAAAATATTAAACTAATGAAATAGCATTAATAATCCCAGCATTTGGGAAGCAGAGATAGGCAGAGTTCTTTGAATTCAAGGTGTTGTCTATATAGTGAATTCCAGTGAACCAATGCTACATCGTGAGATTCTGTCTAATAGATAGATAGATAGATAGATAAATGGAAGATCAAAGCCAGGTTTAACAAGGCTAATGAAATAATTTCATATAAAAGTGAGCAAAAATAAATTTATCATGACAATACAATTATGTTGAATTACAAAAAAATAATTATAAGAAGCAGAATGTTATCTATGGAATAGGAAAGCAGACCAGAAATACATGCTCATAAAAATGTATAAAATTTATATTTTGCTTCTAAATGAGATATGACGCAATTAAAAATATTTTCCTATATTGTAAAAGCTTTGATAAAAATTAGAAAAGACTGGGACACAAAGAAAAACTAGATTAAAATTATTCTTTGCAAGTTAAAAGAGGCTAAGTGAAATTCAAGAAGAAATTCATAAAATACAGTATACAACATAATTGGTAATCATTTAATATTCATTATGTGATATGTGAGTGAAAATGAAGACACAATTTATAAAACAGAAGATTAAAATAGAAAAATCAAACAAGAAACAGAACAATACAACAAAAACTAAAAAAGAAATGGACAGAGAAAAACTAACCTGTGTATAATGGATAATCTCTGAAGGAAAAGAAAATAAAGCAAATATACAGAATAAGTTCTGGAATATAGCAGATGCACTTAAGAAATATGTATGCCATGTATACCATGGATATGCCATATATACCTATGATATAAACCAAAAGAAAAATGAGTTTTCTATTAAAATAATCAGGTGATGATAAAATGGACATGGGAGGTGCAGATTTCCTAGAAAAACTTTGTCACACAGAGGCATTAGACAAATTGCTTTTGAGACGTAAAATTTCAGTAAATTTTATTCATTTGTTTTAAAAATCTATTAAAATTGAAGAGTTAAATGAATAATGACTAGAAAGACATTGCTATAAAAATCAATGATGAATGTTAATTGTATATTGACTTACACAAAGAATTCTACATGGGAATTAAAGAGAGATAGTGGAGTGTCCTAAGACTGTTCAGACTCAGTAAAACCATATTTGACTACCACACACATGTGACCGCTCATACACAAACACATATGGCATATCCATAAATAGAAATAAATATGAAAGAAAAAACTTTCTGTGATCACATACAAGAAGTATAATCTAATTTGTTAAGTTTTCACCAAAATATTTGAACAATTTCCTACATATCTTTTGGATCCATCCCTGTCTGACACACCTGTGACTTCCTCCACTGAAATTTTAAACTCCTCAGTCATCCATGAGAACTGGAATCAGTTTCTTGGGAAATATATTACTTAAAAATAAGACTTGGGAATTGAAATTACTCACTTATCCATCAGCTGCAGAATGGAAGTTGTATTAATCTCAGTATACATCTCCATCAGAGCTCTTGGGTAAACAGAATACTCCCAGTGCATAGTATTACTTTGAAAAAATGTTTTTGTTTTGTTGTGTTGATGTTGTTGAAGTATAGGGAAAGCATTCTACGAGCAGATGAACTGTCATCCACGCTGTGGCTACATTTAGAGGACAGTCTGAACAGTTACCAACCACATTAGCCCATTAGGCCATAACAGAGTCAACCTGTCTCTTGAAAGTGTGAATTTTCTTCTCTAGCCATGAAAGTTAATCCTATTATCTCTTGTCAGGGTAGACTTTTAATTCACTCTGAAAACCATCAATTTTTGTGGTCTCCTTCATCGGTGCTTTTAATTAGATTTCCTGATCAACTTGCTCCAGTTTCAACATAAGCACTTGTTGATTAGTGTTTTGGTTATGGAGAAGTTCTCTATCAAAAGTCAGCCATTCAGGTTTCCAAATTGCCTCCTGCAGCTTCCTCCCTTCACTCTCAGGCTTCTTAGAATGAAATAGAGTTAAGGCATTGCTGTGGACTAGGCTTTGGCTTACAGAAACCTCCCATCTGTTACTGATCCTGTGAGCTATCAGGTTGTTTTACTTTCTCATTTGTGTTCTCATTAGAATACCTTTGTATAGACAATTTAGCTAACTCCATAGCACAGAGCCCTAGCTTTCAGTCTTAAGCATGCATTGGTTTCTCATATACCTTTCTCAATCAACCATTTCAAACATTTAACTTCAAATGAAAGACATGGGTGTTTTAATTCACTTTACACCTAGAGGCCCTAGTAGGGTTATTATTCATCAGCCTAGTCTCAATTGTATCTCAGGGAATAGAGAGGCCCTGGTATAAAAGTAACTTTTATTCATCTTCAAGGCTTAGTATCTCTTTCTGCTAACCTAGACCTAGTCTTGGAACCTTGTAGCCTCCATCTAATCTAATCTAGGCCTAGAATGCTTTTGGCATCTGAGACATACTGCTAAATAAGGTCACCATGTAAGGGTCCAAGAATGGCTTAAAAAAGATCCCAGACTCAAATAGTATGCAAAAGCAAGGAGTGTTTATTCTTCAGAAACAACCAGCATGCAGGGGTTACCAGCTACACAAAATGGTGACCTTGAATAAAGGCATGCAGGCCTTTAAAAGGAATCAGGGGTAAATGAGCTAATCTCTATCCTGATTGTTCACTCACATGAAGTGCAAGCTGATTGGCTCAGACCTTGGGCTTTCCCCAGATGGGAATACTTGTGGGCTGGGGTCATTTCTGCTTCACATCCTGTTTTATTTTAAACCAAGTGGTCTGGCATTTTCTGATTGGCTGCCTACAGCCTGAAGTCCCCTTGAGAGGTCCCAATCATTCTCCAGAAACTGGAACCCTGACCTAAAGTGGAACCTAGTAAAATGGAGCCTGCTTGTGTTGGTTGATTCAAGCCCTTCAAGCCCTTCAACCCCTTCTAGTTTTGTCTGGACTCTGGTTGGTTAGTTCAACCCAGATGTTCTGGCTCAAACTCCTCTCCAATCTGACTGATTCAAACTGGCTTCTCTCAGCTTCTCTGTATTGTTCTGGTTGGCCTCAAACTAATTCAAGCAATCTGTTCTAATCTTCTGGCTCCTTCTCATTCTCTGGCTCATTCTGCCTTCCCATGTGTCTAGCTTGTTGTCTTTCTGCAACCTGTGTCTGCCATCAACTCAACTCCACTGAATTGCCTCTCAAATCACTGACTCAACTAAACTGACTGACAGAAAGGACTAGCACTCAGAGATTTGCATACCTCTGTCTCCTGAGTGTTGGGAGTAAATCTACCACCAAGCCTAGACCTAAGTTTCTCTTTCCCCGAAACTTGCTCTATATTAGGCTAGCCTTGAACTCAGAGATCTGCCTGTCTCTCTCTGTCTCCTAGGATTAAAGGCATGTCTGTATTCCAGTGGGATCACACAGACCTAGCAGGTCTTTGGATGTGAACTCTAGCCAGAGCAGCCATGATCTGAATTAAAATTCCTCTACACCCAGGAGGGAAGAGATGGGATGCAGATACAAAATATACACATATATCTATCGAGTATGCCAATTTATATGGCATGGTTTCTGTAGCCTCAAAAAAATTACAAATATAACATCAGATATTGCTACTTTAGTCCAGTATAACAAAGATACAGAATAATAAATGATCAAAAAATGCCCTTAGAATTACCAAAGGGGCAGAGCAACACAAAACAAGCACAAGCTATTAGAAACATAGTGCTTACAGACTTGTTGGACTCAGGGGTACCATAAACCTTGAATGCATTTTTAAAAAGCACCATATTCAATGAGGAATGAAGCAGAGTAAAAAGATGTAATATGCCAATTTACCATTAACACTCATTACCATGCTGTGAAAAAGACTTCATGAGCAGAGTTCCCTGTGTACCTGTAAGTCCTCATCCTTTTACCACCATTTTCATGTGTATTAATCCAGCAGCTGCTAGTCCTGATAATCATCATCCTATTATCTATTGCTTTTCAGATCAACTTTTAAAATCACACATATGAGTAACAGCACAAGTAATGGGCTTTGCCTCACTATTTCTCTTAATATAATATCCCCCATGTTTATTATTATACAAATGACAAGATTATGTATCAAAATTGATACATAATGAGCATGCATCCCTGTCTCAAGGTGATAGCTGTTTGAAGAAAATTCCCTTGTTTGTTAGCTATACTTAAAATCATTCCACAATGTGTATAATGTATCACAATATGGTGGTGGTTAACTTTGATGATCAGGTTGATGGGATTTAGAAACACCCATAAGACAAACCTCTGGGCATGTCTGTGAGGGAGTGTCTAGATTGTGTTAACTGTAGTGAAAAGACCTATTCTGGTTGTAGATGGCAACATACATAGGCTGGGGCTCTAGGCTGAATAAAACTGAGCTGGATATCAGCACTAGTCTCTCTGTTTCCTGCTTTTAGGAGCAATAGAAGTAGATGCCTCATGATGCTGCTGCAATGTCTCCCCTGTTATGAATTTTAACCTCAAACTTAAGACAAAAAAAACTTCTTTCCTTGAGTTGACTTTGTCAAGTATTTTGTCACAACAATGGGAAAAGCTTCTGGTATGTATAGTTTGAAACATCATGCTGCACAATTTGCCAGTCATTGTAAAAAAAAAAAAAGAAGAATACTATTATGTACATATACAGTGTGCATGTGCTTATAAACATTTGGTTTGCTCTGAAACAAGGAACAACTCTTCTGGTGAGTCTCTCTAGATTCTAACACCAATATGTACTATTAAAATTCTACTTCTGAGCAAAATATTACAGCTACTTGGAAAAATATGTGACCCAGCTAAGTGTAGAACATCATATTATACCAAGTGGCAATGGAGCTAGCAAAGGGGAAGCCTGTAGATTAAGATGAATTTTAAAATAAGAACAAAAAGGAATATTTAAGGGGTGATCAAATCTGAAAAGCTATTGTGTCTAGAGACTGGATAGAAACAAGTTGGTGTTAACCTATGAAGAATACATGGAAAATGCTACCATAAAAGTTGAGTGTCATTACTTTCTGAGGAAAGCATAGTGATGGAAATCAGAATTATGTAGGGTTGGCAATGTTCTTGATAAAAATGGAGGTTATAAGAATTATTATTATTATTATTAAATATGCTTAATATGTATAATATCATAAAACTAAAACATTAATTTTCTCTTTTTACCAATCTTAAATAGTAAGTGATTATGTGAGTCACACTTGGGTATACTCTCACATGTATTTTTAAACCTTTTATATAATTACAAAATTCATAGTAGACAAATACAAATGGTAGAGACAGATAGCACATAGGCAATGTCCATTGATGTGAATGTTCTGTCTGTTGTTCTTTTTCTGAAATGCTACAACTCTGTCCCTTTTTTCTCTCATCACACACACCATCAAATCTGTTAGGGCTATGACTGTCTTCTTTATTTCTCATTACTATTTGTAACCCACTTCTTCCTCCTACCCTGAAACGCTGAGCCTAGTGGAAGGCCTTCGTGCACATCATATCACTGGCTATGTCGTTATATAATAGCCACGATGTCATGTATACTATTCTTGTCATCACATTTTCTTACTTATTTTGAGCTTAGTGCATTCTATGTGACTTCAATTTTGCATTTTATCCATGAGGGCAATACTTAATCTCCCCCAAATCTCATACCTAAACATGTGCTCTGACCATAACATTCTCTTCCTTATTAGTTTTTCCTTGACAACAGTTCTTTCATGTCTGATGAAACATCCAGTCCTTTGACCCAATCTATTCTTCTCTGCCATCTCCCTGATCTTCCTTATCTCAATTTTCTCTTTACCCATGTTGGCCTCTATGACTGATCACTTTAACCCCTCCCATGAAGAAGCCCTCAACTCCTTCACCTTGCTCTCGTACTTTCAAACTTGAGTGGCAAAATGCCAAGCCTGATTAAGCACTTCATTCTGCTTAGTGAAAGCACTTAAACATCTGAGCATGTCTGGAGAAGAGGCACCGACATGCTGACAGTGCTTCACTGTGGATTTATAGTGTACACTCAGAAGCACCAAGCCCTGCTGTTGTGTGTATCTACCGAAGTTACGTGCCTACTCATCAAGATGGCTCTTTCACTGCCTTGTTCTTTCAGACAGCTCAAACTCTCTCATTCTCTTCCCTGACAGTAAAATCTATTCTTGTCTCTCTGTTAACATAAACGCCATCGGGAGGAATGTTCTTGTCTTTTTTATTATTAAATCTTTCACTTCCATTTGTATGTACCTGCTTTTTGAACCAGTTAGGTCAATTTCGGCATCTAGAAGGAAGTACATCACTAAAACTGGGTCTGAAAAAAAAAGGGTTAGGTCAAGGAAAATAAGAAATATGTGTTTTTGGTATCAGTTAACTGTATACTTCTATGGGTGTCTTCTGTACAAGCTTCTTGGCCTTAAGATTGTTGCCACACTCAAACATTTACCAATGCTTCAAAACATACATAATATCAGTTTTTCAACATGTGTCTCATTTAATTGTGGAAGAAAACAAATCTCTTAATACTCAAACTTTCTTCCTTATATCTCTTACCTTTGGTGTTATATGTCCAATTCTAAACCAACTGTTATTTATCACACAATTGGTCAGACCCAGTCCACTAGAGTGGACTAGTGATATTTTAGAAAGATCCTGCAAGCACATAAGAAAGGAAAAAGAAAAAATAATAGATGAAGAACAACTAATATTACACATCACTCCTTCACACTATTATTGTAGCCATCCTTATAAGTAACCTAAGTCTACTTTTGCCAAATATGAACCTCCTCAACTACGCACTGGACCTTGGCCCTTCTTGGTTGCTTAGAGATTGGATTTTGAACAGGCCAATGTCCCTTTTTATAAAAAAAAAATCTCCATTTATAAGCAACTATTGTAGTCACCATACAAATATGAGAGATATTGTAGACCACAACTCTTGATTTTGACCTGAAGATAGTGCTCGTTTGCATCAGAGTTTCTTTCCAAGACCTATGGACAATCATTGTACCCACTTTATATCCCCAGCAAGATTAACTTGTGCTGATCCATGATGTTAGAAATTTCATACTTTATCCATTTATAATGATTTTGGTTTATTCTGATCAAAAGTATTCTAAATATATTCCTGAGTTTCAGCAACTTTCTTGTCACTCTTACCTTTCTTGTTTTATAAATCTAACCTCTCAATTAATAACAAAATGGGGAAAATACTTAGTATAATTATTTTACTATGTATGTTAGGCCAATCAGTTAGCCTAATTTCATCATTCATAAATTGAGGATTAGGTCTCATTAATGACGATCTAGTGAGGGTTGAATCAACTTTACACACAGACAGAGAAACCTCTTTGTAAAGCAATTAATGTTGAGGTTGTTTTTCTTGTCTTAAGGGTAGGAAAGCAGAAGTTTAGGAAAGCTTGGAGTGTCTCCATTGCAGAGTGATGAGTTTATAATCAGAGTTCATGCTTATTTGCTCTTTCACTTTAATACAACAGTTTCTAATTTATCATTTTGTTGAACAAAGTGTGTATCACTTAACATGAGTTTTAACACACTTTCAGTTTCAGATAAACTTATTTCCCTTTGGAGGCTGATATTTGTATTCTTTCCTGACAATGAGAATTAAAAATCTGATTAGCTTTTCCTCTCTTCACTGGCTGCTGAGACATCGGATCAAATTTAAAATGCAATCATAGCAATTATCTGTCTTCATTGCTTTTATCTTCATTGCCTTTATCTATGTCTTATTTGTATTCTGCTTTGCCCTGGTAATTACTTTTTACATACATTTTCCTATTAGTGGTCCTGAATTTCTTAAAGAAATTACTCTCAATTGTTGAGTAAATAAATCTCTGCTACTTGCAAAGTAGAGTCACCCGTGTGAATAGCAGATAGATTGCAAGAAGGCCACATTTGGAGCTTCCACCCTTGTGGCTCTTTATTTAGAACTCATAATTGAAGCCACTATTTGTTTTCTCTCTCTCTGATGTCTTAATATATGCAGAATGGTTCTTACAATTGTCGGTTACAGAAGCCTCTTTTATTTTTAAGGTTCAGCTGCTCTGGGGGGATGGCAATCTTTCTTTTGAAGTGCTCAAGCCAGGGGTTTTCCCAAAACTAACACTTTGCCACAGAGGCCATACGTTGTTTTCAATCTCCAGGGTATTCTAACTTTATAGATTTATATGTATATATATAATCAAAGTGTGTAAAACACTCCACTCCTAACTAAGAAATTTAATAATTATTTGAATATTTGTGTATCCTTCCTCTCACTATCCAGATGAAGATGTCAAGTATTTCAAAGATTTATCAGTACTTTATGCCTGTCTTACCCATACCTTCTCTCCTATAGAATCACTACTGTTCTGCCTTCTAACAGTAGTAATTAGTTTAATATATTATTGAATCTTCTGTAATAAAACTAGATATACAATATGAGCGTGTATGCAATGTGTGTCAACACAAATATGAGATACATCTGTTTTTCATTTGAATATTTTGCTGCCTTTTACTATATGAACATTGTTGTATTTCTCAAAATAGATTAAATTATGTATCTTATTGCATGTTATGTCCCATTATATGAGTATACCACAACTCATATAAATAATATACCACAAATAATGTAGCCATTATTCTTTTGATGAATTTGAACTGTATTCAGCTTAGGATTGTTGTGAGGAAATCTATGAACACTCACTTTTGGGAATAAATTCATGTTGATATTTATGTAATGTAGGAAGAGGAAACATATTAGAAAATTTCAGTTCATTCCTGGGTTTCTTTTGTTAATTTTCTCAATCTGACATGAAAATAAAAAAAAAATGATGAGGGTAGTTTAGTTGACTGAGAAGATAGAAAACTGTACTGCCTAAAGTGACATTGTTATAATAGAAAGGAAATTTTCATTTACTTAAAAATATTTAAGCATACTTTCATAGTCATAAAAGTGAAAGAGCACTCAGTTCTCTTTACCTTAGACACTGCATATCTGTAAGAAAGTACTGATACTTAGATGTAGCATCTCCCACAAATTGTTCAAGAGTTGTAATTAACATGCATATCAACTCTGGCTCTTTCTTTAACTGAGAAGCAAGGGAGACTAAATGCTGTCAACTAATATTATTTGGAACATCAGTGACATTTTCCTTCAACACGCATACTCTTTTTTCCTATGTAATACACAGCATTCATTTTCTTGTCCTATGTAAATAATAATATCTCATAGGAGTGTTGACTTTAAAAGACACTTCATTCTTTCTTCTCTACAAAATTATCTGGATTCTTCTACATACAGGTTTTGTGTTATCATGTTCCCTGATATTGCTGATAGATTATAATGTGCAAAAAAGTTCAGAATGGTCTCCCTTCTCCTCTTATCTTCTACTTTGTTATATGCTTCATTCTCTTATCAACTTCTTACAGATGTGTAACTCCTTTTTGGGTTCATCATTTCATTACCATTCTTTGCTTACAATGAGCCAGTGTATGAGTTTTGAATTCTTATCTATTCCTTTTTCTGTGATTCAAAATCTAAATATACACTGTATATTTATATACATTTGTATATATTCTGTATACAAATGAATGAAGCAACACTACTGATATGGAGGCAAAGGTATGGGGAGGGAGAGGCAACAGCAGCATGGGTTTCCAGAATTTCTTGGAACAGCAATGACTTTGATATTAAGAAAACAAAGTTTGTATTATGTCAGTTTTGCTCCATTTTCAATCTGCTATGAATATTTATAGTCTGTGGCAGTTTGAATGGCAATGATCCCCATAGGTTCATATGTTTCAATGCTTGGGCTCTACTTGGTAGGACTGTTTGGAGAAGGATTAGGATTAGAAAGTGTAGCCTTGTTGGAGGATGTGTGTCACTGGGGATGGGCTTTGAGATTTCACAGTCCCACTTTAGGACCAGTCTCTCTGTGTAGCTCCTAGCCACTGATCCAGTGTCATGCCTGTTTGTCTGCTGCCATGCTCCATGCATTAGTGGTCTTGGACTCACTCTGAAACTGTAAGTAACCTCCCCCCCATTAAATGCTTCCCTTTATAAGTTGCCTGGTCATGGTATCTCTTCATAGTAACAGACAGTAGTACAGCATAGTCCATCAAGAAGACTACAGATGGATAAGTATCTTTGGTTTGCCTAAGATTTGTATTCATGCCACTCCAAGTAGCTTCTGGAATAAAAATATTAAATGATATAGGTCAATTCCCCATCATCTCTCTGCAGAAATAGAGACACTAGGAGATGTCTCTGTAGTATTTCATTTATTAGAAAGGATTTCAGAATCCATATATTTCCTGCTTTATGCTCACTCATTCACCATAGTGTCCTACAGGTAATCATAGATTCTCCCTGTCTACAACAAGGGGCTGATATGAAAGAAACCAACTGGTATTGAACCACATCACATCATAAGCACTCTTAAGAATTATAATCTGTCATTTTTTCAACTTTTGCAGGTTAAGAAGCTTGAAAAGAATAATCAGGGTTGCTCTAATTTGCTTATTATAATCTGTCACCCACATTATATTATATTATTATAATGTGTCACTCCCTAGGTTATGCTCCACTACACTCACTTGGTGCTGGACAGCAAGGCTTTACAACTGTCATAAGTGCTTCTGCAAGCATTCTCTCTTTCCTCAGACTCCCCACAGCTTGTTTTCTAACTGCCTAAAAAATGGCAACTACCTTCTTCAAGCTTAGGGTTAGGACAGTCACATTATCTTTTCTTTTTTCACATCTTACTGGTTCAAACAAGTCACAGGCCGCCTGTGTTCAAAGGATAGAGAAGTAAAAATAAACAACTTCAAAATTCCTGGCATCCAAATCTGAAGGGGAGCTATCATAGAAGCCACTGCAGGAAACACAGCATCTCATTCAGAACTGAATGCTATGGAGGACTGCCTTTCCTGCCTTACCCTCTGCAGCCTACTGTCCTTGTACTCATCTGATGTCTTTATTCACTTCAAGATCTTCTTACCCAGAGCTTTAAATTCTCTAATCCTTCCTCTACTCTGAAATTACTTGTATACTGGAATGTGTTACCCGCACTAGAAAATCCCACATCCTAGAAGGAGAAGGAAGGAGTTGAATAGTGCATTTC
The DNA here is from genome assembly GCA_907164525.1 of Lophiomys imhausi. Lineage (NCBI taxonomy): Eukaryota > Metazoa > Chordata > Mammalia > Rodentia > Muridae > Lophiomys > Lophiomys imhausi. Next base: position 4,602,156 of record CAJQZJ010032097.1, read on the forward strand.
CCTTCATCTTGGGAAACCTTTACCAAAGACTCCAAAAGAATATTTTGAGTACCACAGTTCCACTAGCTGAAAATTGTTGATGTTTTCTTGCTCAGTCTACAGAAGATATTTAAATCGTAAAAGCAGCAACAATGTTGCCACTCAAGATTTGTTCATTCTTTAGTATGTATCACTTCTGGTGTTTTTCCCCCAATTGTTTGCTAATCCTATCCATTCTCTTATAGACAAGCTTCCTTTGACTCATATATTTTATAGCAAAAATGCACTTTATTTTAAAAATTGCAAAAGCTCAAGGTAGATGATGCCATGTGCATCCTGGCGCCAGGGACTAAAGACCTTTGAGACTTTATTTTGTACTGAGCTTGTGACTAAACATCTTTGTGTTAGGTTTATACCTTTTTTTTCAATAATCTTTTCCTCATTCTATGATTAATACAACCATATTATTGAAGAGAAACTTACTGTGTATAGACTTGGATGAACATTTGAAGAGCCATTCAGAATGAAAATTGACTTTACTGTAATTCTTGTAGAGAATTATGAGATATACACATTTTAAATAAAATTTATTGATTGAATATTGCCAAACTTAATGCCTCTAAGGTTTACTCTTGCAATGTTCTTACTCCCCAAATGTGAAAAATTTGAATAGTATTAGATAAAATTGATAAGCTACTTCATAACTGATGGAAGGAGAGGGGCAGACTAAATCATCAATGCATGTATCTCATAATACGAGTATTTTCAGACTTTTGAGTGTTTTATTTTGAAACACAATGGAACATTCTAAAAAAAAAGTCCTAAGGATCTCTTGTACAACTCTGATGCAAGGCTTCACTAGCCATCTAAGTTCTTATTTTTGTGCTTCTATAAAATGTACTGGCTTGTCTTTTGTGCCAGCTCTTCATTCACTAGGTATATTCATGTTTATTTATCCAGTTAGCACATCAGCTTATTCTGTATATAGAATTGCTACTATTGATGACCCCTTTATTTTCTCAATAGATTCCTTCAGTACATGTTCTAGATGGAGGGTACATAAAGTAAGCCGGAGGACCAATACCCATGTTCACAAAAAGATGTTAAGTGCCCTTATGGATGGAAATAAGTATATTTGTGCTATATTTATAGACATACATTTTATAGGGCAATTAAACAGAGAGTTAGAGTGACAACACAAATGAAAGAAAAATGAATAAGACTGTGTGTGTGCACCTGTGTGTATGTGTATATTGTATGTGTGCACATAAAGGTACTACTTTAAAGGCAATGAGGATAGTTCTCTGAATGCAAGTGCTAGTGTTTGGAGAAAATGTGACTACAAGATCAGAATCCATTTGAATTGCTGAGTGGGAAGAGTATTTGTTGAGAAGTGGGGAATGTGCCATGGCCTATAGGTTTGTCACAGCTGCATAGTAGGAGTATGAGGGAAATCATGTAAGTACCAGGAAGTAGAAGGAATTGAAGTTAGATGAATAAATGGAGAATAGTCCAGGAAATGACTTACACATCATGGAATGTTCAGTTTTAAGTTTGTTTCTTTTTTGAAATTACAACACAATTGTATCATTTTCTTCTTCCTTTTTCTCTCTTCAAACCCTCTCATATGCCCAACTTGTTCTCTTTCAAATTCATGCCCTGCCCTCTTTTTACTTTAATTGTTGTTGGTGGTTGGGGTGGTAGTAGTGTGTGTGTATGTGTGTTTGTATTCCTAAATGCATTAATAATACCTGCTCATTCTGTATGTATATACATATAGACATATATATATATATATATATATATATATATGAATATATTACACCTTCACATTCCCCCTTTCTTGATATTTATTCTTCTTTAAAATCTGATCCAATTTCTCATCACTAATCACCAGGATAACCATAAATGTATTATCCTGGCTTCAGAAAAGATCCTATTCAGTTTACCCAGAATCTCCATTATATCTGACATCCTTCTTGGTAATTTTCTATTTTGTGATTCTCATCTTACTATTTGTCAATAAATTCTCATTCACTCATGCTGGTCACAACATTGATCCCAAATATGTCCCCCCTCTCTCAAAATATTATACACTAGTGCTGATAGAAGCATTAATCATAATAATCTTTTGGAAATATTCAAAATATCTACTAATAGGTGAAGAGCCATAAGTTAATGGAATACTTTTCAGTCATGAAAACAGCATAGTGATACATGATAAAACATGAATAGATCATTAAAATGAGGCTGTGATCTTTTCGCAAAGGACTACATTTTACCAGATCTAATTGTATGAAATAACTAGAGTAGACATATCTGTAGACATTCATAATTTCCCAGGGCTAGACCAGATACAGAATTTGGAGTGGTAGATAAAGAGTCTAAGATTTATTTTCAAAGTAATATAAATACTCTAAAATTGATTGTGAAAATGGATCCACAAGGGTATAAGTATTCAAAATCATTGATCATGGTTACAATTCAGGGATAGAACCTTCACCTTCTATTTATGAGTCCTTTGGTTGAATCCACATTTCTAAAAAAAGAAAAGAAAGGTTGGTTTATTCTAATGCTGAAAATTCAACATGGATATACTTCGGAAAAAGAAAAAAAAAGGAGAGAAAGAGAGAGAGAAAAACAAGAGTGGCAAGAATCTACTACCACCTTATCATACATTTACATGAGGGGAAGAAAAGAGACATCTGGTCGACCTCCTCTTCTTCAGCTTCTATTCTGAGCAGTCAGTGTTGGCTCTGAGAAACAGTAGAGATGATAAATGCTCCCAGTAGTCAGAACTTTGAATGGAACACCAGATTATTAAGTTAAAAGGGATAATAAATAGTTCAATTTAATACACACAGATTCCTAATTAGTGAAAATATTTAGCTAACAAGTAAGGGTCTTGATGGGAACAATTATGTCTAAGAAAGAGACAATCAGATGGATATATGGAAATAAACACCAAATATATAGACCCTTTAATCTCTCTTAGAAACATCAGCAATACTGAATAAACAAATGGAGAGCTGATTGTACCATAGAGATTAGCCATCTAGACTGAAACTGCTTCACTGCTTCAACAATGGAATCCAAAGTAGAGGAGCTTTGGGAGGAAGGCTGTAATGCATGTTGGATCCAAGTTAGTAAATTCCTCCTCCAAGTTTGATCAGCTGAGACTCTGGACCTGTTTCACCTAAAATGTAGGAATAACCTCAAACTAGTTGACTGTATAAGACTTTTCTCAACTTTTGAGGACATTTACTTGGACTGAAACACACTATGATCATGGGTTTAGTTTTCATAAGAACAGTGTCTCAGCTATCACTGTCACTGAAGGACTCACATGATACCTGATTTACAATGATAGGTTCACTCAGAATCCCATTAATTTTTATGGTAGTGTGGGCATGGAGAGGTGATTATAAAACCCACAACTCAAGGACTGAGAGGACACTGATTTGATAGGGACATCAGAATTCCAAGCTGAGCTCTCAAAACTACCAGGTCATGTATATACAGAGCTTCTCCACATTACTTAACCAAACCTTCATTGTAGTGCAATGAAGGAATTATTGGATGCACTTAAGGTCTCAAATCAGTTCTCCTTCTACCATAGAGATGCTCTGAATTGATCAAATGGCTTAATTTCTTTTTTTTTTCTTCAAGTTAGATCTCAGTCGCAGTCCCCTCCCTATTCCCCCTCCAGTCCCACCCTCCCAACCTCAAACCCCATCCTCTTCCTCTTTTTTTTCTTTTAAATATAAGATATATCTTATCTCCCCCTACAGTTTCCCCTTTCAGTCCAACAAATGGCTCTTTCTCTTATAATAATAAATACAATACAAAACAACAGAGGTAATTATGTCACAGTTATGAGGGTTATATGGCTTAGCGTACATTCCCAATATCCAGTCCATATGTATTTGGTACCTGACTTTAATATTCCACTATCTAACTATCTCCATGAGTTTAAAGTTCTATATCTGACTCAACATTCATACTAACTTGCAACACAATTTTAAAGGTATCTTCTTAGATCTATAACACTCTTTTGACTCCTAAGCAACTCAAAATTTAATTAAGAGACTCTAGCTATCTGTTCTTCAACCACCTCAGAGACCTGAGAGGGATAAATATATCTGATTTTATAGGAAGTACAGGGTCTGCAGCTTCCAAAATTAAGAAATAACATACCAGTGGCTGCCTGGACAGTTCCCATTTTCTCTCCATACATTACAGCATCGATCTTCAGTCATTTGGCCCCGTTTCTCTGACAGACATTGATTGTAGAGCAGGGGTTATGAAGGACTTACCTACCCTGTCTTGGCAGAGCTAGGATGTCGACTTACCTGCTTCCAGGTTTTGTCCTTTTTGGACAGCATTCTGTCTACAGTTGGAGCAAGGGGCTTTTCCTACCAAGAGATAGGCTTGCGACTAATTCAATCATCTCCCACTGGAAATTCTTCGATGCTCATCTTCTACTTGGAGGAGAATAGGGGGTGCTGTCAGGAGTTGATATGTCTTGATATAAAAAAATCTAAAGTTACGAAAACATCTTTGAATGCCATATTCTGCAGATCTCTTGAGGTTTTTGAAGAGGCCCTATCTATCTCTTCTATTAGGGTAAGCAGATGTTGCTTGTCTCTTAGCAGGTTTATTTCTGATTAGCTTAGAAAGTAACTACAATAGGCTGTCATAGTACTTAACAGAATGACTGACTTACATAACCATTAGTTTGCATTTCTTAATTATCCTAAACAATCTATGACAATTAGTAGTAAAAGGCCGAAACATCACATTTCATTTTTTTTTCTTTACCTCCTAACCCTTCCATCTCATTTCTCTGGGGTGGGGTGTCCTTATATAACAGTCCCTGATCTCCGCTGAGAGGTCGTATGAGGGCCAAGAGCCTCCTCATTCATTGGCGGTCTATGAAGCAGTACAATCAGTGAAAAGTGTTTCGTTACCCAGGAGAGAGAACTACTAAAAAAACAAACCAATAAGCAGGCAATAGATAAAAAAGGCTAAAAAATAGAAAAAAAATAACTACTATATAAAAAATAAATAAAAAATAAAAATTAAAAATAAGAAGTCTATGTCCAAGTTCCCTTTGGTGTGTTAGTTGTAGTATTGATTGATACCTTCTACTACATAGCTAAAATCCCACTATAAGTGAATAGATGCCATATGCATCCTTCTGAGTCTGGGTTAGTTCACTCAGGATGAGCTTTTCTAGTCCCATTCATTTAGCTGCAAATTGCATAATTTCATTGTTCCTGATAGCTGAATAATATTCCATTGTGTAGATGTACCACAGTTTTTTAACCCATTCTTCGGTTGAGGGACATCTGGGATGTTTCCAGTTTCCAGCTATTACAAATAAGCCTGCTATAAACATAGATGAGGAAACTTCCTTATGATTCCGTGAAGAGGCATTTGGGTGTATACCCAGAAGTGGTATGGCTGGGTCCTGAGGTAGAGCTATTCCAAGTTTTCTAAGATATCAGCAGACTGACCTCCATAGTGGTTGCACAAGCCTGCATTCCCACCAGCAATGGAGTAGGGTACCCCTTTCTCCACACTCAGGCCAGCATGTGCTGTCATTTGAGATTTTCATCTTAGCCATTCTGTCAGGAGTGAGATGGAATCTCAGGGTCGTCTTGAGTTGCATTTCTCTGATAATTAAGGATGTTGAGCATTTCTTCAAGTGTCTCTCAGCCATTAGGGATTCCTCCTTTGTGAATTCTCTTTTTAGCTTTTTCCCCCATTTTTTGATTATTTGGTTTCTTGGCATTTAATTTCTTGAGTTCTTTGTAGATTTTGGATATTAGCCCTCTGTCAGATGTGGGGTTGGTGAAGATTTTCTCCCAGTCTGTAGGCTGCCGTTTTGTAAGAATGACAGTGTCTTTTGCCTTACAGAAGCTTTTCAGTTTCATAAGGTCCCACTTATTGGTTGTTGATCTCAAATCCTGAGCAACATGTTGGTGTTCTGTTCAGGAAGTTGTCGACTGTGCCAATTAGTTCAAGGGTTTCTCCCACTTTTTCTTTGAGTAGATTTAGTGTGACCGGCCTTATGTTAAGGTCTTTGATCCACTTGGACTTAAGTTTTGTACAAGGTGATAAGTATGGGTCTAACTTCATTCTTTTACAAGTAGACATCCAGTTGGACCAGCACCATTTGTTGAAAATGCTGTCCTTCTTCCATTGTGTGGTTTTGGCTTCTTTGTCAAAATTAGGTGGCCATAAGTGTGTGGGTCTTTTTCTGGATCTTCAATTCGATTACATTTACCTACTGGTCTGTTTCTATACAAATACCATGCTGTTTTTACAACTATTGCTCTGTAGTACAGCTTGAAATCTGGGATGGTAATACATCCAGATTTTTTTATATTGTTCAGGATTGATTTAGCTATTCTGGGCTTTTTGTTGTTCCATATGAAATTGAGAATAGTTCTTTCCAAGTCTATAAAAAATTGTGTTGGTATTTTGATAGGAATTGCATTGAATCTATATATTGCTTTTGGTAGGATTGCCATTTTTATTATGTTGACCCTACCTATCCATGAGCATGGAAGATCTTTCCATCTTCTAAAGGCCTCTTCCATTTCTTTCTTCAAGGGCTTGAAATTCTTGTTGTACAGGTCTTTACTTGCTTATATAGAGTTACCCCCAGGTATTTTATGTTGTTTGTGGCTATCATGAAGGGGGTTGTTTCCCTTATTTCTTTCTCAGCCCATTTGTTTGTTGTATATAGAAGGGCTTCTGATTTATTTGAATTAATTTTGTATCCAGCCATTTTGCTGAAGGTGTTTATCAGCTGTAAGAGTTCCCTGGTGGAATTTTTGGGGTCACTTATGTATACAATCATATCATCTGCAAATAGGGATAATTTGACTTCTTCGTTTCCGATGTTTATCCCCTTGATCTCCTTTAGTTGTCTTATTGCTCTAGAAAGAACTTCAAGTACTATATTGAAAAGATATGGTGAAAGTGGACATCCTTGTCTTGTCCCTGAGTTTAAAGGAAATGCTTCAAGTTTCTCTCCATTTATTTTGATGTTGGCCAGTGGCCTGCTGTATATTGCCTTTATTATTTCTAGGTACAGTCCTTGTATGCACCTTCTCTCCAGAACTTTTAGCATGAAGGGGTGTTGGATTTTGTCAAATGCTTTTTCTGCATCTAGCGAGATTATCATGTGGTTTTTTTCTTTCATCTTGTTTATATGGTGAATGACGTTGATAGACTTTCGTATGTTGAACCATCCCTGCATTCCTGGGATGAAGCCTACTTGATCATGGTATATGATACTTTTGATGTGTTCTGGAATTCGGTTTGCTAGTATTTTATTAAGTATTTTTTGCATCTATGTTCATGAGGGAGATTGGTCTGAAGTTCTCTTTCTTTGTTGGGTCTTTGTGTGGTTTAGGAATCAGGGTGATTTTGGCCTCATGGAAAGAGTTTGGCAATGTTCTTTCAGATTCTATTTTGTGAAAGAGTTTGAAAAGTATTGGTGTTAGCTCCTCTTTGAAGATCCAGTAGTATTCCGTGCTAAAGCCATCTGGCCCTGGGCTTTTTTGGGTTGGAGATTTTTAATGACTGTCTCTATTTCCTTAGGGGCTGTAGGACTATTTAATCTGTTTATCTGATCTTGATTTAGTTTTGGTAGGTGGAATTTATAGAGGAAATTGTCCATTTCACTTAAGTTTTCAAATATGGTGGAGTATAGATTTTTAAAGTAGGATCCAAATATTCTCTGGATTTCCTCAATGTCTGTTGTTATTTCACCCTTTTCATTTCTGATTTTGTTGATTTGTGTTTTCTCCCTCTGTCTTTTAGTTAATTTGGCTAAGGGTCTGTCTATTTTGTTGATTTTCTCGAAAAACCAACTCTTGGTTTCATTGATTCTTTGTATAGTTCTTTTTGTTTCTAAGTTGTTGATTTCAGCCCTAAGTTTGATGATCTCCTGCCTTCTGCTCCTCTTGGGAGTGTTTGCTTCTTTTTTTTTCAATTCACCCAGTTTAGCTGTTAATTCACTAATACAAACTGACACAATTTTCTTTTTGAAGGCACTTAGTGCTATGAACTTTCCTCGTAGCACAGCTTTCATTGTGTCCCATAGGTTTGGGTATGTTGTGTCTTCATTTTCGTTGGATTTTAAGAAGTCTTTGATTTCTTTCTTTATTTCTTCCCTGACCCAGTGTTCCTCTAGTAAAGAGTTGTTCAATTTCCATGTGAGTGTAGACTTTCTGTTGATTCTTTTGCTATTGAAGTCCACCTTTATTTCATGGTGGTCTGATAAGATACAAGGGGTTATTTCAATTTTCTTGTATCTGTTGTTGCTATCTTTGTGTCCAACTATATGGTCGATTTTGGAGAAGGTTGCGTGAGGTGCTGAGAAGAAGGTGTATTCTTTTGTGTTTGGGTGAAACGTCCTGTAGATATCTGTTAGGTCCATTTGGTTCATGATCTCTGTTAGAGTCATTATCTCTCTGTTTGGCTTCTGTCTTGATGATCTGTCCATAGTTGTGAGTGGGGTGTTGAAGTCTCCCACTATTAAAGTGTTTGGATCGATGTGCGATTTAAGTTTTAGAAGTGTTTCTTTTATAAATGTAGGTGCCTTTGTATTTGGGGCATAGATGTTCAATATTGAGATGACCTCTTTGTGTATATTTCCTTTAATGAGTATGTAATGCCCTTCTCTGTCTTTTTTTATTAACTTCAATTGGAAGTCTATTTTGTTTGATATTAGGGTGGCTACTCTAGCTTGTTTCTTGGGTCCATTTGCTTCGAAAACCTTTTCCCAGTCCTTTACTCTGAGATAGTGTTTATCTTCAATACTGAGGTGTGTTTCTTGTATACAGCAAAAAGATGGGTCTTGTTTACGGATCCAGTCTGTAAGTTTGTGTCTTTTTATTGGCGAGTTGAGTCCATTGATGTTTATGGATATTAGTGACCAGGGGCTGTTATTTCCCATTATTTTGATATAGCTGGCTGTCTTGTGTTTCTTTTTGTTTAGTTGCTGTGGAGGTTTCTATTTCCTCTGTTTTCTTGGGTGTAGTTATCTTCTCTGTGTTGGAATTTTACTTCTAGGATCTTCTGTAGGGCTGGGTTTGTGAGGAGATATTGTTTGAATTTGATTTTGTCATGGAATATCTTGTTTTCTCCTTCTATGTTGATAGAGAGTTTTGCTAGGTATAGTAGTCTGACTGAGCACCTATGTTCTCTCAGGGCTTGTAGGACATCCGTCCAGGACCTTCTAGCTTTTAAAGTTTCTGAGGAGAAGTCAGGTGTGATTCTGATGGGTCTGCCATTGCATGTGACTTGGCCTTTTTTTCTTACAGCTTTTAATATCCTTTCTTTGTTCTCTACATTTGGAGTTTCTATTATTATGTGGCAAGAGAAGTTTCTTTTCTGATCTAATCTGTTTGGTGTTCTGTAAGCCTCTTGGATTTTTACTGGCATCTCTTTCTTTAGGTTTGGGAAGTTTTCTTCGATGATTTTGCTGAAGATATTTCCTGGACCATGGAGTCGGGAGTCTTCTCTTTCCTCAATGCCTATAATTCTTAGGTTCTGTCTTTTCATTGAGTCCTTGATTTCTTGGATGTTGTGGGTGAGAGATTTTTTAGCTTTCTCATTTTCTTTGGATGTTGTATTGATTTCTTCAGTCGAATCTTCCATGCCTGAGATCCTGTCTTCCATCTCTTGCATCCTATTTTTCATGCTCACATCCGTAGTTCCTGGTCTTTTCCCTTGATTCTCCATTTCCTCTTTTAACTCTGAGTGTGTTTTCTTTATTGTTTCCATTTCTATTTTTGTGTCTTGAATGGTATTGTTCGTTTTGTACATTTCCTTCTCCAGTTTGCTTGTTTTTGCCTGGTGATCTTTCATTGCTTTATCCTTTTCCTGTTCAAGCTGGGTCACCTTGGCTTGGAGCTCTTTAATGGTGTTATTCATTGTTTTGACTTGTAAAATTGTGGCTTCTTTGAATTCCTTCATAGTTTTAAATTCTTCTTGAAGTGACTCTATCACTTTCCATAATGTAGAATTGTCATCGTTTTCATGTGTTTCAGTTGTGGTGAGGTGGTTCGGCCTGGACAGAGTAGCATTACTTTCTTTTGTTGGAGACATTTCTCTCTGTTTTTTTTCTTTGTCTGGGGCCTCTGGCCATGTGGAATTTTTTTGTTGTATTCTGGACATGGGTCCAACGGGGGTGCTTTGGTGTAAGATTCGAGTTGCCTTACTGTAACCGAACTTTTTTATTATTATTTATCACTTATTTATTTATTACTAAATTCACTTATAACAAACACCAACAATTTCTTAACTATTAATCCTATAAATTCCTTCAACCCCTTTAACCTATCCACTAAACCTATTGATAATTATAACAACTACTTTCATAACCTTTTAGAATGATACAGTCTCTGGGGCAGGTCCTCAGTCGTCAGGAACACAGTCTTTGTCCTGCAACACTTGCCGCCTTGTGACTGTTGACCCTGAAATCAAAATGCGTCCGCGCAGGCCACCGCCATCTTGGGTCCCCCGGCTTAAGTTCTTAATAGCAGATAATTTTATCTGGCTAAGGCTATGAGGAGAAGTCAGATTCAAGATACTGAAATGATTTAATGTGCTGCTGTAGGTTTGAAAGTGGAAATGGTTTCTTGGTAAAGAATGTAGTGACTCTTGACAAACTGAGTGTTGACCTCATTGGAAAGGGAAAAAAAAAAAGCTATAATAGGTACAAAAATCATTGTAACCATATTCTGTCAATAACATGAATGAGTTTGGAGGCAATTCCCCCTCCACCAACCTCCATATTAGAGCGCATCCAAGCCAATTATTTCAGCCCTGGACACTATGAACCCAGATAGGTGGTACTCCACATCTGACCAACAAAACTGTATACTAATTAGTATGTGTTGAAGTACATTATTGTTTGTGGCAATTTTATATTTACTTAGAAAAGAAACATGAATGCCAGAGCATGAAAGTTTTCTATAAAAAGTCAGTCTTAAGAAGAGTCAAGGTATAGTATATATCATGAACCTATAGCTATTATTTGATGCTGTATATCAAATAGTAAAACAACTGAATGTGAGGTCAGAAGTAGAAGTATAAAAAGAGCCTATTGTCATTCACAACGATCCCCTTAGACATTTACACTTCTATCTTGATAACATTAGGTTCTTGAGGACTTATATTATTAGCTCTAGAAATGGAAAGGCATTTTTACAAAGGAACTAAACATAGGTCAAGTCTTGCTAAAACACCATCTAGTCATTACTAGAAGCTTTGTGCAATTAGAACTGTAGACAATATAATTACTTTAGAAGTGACAAGAATATACAGATTTCATGAAGAGATGGGGCTGCTCTGTGTTGGGATGAACACAAATATGCCTGAAACTCAGGGTAGTCATTGGAGTTTCTTTTGCTGCTTTCATGCCAGTTGACAGCTGTGATTAGGTAGCCACTACTACAGTAAGACAATAGCACAATAATCAGAGACTCAAATTCCTGAGGACAGAAAATCATGATTAATCCAAGACACTATCCAGTGATGCCAGCATTAACGAGGAAAGGGGAATTTCCCTAATCTATAGGAGAACTTTCGGACCCGCAGACGGGGATTGGGGAGTAAAGTAAAGACACAGAAGCTTTTTAATATTTTAAAACATAGACCTTTTATTTAGCTATGGCAGTCTCTCAGCCCCAGCTTTATAACTTAACCTGACTAATCCTGGCACTGTGTTCTGCCACATGGCCAGCTCTACCTCTCTGCTCCACTCTGTTCCATTAGTTCACCTCTGTGTCTACTGGTGAATCTTCTGCCTTCTCTCTTCTCCTAGCACCCTATCTCTCTCTTGGAAGTTCTGCTGTCCACTTTCTGCTTAGTTTTTGGCTGTCAGATCTTTATTGTGACCAATAGTCAAGTGAGGGAGGACAAATATTTACAAAATATAAGACCGGTGATAGGTCATAGAAACAACAATGCCAGGATCTGACTAGTACTTAGCTCTCTGCCAGGTTTAACAATCAACAATTAAATACAGAAATGCATACCTTTAGACAATATACCCCAACACCACTCACCATCCCAACTTCCCCTTCCAGGATTATCAGGAAACAATTTTGGTGATCACAGTTCAGTGGGAAGTATGCTGCTAATACCAAGACTGAGATCTACAATGTACAAGATATCTTCTGTAAAGAAATGTCAATAACAGTGAGGTAGAAAGTTCTGTATAGATCAGCAAATATACAAATCATATTTAAAGGGAGACAGTGGCAGAAAAAGAACATGGTCATACATTTTACACTCAAGATTAATTACAAAGATATCTGTTTATATAGTTCATATGTCTGTAAAGATGATTACAGACCACACTATTAATTTTTTGTAATTTATAAATGTATTGAATGGTTTCAAAGTGGGGCTGGAGAGATGCCACTGTGATTAAGGGCACAATCTTTTTTTTTTTTTAATAAATACTTTTTTTTTCTTCAAGTTACATCTCAGTCACAAACCCCTCCAATCCCGCCCTTCCACCCTCTTCCCCCCAGAAGTTTCCCCTTTCAGTCCAACAGATGGTTCCTTCTCTTATAACAGTAAGTATTATAGAAAACAACAGATATAAATATGCCACATTTATGAGAGTTAAATGGCCCAGTATACCTTCCCAATGTCCAGTTTATACATATTTGGCCCCTGACTTTAACATTCTACTATCTAACCATCTCCATGAGTTTAAAGGTCTATATCTGACTCAACATTCATATTAACTTGCAACACACTTTTAAGAGTATCTTCTTAGATCTATAACACCCTCTTGATTCCTAAACAACTCAAAATTTAACTACGAGACTCTAGCTGTCTATTCTTCAACCACCTCAGAGACCTGAGAGGGATAAATATATCTGCTTATATAGGAAGTGCAGGGCCTGCAGCTTCCAAAACTAACAAAGGACATACCAATGACTGCCTGGACAGTTCCCATTTTCTCTCCATACATTCCTGCATCAGTCTTCAGCCTTTGGGTCCTGTTTCTATGACAGACATTTGTTGTAGAGCAGGGATTATGAAGGACTTACCTACCCTGTCTTGGCAGAGTTAGGCTGTCGATTTCCCTGCTACCAAGTTTTGTCCTTTTTGGACAGCGGTCTGTCTGCAGTTGGTGCAAGGGGTTTTTTCATGCCAAGAGATAGGCTTGCCACTAATTCAACCATCTTACAGTGGAGGTTCTTCGATGCTTATCTTCTACTTGGAGTAGAATAGGGGGTGCTGTCAGGCACTGATATGTCTTGATATAAAAAAAAAAGAAGAAAAGAAAATCTTAATTTAAGATAACATCTTTGAATGCCATATTCTGCAGATCTCTTGGGGTGTTTGAAGATGCCCTATCCATCTCTTGTATTTAGATAAGCAAATGTTGCTTGTCTCTTAACAACTTGATTACTGAGTAGCTTAGAGAATATCTGTGATAGACTGTCATAGTAGCTAACAAAGTGACATGTTTGCATGACTAGGAGTTTGTTTTACTTAACTATCCTAGACCGTTTTAGACGGTTGGTATCAAGAGGCCAGAGCTTCACATTTTATTTTTAAGAATCTCTAGATATGATACCATTAGGAAGCATTACCTTTAATTTTGTATCAGTATACACAGATCTATTCAATTGTGGTTAAATATACTCTTAATTATGTATCAATATACAAAGATCAATGCCTATGTAGCCCAATACAATCTTAATATTACGTCCATAAACAAGGGTCAATACCATTGTGGCCAACTATAATCTTAATTTTGTATCAATATACAAAGATCACTACTGGTGTAATCCAATACAATCTTATTTTTGCACAATAAACAATGGTCAATACCACTTTAGCCTAATAAACTACTAATTTTGTATCAATATACAAAGGTATAAGGGCATATTCAATAATCTGCCCCTTCTTCTTGGACCTTCCTGTGCTATGTCTATATCTCATTTTCCTCAAGCCTATGGACTCCTACATAGGAGAGGAAGAAGGATACAGAAAAGGAAAAGTAGGAAGTCCCTGGGGATAACCTCCAAAACCCATTAAGACAGGACCATTTATCAGCTTGTAATCTGTTCCCTTAAATATCGGAGTTTTCAGTTATCCTTCAAATAACCAAAAAGAAGGGCGGAGAAACACCTTCCCCACCCTCTGGGCATGGGACGTCACTCTCTCAAAGTGACTTCCTGCTGATTTGGGTCGTAGTAGACCTGTTTGGGGCCCGAACTCAAATGGAAAAAATGGTTAAAAATGTTAGTACACTCCTTTTATGTTCAGTCCTTCTGTTCTCAGCTGTTTAGATGACCTAAGGGTTTGTAGGCAGAAGCTGATCTTGCAGGCTTCACTGAGGTTCCGGCCGGGGCAATGTGTAGAGCTGAACGGTCCAGCGACATTAGATTGCCGTGGTGGTTGCAGGGCCCCGATGGAGACAGCTATTACGGAAGTCTGCCAGGCAGAATCAACTGGGTCACTCGTCCTCCTTGGTGCCTGATTCTGCTCTCTGCTGAGGTTTCCGCTGTCCAGCCATCCCCGGGCTCCCCTAATGGACGCTTTGGTTCTCCTGGAAAGATAAGAACAGAGCCCTGCCCCAATCCCAACCCTAGGAAAATTGCCCTCTTTTTTTTGGGGGGGAGGCTAGGTAGTACTTCTCCTGAAGCAAATTTGGCCTTCCGACAACATACAAAACGTTATCTTTCAATCCGGGTTAAAGAAGAAATCATTCTGTCACCTTGGAGCTAAACCTGCTCCAGTGTATATATTTTGAGATCCCAAAGGACAATCTGCCTGCATCGAGAAAGCCTTTTGTAAGTAGCCTCCAAACCTAGGTCCCTCCAAATCCCATGTGTGTGTCTCTGAACTCTAATTATTGGGATCAGGGACCAGTGTTTCCCATCTGAAGGGATCAAAGATGTGTTCCACCACTCCTGGATCGAAGTCTTTCTCTATTTAGAGTTTGCCCTGCATCAGGCTGACCCTGAGCTCCGGGATCTGCCCGTTTCTGTCTCCAGTGTGCTGGGAGCTGGGACCAAGGGTGTACTCTTCTTGAATGGTGGGACCAAGAGTATGCACCATCACCACCCCGCTCCATATGAGTCCAGAATTCATAATACCACCAAATCTACGGTACTCCCCTGTATCCGAACTTTTAAATTATTATTTATTTAACTCTTATTTATTTATTACTAAATTCACTTACAACAAACACCAACAATTTCTTAACTATTAATCCTATAAATTCCTACAACCCCTTTAACCTATCCACTAAACCTATTGATAATCATAACAACTACTTTCTTAACCTTTTAGAATGATACAGTCTCTGGGGCAGGTCCTCAGTCGTCAGGAAACCAGTCTCGGGGGTAGACTCTTTAACGCACTTAGCAGTCCTTTTTCTGGAATAGCTCAGACACAGGTTCGTCAGGGTAAATTGGCTATCGAAGTCTCACTTTAAATAAGGCTTGAGGCTTTCTTCTCTCTGGGAGACCTCAGCGTCTGTAGGCCACCTTACTTCCTTCGTATCAGCAACTCTGCCGTTCTGCCTCAGTCTTTAAAGCTGGCCACAGTTCCGTTCAGGCCACTGTTCGGACAGGTCAAACCCCTCTAGGCAAAAGCTGAGCCACAGGGTTTAGTCCTTGGCCTTTTGCTGTCTTGCCGAGGCTTTCTCTGCTCACCAGCTTCCTTCTGCCTCAGGGAGATCTGGCCATTGGTCTACCAGAACTTTCTCCAGCAGGACTCTCGGAGCTCTCTCATATCGGGGGCCCTTAGCATGCAGCTCTCTGGGCTCATCCACTTGTCCTTAAATAGGATCACTCCTTGTTCCACCTGCTTCAGCTTAATTTGGGCTCTGCCCACTTAGCAGTTGAAAGCAATGCCAGGTCATAAAGTCTTTCCTTGTTTCACCTGGCTTCAACCTTGTTTTTCAGTCCAAAGAGACTCCCCTCATTTCACCTGACTTCATCCATAAGCTGATAAGCTAATTGCTCACAGCAGTTGATCTTCATGCCCCGAATTAAAAGACTGTATCAGAAACCTATATATTCACTAAATCTAACTTATATTAATCTATCAGCCCCTACACTCCCCCCCCCCATTCTCCGCTGAAGTCAAAGGCATGGGCCAACACCACAATTCTCTTGTATTTTACCTTAATTCCACGTCTTCTTGACACCTGGAGGTCTGCAAAACCAGGCTGAACTGCTGTATCCTATATTCCATTCACAGTGTTTCAGCCCTGCCAACTGCCCCCTTTTTTTTTTTTTTAGTTAATAAATTTATTTGTTTGTTGCTTCAGGTTACATCCTTATCATATTGTCCTCTTTTCCCGCTTCCCAGCCCCACCCCCCAAGCTCTACCCCGTGACCCTTCCATCTTGTTCCTCTGGGGTGGAGTGTCCCTGCCTAACAGTCTCTCAACACAGATCAGGAGTCATATGAGGTTCAAGAGCCTCTTCATTCACCGGGGGCCTAAGAGGCAGTACTGCCAGTGAATGGTGTCTCATTGCTACTGGGGGAATATTACAAAAAAGACCAACAAACACACAAACCCACAAAAACAAAGAATATCAACAAAAAAAAGAGAGGAAAAAGAGAAGGGAAAAGGAAAGAGAAAAAAAGAAAAAAAGAAGGAAAAAGAAAAAGATAAAAAAAAAATTATGTCCTTGTTCCTTTTGATGTGTTGGTTGTAGTACAGATATCCTGTACGAAATAGTTAAAATCCTACTATAAGTGAATAGATGCCATGTGCATCCTTCTGAGACTGGGTTAGCTCACTCAGGATGAGCTCCTCTAGATCCATCCATTTGGTTGCAAATTGCATGATTTCATTGTTTCTGATAGCTGAGTAATATTCCATTGTATAGATGTACCACAATTTTTTAATCCATTCTTCAGTTGAGGGACATCTGGGTTGTTTCCAATTTCTAGCTATTACAAATAAGGCTGCTATGAACATAGATGAGGAGACTTCCCTATGTCTCCGTGAGAGGTCCTTTGGGTGTATACCCAGAAGTGGTATGGCTGGGTCTTGAGGCAAGGTTATTCCTAGATTTCCAAGATATCGCCAGACAGACCTCCATAGTGGTTGCACAAGCCTGCACTCCCACCAGCAATGGAGTAGGGTACCCCTTTCTCCACACCCTCGCCAGCATGCACTATCATTTGAGCTCTTTATTTTAGCCATTCTAACAGGTGTTAGGTGGAATCTCAGGGTAGTCTTGAGTTGCATTTCTCTGATGATTAAGGATGTTGAACATTTCTTCAAGTGTCTCTCAGCCCTTAGGGATTCCTCCTTTGTGAATTCTCTATTTAGCTCCATCTCCCATTTTTTGATTGGATTATTTGGTTTCTTGGCATTTAGTTTCTTGAGTTCTTTGTAGATTTTAGATAATAGCCCTCTATAAGATGTGGGGTTGGTGAAGATTTTCTCCCAGTCTGTTGGTTGCCGTTTTGTTCGAATGACAGTATCCTTTGCTTTACAGAAACTTTTCAGTTTCATGATCTAATCTGTTTGGTGTTCTTTAAGCCTCTTGGATTTTTATTGACATCTCTTTTTTCAGGTTTGGGAAGTTTTCCTCTATGATTTTGTTGAAGATATTTCCTGGACCTTGGAGTCGGGAGTCCTCTCTTTCCTCTATACCTATAATTCTTAGGTTCCGTCTTTTCATTGAGTCCTTGATTTCTTAGATGTTGTGGGTTAGAGATTTATTAGCCTTTTCATTTTCTTTGGATGTTGTACTGATTTCTTCCACTGAATCTTCCATGCCTGAGATCCTGTCTTCCATCTCCTGCATCCTATTGGTGATACTCACATCCGTAGATCCTGTTCTCTTCCCTTGGTTCTCCACTTCCTCTTTTAACTCTGACTGTGTTTTCTTTATTGTTTCTATTTCTATTTTCATGTCTTGTATGGTTTTGTTCGTTTTGTACATTTCCTTCTCCAGCTTGCTTGTTTTTGTATGAAAATCTTTCATTGCTTTTTCCTTTTCCTGTTCAAGCTCTGTCACCTTGGCTTGGAGCTCTTTAATGGTGTTGTTCCTTGTTTTGACTTGTAGAATTGTGGCTTCTTTGAATTCCTTCATAGATTTAAGTTCTTCTTGCAGGGACTCTATCACTTTCCATAATGCCGAATTGTCAACGTTTTCATGTATTTCTGTTGGTGTGTGGTCATCTGAATTTGATGAGCTAGGATAATTCTGCTTTGTTGGAGTCATATTTCCTTTATTTCTGTTTTTTGTTTTTGACCTTTGGTCATTGGATGCGTTTAGCTGTGTGTTTTCTGTGCTTTGAACCACAGTGGATGATTTGGTGCAGGGGACGAGTTACTTGGCTATCTGTCATTGCTTACAGGGGGATTTCAGGGTCACTGTGGTTTTAATCGCCTGAGGCACTGTGAGCTGATGCAGCCTATTCCTAGGTTGTGAGTAATGGACCAGGATTGTTTCACTGCTCCCAATTCAGACTTCTCTATGTTGCACTCTGAGTTATCAGCCTGTAATGGTTCTGATGGTATGGACCTGTTTGCCCAGGCACAGATTCTGTGGGCTTTGTTTGTTGTCACGGAGGCTGACAGGGTCTGGCCCCACACCTAATATGTCTGGATTTTCCAGCATACAGCTATGGTCCTGATTTCTGGTTTCTCACTATGCTTCTCGCCACAGGCCTGGCCTCTGTGCCTGATTCCCTCCCTGTCTGCGCCACCGTGGGTCCCCATCCCTGGCTGCTAGGCCGTTGGGTGCACCAAGCCCTGGATCCTCCTGCTGCCTGAGTGATCCTCTTGCCCCAACAGCTCAGCCATGGGTGCACGGATCCCTGGCCCCGCCCACGCCTGGCTCTCTCCCCAGTTGACCTGCCGTTCGTTAGCGGGGATTTGGCCCTGCCAGCCGGGCTCCCTCCCCAGCTGCTCTGCCGTGAGTGTGGGTTTCGGCTCCTCCCGCCCGCCTTTGTGTTCCCGGCTTCCCGAGCTCTCTCGGAACCTCCTGCTCTCTGCTTCACGAGCGGCTGTGGACCACCCTCTTAGCCCCCTGTTTGTTCCTTGCTAAGCCTTCCACTATCTCGCAAAGTTTTTTAAGTGGGTATAAGTTCTACCTGAGGTGTGGGGAGCCCAATAGGCCAGCGATCTATCGCCAAGTGGCCTCTGATTCTGCCTGCTGTGAGTTGGGGTCAATCTTACCAGGCGCCTCTCCAAATGGGAGTTCCCGAATCCTGGGTTTAGTGGCTTCTGTGTCTTCGAGCGATGGGGGAAGAGCCTTACCCTGGGACTTTTAACAGTCCTTTGGGAGCTGTGAGTGTTCCCGGGGGGGTCTAGCCCCTCCGGTTTTTGCACACTGCCCAATAACTCTGTGTTTTTTATGGCTCTTTTTTCCTGCGTTCAAAATGCGTCAGTGTAGGTCGCTGCCATCACAATCTCTTCTTGTAGAGGACCAGAGTTCAGTTCCCAGAATCCATGCTGGGTGGCTCATACCTGCTTGTAAGTTCAGCTCTGGGTCTTCCAACTCCCTCATTTGGACTCTACAGACACTACACTCATTGTGCATAAATCCACACAGAGACACACATGTTTGCACATAATTAAAAATAAAACATTATATATAAAAAGCATGGTTCTGTGGTTAGGAGTGCTTACTGTTTTTGCCAAAGACCAGAGTTCGGTTCCCAGCACCCATGTTAGGTTGCTCACAACTGCCTGTAACTCCAGCATGAAGAATCAGATGCCTCTAATCTTTGTGAGCACCTCCATCTAGGTGCACATAACTTTATAGCCACAAATATAATTAGAAAATATTTTTTTAAAAATGGTTCAAAAGTATACTGTCATACAATCTGTTAGCACTCTGTATCCCATTCATGACATTTTGTCCTTACATTTTGTAGGCATACAGGCCTGACCTGACTTCCAATTGTCAATGTCTGTGGATCTTTACACAGACAGTGTGTGTGTGTGTGTGTGTGTGTGTGTTTCCACGGGCAGTAGAAACTTGGATGAAGGGCACTCCAGGATGCTTTAGGATTCACAGCACAGAAGTCACTATGCAGAACACTATTTTAACAGGTCAAGGGAGATATGGGCTAGAGCCTGCAGCATTTGTCCAGGTCTGGGTAGGATTTGTACAGTCAAAGCATAGAGGTAGGGACTGAAAAAACTGACATTTTGACCCAAGTAATTAGATACATTCTGGAGAAGATAAGGAAGGAAATTCTATTAATAGAGAAATGCCAGTGAGATATCTAACACAGGAGGGGCACACATTTTTGTTTCCTGACATATTCGTCTCTGAGCTTCATTATAATTCTCCAAGGAGATGCTGAGTTGAAAGTTAAATATATGTATTGGAACTCAGAGAAAGGATCCAAAGGTGAAGACGGAAGTAAAATACATGTAAATATGATTTAATCTGTTCCTTAACTTAAGAAAATAAATTGGTAATATATGGAAATGTCTGCTTGCCATTTAAGGATGCTTATAACTGAATCTAAAGACCCAACACCTGATATTGAATGAATGCTTGGACTTTTTATTCTTTTTAAGATACATTTAAATAAATTTGCATAAAAATCTGTATGTTTTAGAGATTGGATCTTTATGTTTGCAAATTTAAAACATATTTTAGAAAGTAAATAATCATCTACAGAGTCACTTCTGAGAATAGTTCCTATTATTTTAAAATGTAAATTTAGTTTTCTGAAATACTCAGTATAAGAAATATTTCATAGTTTAGGAATTTTTGCATTTGGGAACTTTTACATAAAGTAATCATTAAGTATACTTTTAGAATTATCCTGTAAACAACATTTTATATTTTTTCATGTTTTAAATTTGCATATTTAAAACATTTTTCAAGTTCATTACACATATTTATCATATATTTTTAAATAATACCTCATATGTCATCACATGACTTTATCATCACTTATTTATAATTAGACTTTGTAAATTTACAATATAATAATTATTACAAATGATGTGTTAAAAGTAAAGAAAAACAAATCAATACTTTATACATGTTTTCTTAGGTTAAATTGCCTTTGCAAAACTTATAACAAAAAGTATAAAATTCTTATGTTACCTCCATTTTGCTAATTACTAAAGAGGCCCCATTTTCAATTTTTCTTTTTTTTTCTATTTCTATTTTTTGTCATGTTTTATGCTAAAATCGTTTCTCATGTTTCTTTTTCTTTTTCCTTCTTTATCTTATTTTTGTTTTATTTATTTATTGTTGTTGTTCTTTGTTTTTGAGTCAGAGGCTTTCTGTATAGCCATGGCTCTCCTCGAACTCACAGAGATCTATATCTCACTTTTCTAAGGAGAAATCTGCATGTATTGTTCATTTGTAAGGCATTTCGGCTGCCTGACAAGAACCATGTTTCTTCTTCTATCCAGATTTGGAACACTGATGTCATTGTCCTTTTCAGGTTTTGGTGGCTTTACTTTCAGTTATTTGTTATCTGAAGTCTAAATCTTCCTTCTTTTTTCCATGCTGAATCCTGTAAAAAACACCAAGTTTTTTTTCTTTCTTCCTCCCCTTTTCTCACCTTTCTTTCTTCTTTCCTTTTTCTTGTGCCTTCATTCTATATACTCCCTTTTTTGATTTAGCTAAAAAAATATTTTTGTTTTTAAGTATGATCTATCAGATTAAAATATCTAAAATTCCTTCTAGCAGTTTGTAGCTGCTGTACAAAAATTGAAGATACAAAAAATATAAATTATTTCTCAATAATTTTCTCTGGTTAATTAATTTATTGTATGGTGTGCCTTACCAAGCTCCAGTACAAGTAGAAGCTCTTGCCCTCATATGACGCAAGATCTGAGGGAGTATGATATGTGAGGGCCCACCTCATCTGAGGAGAAGGAGAGTACCAAGTAGAGGAACAAGGAGGATGGGAAGGAAGGAGAGGGAAGGGAGGGGCCAGGAGGGGAGGAAGGAGGAAACTATGTTCTAGAAGTAAATAAAACTTTTTTAAGAAAAGAGTTAATAAGCTTAAAAAATATAATAAAAATACAATATAAAATTCTCAAATTATAATTTAACAAAGGTATACTTGCCTTACTGGCATGAAAGGAAAATGGCTTTAATTTCAGATTAGAATGTTAGACTGCAGGTGGCCACATAGATTACACAAACTTGATAGCAGCTTAAAGCTTTTTTTTTTGTAGATATATAGGATATTTTCATGGTTTGGCATTAAAAAGCAGGTAACAGGTTTAAAATACTGTAAATAGATTAAAGGTTACTGCTGTTCAACCTGGTTTTCTGAACCTCTAAGAGTTGAAAAAACTTGGAGCTAAGGCAAAATACATGAAATGCGTGGTGTTAGCCCATGCCTTTGCCTCCAGCAGAGACA
Source organism: Lophiomys imhausi (assembly GCA_907164525.1). Classification (NCBI taxonomy): domain Eukaryota; kingdom Metazoa; phylum Chordata; class Mammalia; order Rodentia; family Muridae; genus Lophiomys; species Lophiomys imhausi. Next base: position 4,624,517 of record CAJQZJ010032097.1, read on the forward strand.
GGAGGTTCACTATAGAGTTAGTTGTCTTATGAATTCTAGAGTTGCAAGGAACAGGGTGGTGATGGTGCACACCCTTAATCCCATCATTTGAGAAGAATACACTCTTAATCCCAACACACTAGAGACAGAAACAGGCAGATCTCAGAGCTCAAGGTCAGACTGACACAAAACAATCTCTAAATAGAGAAAAAAACTTCAATCCAGGGGTCGTGGATCACATCTTTAATCCCATCAGTTGGGAACCACATGGCTTTAATCCCAATACTTAGAATGCAGACAAAGGCACATAGGATTTGGAAGGATTTGAGTTTAAAAGCTACTTACAAAAGGCATGCTGAAATTTAAACAAATCGTCCTTTGAGATCCCAAAATATATATACACTAAAGGTTTGTTTAGCTCCAAAATATCAAAATAATTTCTTCTTTAATCTGAATTTAAAGATAATACTTTATATATGGTCAAAGAACCAAATTTGCTCCAGGAAAAATATTACCTGACCTCCCCCCATCCCCCCACCAAAAAAAAAAAAAAAAGGTAATTGTCCCAGAGTTAGGATTAGGGCAAGGCTCTGTTCTTATCTTTCCAGGAGATTTACAGCATCCATCCAAGGAACCCAGGGACAACTGGACAATGGAAACATCAGAAAAAAAACAGATCAGACACCAAAGAGGATAAGTAGCCCAGAAAATCCAGCCTTGCAGACTTCCTCAATAGCTGTTTCCTCAAAAGTCTACAACCACAACAACTCAGAATTGCTAAGATTGTTCAGCTCCACAGACTGCTCCAGCCAGAACTTCAGTAAAGCCCCAAAGTTCAGCTTCTGTCTATGAACTTCTTAGGACATCTAAATAGCTGAACATAAAAGGATTGAACATCAAATGATTCTATTAACATTTTTAACCATTTTTTCATTCTTATTTGGGCCCCAAACAGGTTTACTACGTCCCAAATCAGCAGGAAGTCATTTTAAGAGACCAAAATGTAGAGAGGGTGGTTCCCCCTCTTTGGTCATTTGATGGATAATAGAAAATCTTCTTATTTAGGGGAAGAGACTACAAGGTGTTAAATGGTCTTGTTAAATGGGTTTTGGAGGTTCGACCCAGGGACTTCTCTCTTTTTCTTTTCTGTATCCCTCTTTCTCTCCTATGTAGGAGTGAACAGACTTGAGAAAAATGGGACATAGACATAATATAGGAAAGATCAAGAAAAAAAGGATGGATTGCTGAATATGCCCTTATATCTTTGCATATTGATACAAAATTAACATTATATTTGGCTAAATTGGTATTGAGCTGTGTATATTAATGCAAATTAAGATTGTATTGGGCTACATCAGTATTGATCATTGTATATTGATGCAAAATTGAGATTATATTTGGCCACAATGGTATTGACCCTTGTTTATTGATGCAAAATTAAGATTATATTGGGCTTCATAGGTATTGATCTTTGTATATTGATACAAAATTAAGATTATATTTGGCCACATTGGTATTGATCTTTGTATATTGATACAAAATTAAGGGTAACACTTTTTAAAGGTATTGTACCCAGTAATGCTTAAAAATGCAATGTGAAGTTTCGGCCTTTTGCTACCAACCATCATAAACTGTTTAGGATAATTAAGAAATGCGAACTACTAGTCATGTAAGCTTGTCATTTTGTTAGGTATTATGACAGTCTATCACAGTTATTTTCTAAGCTACTCAGAAATCAAGTTGCTAAGAGACAAGCAACATTTGCTTATCTAAATACAAGAGATAGATAGGGTAGATAGGGCATCTTCAAAAACCTCAAGAGATCTGCAGAACATGGCATTCAAAGATATTTTCTTAACTTTAGATTTTTTGATATCAAAATATGTCAGCTCTTGACAGCACTCCCTATCCTACTCCAAGTAGAAGATGAGCATCGAAGAATCTCCAGTGGGAGATGGTTGAATTAGTGGCAAGCCTATCTCTTGGCAAGAAAAACCCTTTGCTTCAACTGTAGACAGAATGCTGTCCAAAAAGGACAAAACTTGGAAGCAGGTAAGTCGACAGCCTAGCTCTGCCAAGACAGGGTAGGCAAGTCCTTCATAATTCCTGCTCTACAATCAATGTCTGTCAGAGAAACGGGGCCAAATGGCTGAAGATTGATGCTGTAATGTATGGAGAGAAAATGGGAACTGTCTAGGCAGCCACTGGTATGTCATTTCTTAGTTTTGGAAGCTGCGGACCCTGCACTTCCTATATAATCAGGTATATTTATCCCTCTCAGGTCTCTGAGGTGGTTGAAGAATAGATAGCTAGAGTCTCATAGTTAAATTTTGAGTTGTTTAGGAATCAAGAGGGTGTTCTGGATCTAAGAAGATGTTTTTAAAATTGTGAGGCAAGTTAGTATGAAAGCTGAGTTAGGTATAGAACTTTAAACTAATGGAGATGGTTAGATAGCAGAATGTTAAAGTCAGGTGCCAAATACATATGGACTGGACATTGGGAATGTATGCTAAGCCATATAACTCTTATAATTGTGGCCTACTTATTTCTGTTATTTTGTATTGTATTTATTGTTATAAGAGAAAGAGCCATTTGTTTGACTGAAAGGGGGAGCTGTTGGGAGGAAAAAGATATACCTTAAACTTAAAGAAAAAGGGAAGAGGATGGGGGATTGAGGGGAAAGAGGGTGGGACTGGAGGGGGGAGTAGGGAGGGGATTGTGATTGAGATGTAACTTGAAGAAATAAAAAATAAATTATTAAAAAATTTTAAAAAGACCAAAAAAATAATTTATTGTATTTCACCCTGTGGATTAGAATATTGCTTCTCCTCTCCAGATGAACTGGTGGCACTCAAGTAGATGCCCTGACATTGGAATAGGGACTATCTCTGAGTTGGACAAGGTTGCCTCCCTCATCTTATTTTCCTAGAAGAGCTATCTTTTCTTTCCTCAGTGGAAGGGGAGGCAATTAGTCCTGATGAGATTTGGTGTGCCAGAGTGGGTTGGGACTGGGTTGGGGAGGGTGGAGTATGGAGGAACTGGGTGGGAGGGAAGACTGGAAGGAGGGAGGGAAATGGTGATTGGAATGAAAAATAAACAAACTAATTTAAAAAATAAAAAAATGAAAAAAATGGAATATTATTTCTAGTTGACTGTCATGTTTATGATGTTTAGCCAATTTCAATATATTTGACAAATAACTTTTTTTTTTTAATACTTAAGCTTTGAAATGTTTTAACTGTGAATATCTTTGGGTAAAATAAGTGTCTGTAGCCCTGTGCACTCTGCTCTACTGTTGTCTATTAATGAAACATTGTTCTTCAGGAACTTGCAAGTCACATTAGCTGCCTTGTCAGGCACTGGTTACCAGGCACTAGTGGGAGAAAACAAGGCAAGCACAGACTTGTGGGATTGACTTCATATCTCTGTAGTCTCTGTAACTGTTTCTGTCCTTTCATTGTCTCCCTAGCAACACATTTCTACTTTGGCAACAACCATTTCTTCCTGTAGGAGCAATAGTATCCATTTTGCCTAGTTTTTTTTTAATGCGGTATCAACTTCAATTCTCCCTCTCAGAGTCCAAGCACCAAGGGTCATGTCCCCTTTCTAAGTTGCAGTTTTGTAGACTTGTGTTTGTTTGTGCTGCTCTAACAAAATAGTTAAGAATAAATAACTTAGAAAACCACAGAAATTTACTTCATATGTTTGTGGAGATTGGGAAGTCCGGGTTCAAGGTACTGCCTGGTTCAGCCGGCTGATGAAAGAACCTTAGCTTTCAAGATGAAACCTTCATGATGTGCTCAAAAAGGGAGAAATGTTGGGTCCTTGAATGGAGGAAGGTCCAGAAATGCCAATAAGGAAGAATAGTCTCCCATGAGACCTTTCCACAACGGCACTCAGTCCTAACCAACTCTAGAAGCCCAACATCTTAATAGACCAAAATGGAAATGCCTGTTTCTGAGAAGAAATCTCTAAACCATAGCAGGAATCCTGCTCAGACGTCAAGTATTAATAAACCTAGTATCTCCTAAGTTGTCCCACCCCCACCCATGCTACTGGGGTTGAAACTATCTCTGTGTTCTGCTTTTAACTTTTTGTTAAACAGTTCACAGCTTTACATTCCTGTTCTCTAATTAATGTCATTGTTTTCCTGACTGGACTCTGATTGTCAAGATACATTTTTCTCACTTATTTCCTCCCTTTTAGTCTTTAATGACATTTTGTTGTTAATTATGATGAACTTAAGATTTTGTTGCTTGTATGCTTGCCGGTAATTTTCTAATATACTTTGTAGCTGGTTATTGCTAGAATAAAAGAAAACTGTGCATTTTCATTTTAAATTCAATTAACAACCTTTTCTGAAGTTTGTATATTTTGAGGAACAATCATTGGAGATGATTCTGAGAGAATACATTAAAGCCTATAACGTCATCATAAATTGACTCTACCTGTCCCATTAATGTCTGAATTTTTGTTTGTCTTGTTGGAGGTCTGTGTCATAATTTACATTCACCTAGAAGAATATGGGACTGTTTAGTTAAAACAGGGAAAGATGGAGAAGATCATAGTAAGTGTTACTATAATTGGCAATTGTTTTGCTAAAACATTTTAGTCAGTGAATTAATTACAAATGCTAATGGTGATATGATCCATGAAGACATAAAAGAAAATTTCACTTTGGTGTGTGAAAGTCTTGATAGGTCAGTTGTCCCATAATCAAAACAAATGTAAACAAAATGGAGTGATTATAGGATTTAAGTTTTTCAGAGACTCAGGTATGCTGTAAGGAAAGCTCTTTAGTTTGACTAAAATACTAGTCTGGGGGAAGTCTAGGGAGAAAAATTAGCATAATAAAATTTGGAGGATGTGACTAAAATGGTTATGTTGTTTACTTCCAGAATTATGTGTGACTAAAACACTTTCTAATGCTACTGTAATGAAATTCTTCACTTCAACCAAGTTCTGCATGAATTAAGTGAAGGAAAAGCAGAAGATTTTATACTGGGTAGAAAAAACTGTAGTGAAGAGCCAGCCATTGTGATGTACTTTGAAGACCTAATCTGCTTTTCCCTATAATAGATGAAGGAGGTAGGATGCTGGGAGAACCTGGTGGCTAGGTCCTCTTTGTTGTGTTAAGTAGGCACCTCAACAGTTTGTCCTAGTTTGAAACTTAACAGTCCCTAAAATGGCCTCTTTTTATGGTTTTTGTTGTTGATCTAGATTTTTCCATGTCAGCTTCCAATATAATATTCTTATCTTGAGTTACACTGAATAGATTCCTTTCCCTTCCTTCCTTCCTTCCCCTCCCTGCCCCCCCCCCGCCTTTTCTCTCTGTTAAAGGAATTTGAATACAGCACCAGTAAGCATAGGGCCATATGACTGATCTTACATGTGACTCTCAGGAAAATGTGTAAAATAGATGCAACTGCAAAATAGGACGTTGCTCACTATATGTTAATGAATACTGTCATTTATTAGGAATATAGAGGTTTGTACTTGGCCTTCAGAAAAACTTGATAATACCTTGTTGCTCCTGGAATTTTGATGGTTAGAAAAGGATTTAAAAATGTAGCTTGAATTAACATAACTTTTGTCAAAGGCGATTTGGTTGAATTTTAGTGAAAATATTTTGTATGCCATTAATAAAAGATTTGCTAAAACCCACTTAATCTATGTTATGTTCTATGAGAATGATTTTTATTATATATTATTTTCATAATCTCAGTGTTAGAATTAAGTTTACATATTAGAATATTTTCAATATACTTTTAAGAGAAAATTTTGATTTTAAGGACATCTGCAGAATTACTTTCAGAATTCAATGTATAGTGAACACAATTGTTCATATGACTTGAGGTAATTTTTGAACTCTGATTGATGGGCAGATATTAATCTATTTTTAGCCAGGCTAATTTTTTATTTGCGATAGTGACAAAACTTAGTAATACAATTGAAATTTCTTTGATGCTATTATATTCAATATAGGGTGATTTCATTTGATCTTGTGTACTTATCAGGGATTAAGATAAAATATTTCTGGAAACAAACCCTAGATGATCATTTCAAATTAGCAAATGATCTGAAATATATTTGGAGAATGTAGACAGTTTTAACTTTGGATTAAGTACATGAGCATATGAAAGAAAGGAAATTAGGAAGGAAATTATTTTATTTAATAATTTAGCATGAACAAATTGAGTTTTTTATATAAAGATTCACTGTAAATTAATTACCACAATCAAACTAATTTAGCACATTGTCATCTCCTATAGCTAATGTTATTTTTTTCTTTTCTTTTTTTCTTTTTAGGTTTTTAGAGACAGGGTTTCTCTTTGCATCCTTGACTTTCCTGGACTCACTTTATAGACCAGTCTGTCTTTGAACTCACAGAGATCTGTGTGCCTCTGCCTCCCAAGTGCTAGGATTAAAGGTGTGCATCACCATGCCCAGCTGCTAATGCTATTTCTTAATAGGATCTTAAAATTTAGTAGTCAACATGTTTACATAGGTATATATATATATATATATATATATATATATATATATATGTATATATATATATATATATATATATATACATATATATATGTATATATATATATGTATGTATATATACACACACATATATAAATATATAATTATACATATACAATTGTCACCTATTTGTGCAAGCAAGAAGTATAACAGAAAATAAGATAAACTAGCTTCTGTGTCTTGACTTCTAGTTCCTAGAATAGAGTTGAGTAAATTTCTATGATATTCTACATCAAGGAAATCAAATTCTATTTAAACCTCAAATGCCCTTTGCTATAATACAAAATGGAGGAATCTTTGCACCATCTTGCCCTGTCACAGTTTTCAGATATTTTCTCTCACTGTTTAGAGTATCTTGATTTTTCTTTCTTTCTTTCTTTCTTTCTTTCTTTCTTTCTTTCTTTCTTT
>CAJQZJ010032097.1:4631447-4642624 GCA_907164525.1 Lophiomys imhausi
TTTCTTTCTTTCTTTCTTTCTTTCTTTCTTTCTTTCTTTCTTTCTTTGTTCTCTCTCTCTCTCTCTCTCTCTCTCTCTCCTTCCTTCATCCCTTCCTCTCCCCTTCTTTCTTTCTTATGGTTAGTGTGCAGAAACACACCTGTTTTTGTTTGCTGCTTAAATTTTCTTTTTTATTTTTAACTTATTTTGCTGTACAGAAACACTTTTGTTTTTCTTTACATTGTATTTGGCCTTTACCCTAAAAGTTCTTTCAGAAACAAATTATAATGGGGCCTTCCTCCTAATTTACTTCAGGATCTTATGGCTTCAGTGCTATGTCTATTGGAAAAACAACTGTTTTCTTCTGTTAAATGAGTCCTGAGGTGTTGATCTGTTTCCTATTCACCATTCTTCCCTTATCCTTGAATCCCTAGGGTACCTGCTGAGCTGCCTTACTCCCAAACATTCTTCTCAAGTTTGTCTCGTCCATTTACAAGCTAGTAAAACAATTACAGAATAAAAATGTAAACCTCAGTCAGTGGATGTAGAGGAATTTAAATTTAGCAACATGGCTACTCTGGCAAGGGATCATATCCAAAGACGTATGTCTATATGATCCAGCTGGAATATAGATATGCCTTTGGTACACACCTTTAATCCCTGGGACTGGAACACATGCTCTTAATCACTCTGCCTGAAATATAGACACAATACCCTTCAATCTCTCTGGCTGGAATTTAGTACACACTTTTAATCCCAAGCAATGACATCTAATTGAGGGGCAGAAAAGTGATGAATCAGAGAAAGATTTGACAGAATGAATCAGAGATAGGATATGCCCAGGTCGTTAAAGAACAGACAAGAAACAGAAACTATTTAAGAGCAGGAGAGAGAGAGAGAAAGAGAGAAAGAGAGAGAGAGAGAGAGAGAGAGAGAGAGAGAAGGAAAGCTGGTAGAGAGTAGAGTTCATGGAGACAATACAGTAGAGTTTGGGCGTGCAGTTTAATTCCATGCAGTTTGGTGTCATACACTTGAGTGCAGTTCAGTTGTTGAGTTAGAGGCAGTTTTTCTAAGCCAAACAATTCAATGAGAAGCCAGTTTGAATTAGTCAGCTTGGAGAAAAGTTTTGAGCCAGAACAGCTGAGTTGAACCAGCCAGCTAGAGTTCAGAAAGAACTAGAAAGGGTGAGCTTATTTGCAGTAAGTCTGGGAGGCAACCAACATTGTAGGCCTAGGTTAGCAGATGAAGGCTGGAAGCTGAAGCCTTCAGGTACAAATTTACAGATTAGATTGTAAGAAGGCTAGAAGCTTCCAAGCCTATGCCAAGAAATAGTTAGATAGAAATGCTCTGGGCTCAGCCTAAGGCATATATTCGTAAAGGTTGGGTATGGCTCTCATCTCATCCCCTCTTCTGAGGAAATAAAAACAACATTTAAAACTGGGAAATAACTAAGCTACCTCCATACTCACTATGGAGCATGAGAGATAAAAGACAAAGCTTGTTTAAACTGGGTGGGCTTGCTTCCCTGCTTTTGGACTGCTAAGTACCCTTCTGCTCTGAAGTAAAATTGCTTTGTCTAGTAGTATTTATTTGACTGATGGGCTCTTAGCATGTGACCCCCAATTCCCTCTCCAGTTTTGCTTACTAGGGTTTTCCAGGACTATTTATTATATAGATAATTCTCTATACCCACTGTATGCTTTTGGGATTCTGCTCTAGATTGACTTACTATGTGTGTGTTGGTTTATTTCCAAACCCTTTTCTCTTTAGGTAAGTACTACTGTTTTGATTATGCTAATCTTAGAATATATTTTCAAATTTGGTGGTACAATTTCTCTAACTTTCTTATTCTTGCCCTATTTTTTATAAGAATTGTATGATTATGCTTCTTATTTTTGTAGAAACATCATTATAATTTTGATAGATACTGTTTTGCAATTGTAGACTACTTTAGACAGCATAGATATTATTAACTCCTTTACTCCATAAATACTATGGTGGTGTATTAATCAGAGTTCTCTAGAATAACAAAATTTATAGGATGAATTTCTCTCAATATACACAAAGATGATTTATTAGAATAACTTACAGCTGGTAGTCCAGCTAATCCAACAATGGCTCCTTATGAGAATAGAATTCAGTAGTTATTCAGTCCACAAGGTTGTATGTCTCAGCTGATCTTCAGAATATGCTGGAATCCAGAAGACATGGGCTCTGAGGCCTGTGAAGGAATAGACTTTCCACTGAGGCAAGAACAATCAGGCAAAGAATAAGTTTTCTTCTTCTATGTTCTTCTCTTCTACATATTCTTCTAGCAGAAGGTATGTCCATGATGAGAGTTGAGTTTTCCAGTTAAAAATATCTGGATTAAGCTAGGTGGTGGTGGCATACGCATTTAATCCCAGCACTTGGGAAGCAGAGGCAAGTGGATCTGTATGAATTAGAGGCCAGCCTGGTCTACAAAGCAAGTACAGTAGAGCCAGAGCTGTTACAAGAGAAAACCTGTCTAGAAAAAAAATATACACACATATATATATATATATATATATATATATATATTAAAGGTGTGTCTTCCCATCTTAAATTCAAAATTAGAAGTAGATGATCCCACTTTAAATTAAGCAGAAATCCCTTACTAGTGTGCCCCTCCATTTTTGGGTTTTAGTTAATTCCAGATGTAGTCAAATTGACAACCAGGACTTTCCATCACCAGTGGTTTGAAAGAGAAATATCCCAAGGGCTCATGTATTTGAACACTTGGTTCCTTTGGTTTTGTTTGTTTTATGTTGTTTTGTTTGGAGATAGGGTCTCACTTTGTAGTTCTGGCTGTCCTAGAACTCACTGTGTAAAACCAGGTTGGCCTCAAACTCACAGAGATCAACCTTCCTCTGTCTTTGTCTTTTAAATTAAGCGAGTGTGCCTTTTCCTGGCAAACATTTTGTTTTTAGTTGGTAGTAGTGTTTGGAGAGATTATTGAGAGATGAAGTCCTGTTGGAGGAAGTGTATCATTGGGGAAGGCTTTGAGAAGTTATAGTCTCTCTCTACTTCCAGCTTGTTTCCTCTGCTTTGAGTGTATGGCTCAAGATGTGATCTCTTGCCTTAGTGGTCCTGTCTCCATATTATGACTTGGGGCCATGCCTCCTCATCATGATGGACTCTTATGACTTTGGAACTTCAAGGTAAATAAATGCTTACATAAATTGCTGTTGGTCAATGTATTTTATTGACTATAGTAACAAAAAGGTAACTAATTAAAACATGAGGAATTTTTAAATTTACTTGTGCTTCTGTAGGTTCTTCCATTAGTCTTTGTTAGTTTTCAGACTACAGTTTCCTAGTCACATTCATTTATACTATTTTATTCTTTTGATGTTATTGCTAATAGCATGTTTTGACAATATTTCATTGTATGGAGACACGTGATTTTTATGTGTTCACTCTGTATACTTTAAATTTGCTAGCTCTAATAGTTTATTTGATGAGGACTTTAAATTTTTTTATATTTAAGATCTTGTCTTACAAAACAAATATTTTTGCTTCTAACTTTCTACTTTCTTGCCTAAAATCTCTGGAAGGATGCCAGCACTGTATTGAAATGAGAGTAAAAATCCTTTTCTTGTGCCCATTGTTGGCAGTCTTTCAGCTTTCATCATACAGTTTGATGTAAGTTGTGGACCTGTTATTCAGGCCTTTATATTGATGTGCCTGATTTATTGAAAGTTCTTATTGTGTGAGAGAGTGTTGAATTTAACTGAGGTTTTTCTGTATGGGATGCAAGTATCACAGATTTTGTATTTATTATCTTATTTTTCAATTAATGGTTGTGAATTGCATAGATATTACATGTTACTTATGTTATTATGTATTTTAAAGATTACACATTTAAAGAATCCTCATTAGAGCTTCAATGGGAGCTGAACTTCTATAGATCTCTTTTGGATATGCAGATTTATTATTTTTCATCATTAAAAAATTGCAAACTAGAATATCTGGGCTTATGTTAGGTGGGATTTCTTCTCTAAATCATTGTGTATTTATTGTCTAAAATACTCATGGCTTCAAAACACAGTAAATATGATACTTTTAGAAAATGGGAACTGTCCAGGCAGCCACTGGTATGTCATTTTTTAGTTTTGGAAGCTGCAGGCCCTGCACTTCCTATATAATCAGATATATTCATCCCTCTCAGGTCTCTGAGGTGGTTGAAGAATAGATACCTAGAGTCTCATAGTTAAATTTTGAGTTGTTTAGGAATCAAGAGGGTGTTCTGGATCTAAGAAGATATTTTTAAAATTATGAGGCAAGTTAGTATGAAAGCTGAGTTAGATATAGAACTTTAAACTCATGGAGATGGTTAGATAGTAGAATGTTAAAGTCAGGTGCCAAATACATATGGACTGGACATTGGGAATGTATGCTAAGCCATATAACTCTTATAATCGTGGCCTATTTATTTCTGTTGTTTTGTATTGTATTTATAGTTATAAGAAAAAGAACCATTATTTGGACTGAAAGGGAGAGCTGTTGGGGGGAAAAATAAATACCTTAAACTAAAAAAAAAAAAAGAAGGGAAGAGGATGGTGGGGCTGAGGGGGAGGAGGGTGGAAGGGTGGGACTGGAGGGGGGAGTAGGGAGGGGATTGTGATTGAGATGTAACTTGAAGAAATAAAAAATAAATTATTAAAAAAAAAAAAAGTTGAGCCAGGTGTTGGTGGTGGACGCCTTTAATCCCAGAACTCGGGAGGCAGAGGCCGGAGGATCTCTGTGAGTTCAAGGCCAGCCTGGTCTACAAAGTGAGTCTAGGACAGCCAGAACTGTTACACAGAGAAACCCTGTCTTGAAAAACCAAAAAAAACAACCAACCAAACAAAAAAGTTGATAAGAGTACTGACACAATCACAAACATCTAGCCCTAGAGACAGCTAGAATTTTCTATCAGAAGATGATGTAACAACAAGGAGAGTATCATCTAGAACACTTATTCTAGATGACAATTAAAAACTACTGAAAAAGAAGATATGGGAAAGTATTCATGCCAGATAATTTTATTCATTTTTTATTTTGAATTAAACATGTTAGTATATTGTATTTATTACTTTTTATTAACATATTTTACATATTTTCCCAATGCATCAAAGCATTTTAACTACAAATAAATACGTAACTTCATATAAAATAAAAAACAATAACATTGGGCAATTTTTTATATATTATTCTTTCTGATTTTGAAAATATTTGTTTTATGTTCTTATGATGCCACAACATTTATTTTTCATCTGCTTTTTTTTAATTAAAAGTGCATATTAAGCAACAAAAAATAGTCACATGAAATTATGACAGGAAAAATTGGCCAAAACTCTTTAGGGATCAGGTCATTTTGTTCAATCAGAGTAAGAAATCAATAACTTTCTGGACAGCAATGGTCTAGTTACCATATTGAGAAGAAGAATATGAACCACAACATTCTGAGTTTCCCCTTAAAGACATGATTTCTGTGCATCAAGGTCACAGAAAGAACAAAGATGGTACACACAATTGAGTAATTTGAAAACTATTTAATCAAGGGCAGTGCGTAGGTAAAAAACATTACACAGTGTAATATCCTGAGGCTTATACAAACAGCTTTCAGTAACTGTGTCGTAGAAATTGCCTGGTAGTAAATAAAACCTTAAACAATATACAGTTAGCCTGAAAAGACTCCGAAAGGAGGTAGTCCATTTTCATATTTCCTGACCTCATTCCTCTGTTTGTCTCTTATTTTCTAATGTTGAGTATGTGATGAACTCAACAGAAGCTTTTAAACACACAGAGAGGAACAAAGGGTAAAGAGTGCAATTGAGAGGTAAGTAAAGGTTTCTAGCTCAAATCTTAATCTGATATTTCTTTGTCATTTTATGTAAATATACACTTATGAAGTTACCAAAAATTTTAAGTCTGAGAATTCCTACACATGAAGTAAGATCTTTTATAAATAATTGTAAAAATCTGTAAAATCTGTAAAAACAACCTTCCAATTGCTTGGGCCTAAACATTAAGAAAACCAACCAAACAACAACAAAATACCATCACCATTTAAATAAACATATTTTAAAATTGCATCACAATTTAATGATTTCATTCTATTCCTAATCTTTAAATGGTTTTATGAAAACTACTTATTACCTAATCTTTGATAGTAAAGGGTCTTCGTACAAACTTTAGTTACTGATTCTTTTTCTTGCTTTTTAGAATTTTAAAGTTGATTTAAAATTTATTCTTATTTGTGTGTGTATGCATGCGTGTGTGCGCTTATTTCTCTGTGTTTCATGTGCATTCAGGTGTCTGTGGAGGCCAGTAAAGGAGAAGTCAATGGCACAAATACCTAGGGGAGCTAAGAAACCAGGGACGGAAGGCTGATAGTTATTAATGCCTGCCGGGCTCCAGAAAAACATCCAGTAATGAAGCTGTGTGATCCCCTAAACTCAGGACATACTAACACTATACAAAATATCATATATAAGTCTTTCCTGTAAAACACTACAAAACGTATGTTAAAGATAAGGAAGTAAGGTTTTTCCCCACCTCCAATCTTGTAAGACTTGTAAATGTGGGCTGGGGAGAAAGCTCAGATGGATCATAGATTAAGCGCTAGCTCCTCTTCCAAAGGACCCTGGTTCAAATTCCAGCACCCACAGGACAGGTCACAGCTGTAACTGCCTGGCATGGTCACTCACACCTTTAATCCCAGCATTGGGGAGGCAGAGGAAGGTGGATCTCTAGTTTGGTCTACAAAGTGATTCTAGGACAGCCAAAGATAAACACAGAGAAAAGAAACCCTGTCTCAACAAACAAAAAACAAAAACAAAAACAAAAACAAAAAAAAAAAAACCTGGCAAAATGTTTAAAACCTCCTCACCCAGTAAAACTTGTTTTTACATATAGACCCACTGTTGCATTCTAAGAACTTGAGGGCCTGGAGCAGAGTGGCTCCCCCTTCTCTCCATTTCCTATGCATCACTTCTTTGCATAAGATTGTGAGGTCCACCCTCACCAACTGGGAATACACAATCACCACTATTCTTGCACTTTTTTAAAGACCAAGTGCACTTCCTGTCCAGGTCTCTTCACTGTTACCCCAAGCCCAACCTCCTGATCAAGAGACCAAGGGTCAAGTCTGCCAACACTTCAGCTGGAATGGTTGTCTCTTTTCTACCCTGAAAGAATTTATTTCTAACAACATTACTATCTGCAGCCACTAAGACCAGAAAGTCCTGACAAGGAAGCCTAAAGGATGGTTAGGTTAGGTCTCCTTAACTAAGGAAACTCATTTCAATTTCCACCCTGAGAACATTTGCCTCCCTGATAAGGCCCCATCAACCTCCATTGTCAATTTAAAGCTTTGAGATTGCAGAAGAACAGACCCAGAGATAGAATCTTCCACCCCAAGAACTCCCACTGCCTAGAAAACCCCAGTCTCTCAGTGTTATGCTCATACATCACCCCTCATTGTTCTTATAAAATGACAATATGCTCCTGTTGAAAATCCATTTGTTCTTTCTTTTATTTCCACTTTGTTCTGATCAATCCTGATATAACAGCCAAAAGAGGGCATCAGATACCCTGGAGCTAGTTACTTAGGGTTGTAAGTCACCCAATGTAGGTTCTGGGAACTGGACCCAGGTGCTCTGCAAGATCAGCAAGTTGTCTTAATGGTGAATCATTTCTTTAGTACCATGTTTTCCTTTCTATTGAAGAATGATTTTGAATTTGTCTCTTTCACTATAATTCATTTTATTTTATGTATAAAAACTATCACCTATCTCTTGCCTTGATAATATATAGCTGTTCAAGTTGCAATAATTTATTCTTTTATTACATTAAAACCAATAATTCTGATTTATTGCCAGATACTTGCACTTAACAGTAAATTCATAATGACTATGAATGGGAAACTCATACTGACTGAACACTGGGCTCAACTGAGTTTGAATTAAATTTTTTATTTACATTGTTTTATTTAAACATATGCAACTCTTACAATGTATAAATGCTAGATTATGATTTAACCAAAGAAAACCAAGTTATAAATGTAATTAATTCTAGGTCAAGCTGTGAGCACTCAAGTCTTATTCATCTCATTGCAAGACTGAAAGCCTTCCTGAAATACACAATACGACTCTGCCATTCTTCTCCAAGTCCTACATCAGATTTTATCATACACTGTTATTATAACAACACAAAACCACCTGTGTTATGATTGGGTCTGAAATTGAAACCACAGCATCTGGAAGCAAGGATGACAAAGTGGTCCCTTTGTATTAAGTGGGCATTTCCTCTGTAATAATGCATTTTTAAAATTTCAATGGTCCAAGTTAGCACTCATAACAAAATACACAAAAGATGATGCTTTTGTTTCTCCTGTTGGCATACTGTATAATTAAAGTTTAAGCTTATTGGTTAAGATGGAGACAAAAAAAGCAAGGGATGGTATGCAAGGGATCCCATGCAAAACAGGTGCAGAAGGTGCTCAAGGGGCAGGAGATTCTGTGTGTGTTATGGAAAAAGAGGTTGTTTTGAAACAATTTTGCCAATACAACGAAAAGAAAACTATGGGAACAGAAATTAAAAAGTCTGCTTCACAGTATCAGAAACTTAACAGGTAACCACAGTGAGAAGGAAGGAAGGCAAACTGGAA
This sequence comes from Lophiomys imhausi, assembly GCA_907164525.1. Lineage (NCBI taxonomy): Eukaryota > Metazoa > Chordata > Mammalia > Rodentia > Muridae > Lophiomys > Lophiomys imhausi. Next base: position 4,640,101 of record CAJQZJ010032097.1, read on the forward strand.
GAAACCTGGTGTTCTTAATCTGTTTAGTTTCCTTCTTTATCACTTTATGCCACACATAGCTGAGAAAGTCAAACCATTGAACAAAATCGACACTTTTTTTTTTATTAAATACTTTATTTTTTTTCTTCAAGTTACATCTCAGTCACAAACCCTTCCCAATTCCCCCTTCCTATCCCACCCTTCCACCCTCTTCCTCCCAACAGCTTCCCCTTCAGTCCAACAAATGGTTCCTTCTCTAATAACAGTAAATACTATACAAAACAACAGAAATAAATATGCCACATTTATGAGTGTTAAATGGCCCAGTATACCTTCCCAATGTCCAGTTCATACATATTTGGCACCTGACTTTAACATTCTACCATCTAACCATCTCCATGAGTTTAAAGTTCTATAACTGACTTAGCTTTCATACTAACTTGCATCACTATTATAACCATCTTCTTAGATCTAGAATGCCCTCTTGATTCCTAAACAACTCAAAATTTAACTATGAGACTCTAGCTGTCTATTCTTCAACCACCTCAGAGACCTGAGAGGGATAAATATATCTGATTATATAGGAAGTGCAGGGCCTGCAACTTTCAATACTAAGAAATGACAAATCAGTGACTGCCTGGACAGTTCCCCTTTTCTCTCCACACAATTCCAGCATCAGTCTACAGCCTTTTGGTTCTGTTTCTCTGACAGACATTGATTGTAGAGGAGGAATTATGAAGGACTTACCTAACCTGTCTTGGCAGAGCTAGGCTGTCGACTTCCCTGCTACCAAGTTTTGTCCTTTTTGGACAGCAGTCTGTCTGCAGTTGAAGCAAGGAGTTTTTTCATGCCAACAGATAGGCTTGCCACTAATTCAACCATCTCACACTGGAGATTCTTCGATGCTTATCTTCTACTTGGAGTAGAACAGGGGGTGCTGTCAGGAGCTGATATGTCTCGATATAAAAAAAAATCTTAATTTAAGATAGCATCTTTGAATGCTATATTCTGCAGATCTCTTGGGGTTTTTGAAGATGCCCTATCGGTCTCTTGTATTTAGATAAGCAAATGTTGCTTGTCTCTTAACAACTTGATTACTGAGTAGCTTAGAGAATATCTGTGATAGACTGTCATAGTAGCTAACAAAGTGACATGTTTGCATGACTAAGAGTTTGTTTTTCTTAAATATCCTAAACAGTTTTAGATGGTTGGTATCAAGAGGCCAGAGCTTCACATTTTATTTTTAAGTATCTCTAGGTATGATACCATTAGGAAGCGTTACCTTTAATTTTGTATCAATATACAAAGATCTATTCAATTGTGGCTAAATATACTCTTAATTTTGTATCAATATACAAAGATCAATGCCTATGTAGCCCAATGCAATCTTAATATTACGTCCATATACAAGGGTCAATACGATTATGGCCAACTATAAACTTAATTTTGTATCAATATACAAAGATCAATACCAATGTAGTCCAATACGATCTTATTTTTGCACAATAAACAATGGTCAATACCACTTTAGCCAAATATACTACTAATTTTGTATCAATATACAAAGGTATAAGGGCATATTCAATAATCTCTCCCTTTTTCTTGGTCCTTCCTGTGCTATGTCTATGTCTCATTTTTCTCAAGTCCATGCACTCCTACATAGGAGAGAAAGAAAGATACAGAAAAGGAAAAGTAAGAAGTCCCTGGGTCTAACCTCCAAAACCCATTAAACAGGGACATTTAACAGCCTGTAATCTCTTCCCCTAAATAACAGAGTATTCAGTTATCCTTCAAATAACCAAAAAGGGGGGGCAGAGAAACACCCTCCCCACCTTCTGGGCATGGGACATTGCTCTCTTAAAATGACTTCCTGCTGATTTGGGTCGTAGTAAACCTGTTTGGGGCTGAACCAAAATGGAAAAATGGTTAAAAATGTTAGTACAATCCTTTTATGTTCAGTCCTTCTGTTCTCAGCTGTTTAGATGTCCTAAGGAGTTTGTAAGCAGAAGCTGATCTTGCAGGCTTTACTGAGGTTCTGGCTGGGGCATTGTGTAGAACTGAATGGTCTTAGCGATATTGAATTGTTGTGGTTGTAGGCTTTTGATGGATACAGCTATAGAGTGAGTCTGTCAGGCTGAATCAACTGGGTCACTCGTCTTCTTTGGTGTCTCATTCTGTTTTCTGCTGAAGTTTCCGTTGTCCTGTTGTCCCTGGGTTCCTTGAATGGATGCTTTGATTCTCTTGGAACGACAAGAACAGAGCCCTGCCCTAATCCTAACTCTGGGACAATTACCCTCTTTTTTTTTGGGTGGGGGGGGCTAGGTAATATTTCTCCTGAAGCAAATTTGGTTTTTTGACAATATATAAAGTGTTATCTTTCAATCTGGTTTAAAGAAGAAAATTATTTTGTTATTTTGGAGCTAAACCAGTTTTAGTGTATATATTTTGAGATCTCAAAGGACAATTTGTTTGTATTGAGTAGGCCTTTTGTAAGTAGCTTTTAAACTTAGGTCCTTCCAAATCCTATGTGTGTGTCTCTGCATTC
>CAJQZJ010032097.1:4643024-4742388 GCA_907164525.1 Lophiomys imhausi
TGCAGAATTGTCATCGTTTTCATGTGTTTCTGTTGGTGTGAGGTCAACCGAATTGGATGAGCTAGGATAATTCTGCTTTGTTGGAGTCATATTTCCTTGATTTCTATTTTTTCTTGGACCTTTGGCCATATCTCTGTGTTTAGCTGTCTGTTCTTGTCATTTTCTGTGCTTGGATCCACAGGGGATGCTTTGGTGAAGCAGTCGAATTGCTTGGCTATCTGTCGTTGCTTACAGGGGGATCTCAGGGTCACTGTGGTTTTAATAGCCTGAAGCACTGTGAGCTGGTGCAGCCTATTCCCAGGTAGTGAGTAATGGTCCGGGATTGTTTCACTATTCCCAATTCAGACTTCTCTATGTTGCACACTGAGTTATCAGCCTGTAATGGTTCTGATGGTATGTACCTGTTTGCCCTGGCACAGATTCTGTGGGCTTTGTTTTTCGTCACGGAGGCTGACAGGGCCCGGCTCCACACCTAATATGTCTGGATTTTCCAGAATACAGCTATGGTTCCCTGACTTCTTCTCACTAGGCTTCTTGCTACAGGCCTGGCCCCTCAGCCCCGCCCGCCTGTGCCGGGTTCCCTCCCTGTCTGCTCAGCCGTGGGTGCACGGGGCCCCGGCCCCTCCCGCCGCCTGTATGGGTCTCCCTCTCCAGCTGCTCGGCCGGCTGTGGGTGCACGGATCCCCGGCCCTGCCTGCCACCTGTGTGGGCCTCCCTCCCTAGCTGCTCAGCCGCGGGTACGTGGATCCCTGGCCCCTCCTGCTGCCAGTACGGGTCTCCCTCTCCAGCTGCTCTGCCATGGGTACACGGATCCCCCTCCCCGCCTGCCTGTGCCAGCCTCCCTCCCCAACTGCTCTGCCCACCAGCTTCCTGCTCTCTCGGGTTCTCCGTGGCTCGAGTGGCTGCGGACCACCCACCGAGTGCCCTGTTTCTTCCTTGTTAAGACTTCCACTAACCCTCAAAGTTTCCTAAGTAGCTATAAGGTCTTCCTGAGGTGTGGGGAGCCCAGTAGGCTAGTGGGCGATCATCATGTGTCCTCTGATTCTGCCTGCTGTGAGTTGAGGTCGATGTTACCAGGCGCCTCTCCAAATGGGAGTTCCTGAATCCCGGATTTAGTGGCTTCCGTGTCTGAGAGAGATGGGGGGAGAGCCTTATCCTGGGACTTTTAACAGTCCCTTGGGTGCTGTGAGTGTTCCCGGAGGGTCTAGCCCCTCCGGTTTTTGCACAGTGTCCAATAACTCTGTGTTTTTTATGGCTCTTTTCTTCCACGTTCAAAATGCATCAGTGTAGGTCGCTGCCATCTTGGCCTCCCCCCAAAATCGACACTTGATGGATAAAAAAATCAGGCAGAATGTCTGACAGAGTACAGATGAGGGGAGACAAATATTAGAATTTAGCGAGTCTCAAAGAACAGAAGTCTAAGGTCAGACTCAGGATATGTAACAAGTAATCTGAAAGTGTCATAGTCCATGAGGCAACTCACAACAAAGGACAGAAAGCAACTTCAAACCATCTCAAAATACTGAATTCCTCTTTTTATTTCCAAATTGCTTCATCTAAACAACAACAACAAAACAACAAAAACCATGCTTTTGAGGGGAAGGGGATTAAATATGCACAATCCTCCATTACTTCATTATGTTTTAAAATTGCAATTTGGTTGTGTTAATCCCAAATACGTGAGAAAAAATACCACTGACCAAAATCATCATGGTCAAAGTAATTAAAGCAAGCAGTTAATTAAAAGAAGCTTTTTTATTTATGTACAAAGGCTGCCTCTCATGTGGAGTCTGAGGGATAGGCATTGGAGGTGAGGAAGACAAGGCTTGTATAGTTCCGGGATTCGGGTTTTCCAGGTGGGGGATTTGGCAGGTAAAACAGGTGGAGTTACAGGAGCAGAATATAAGCATAACAAATTAGTCATAACGATTTACTGAAAGAAAAACTTGGTTACAAGGTGATAAATTAGAAACACAGAAATGTGGGAAATAGATGATTCTTCTAATGATTTTGTATTATTTTGCTGTTATAAACAAGTCCAAAATTAACATGGGGAGGTGTCTTAGTTAGGGTTTCTATTGGTGCAATGAAACCCCATGACGAAAAAGCAAGTTGGGGAGGAAAGGGTAAGTAAGAAAGGCTTATACTTCCGCATTGCTGTTCATCACATAACAAAAGGTAGTCAGGAGAGGAACTCAAGCAGGGCAGGAACCTGGAAGCAGGATCTGATGCAGAGGCCATGGAAAGGGCTTCTTACTGGCTTGCTCCTCATGGCTTGCTTGGCCTGCTTTCTTACAGAACTGAGGGTCACCAGCCCAGGGATGGCACCAGTCACCATGAGCTTGGCCCTCCCCTATTGATCACTAATTGAGAAAATGCCTTACAGCTGGATCTCATGGAGGTCTTTTCTCAACTGAGGATTCTTCCTCTCTGATGACTCCAGCTTGTCTCAAGTTGACACACAAAACCACCCAGTACAACAGCAAAGGGTTTATGTCTTCTTTCAGTTTAAGGTCCATCATGAATGGAAGTCAGCACAGGAACTCAAGGCAGGAACTTAGATGCAGAAAGTGAAGTAGAGACCATGGGGTAATGCTGGTTACTGGCTTATTCTCCATGGCTTGCTCAGTGTGTTTTGTTATACAACAAAGGACCAACTGCATAGATGTGGTACTACCTAATGTGGGCCAGGTCCTCTCATGTCAGCCATTAGTCAATAAAATGTCTCACACACTTGCTTACAGCATAATCTCATGGAAGCATGTTTCGACTGAAACTTCCTCCTTTTAGATGGTCCTAGTTTGTGTTAAGTTGACACAAAAGGTAAACAAACTCCAACTGCCCCTTGCACAGATGCCATGTCAATTAAATATGTTTATGACAGAGTTAATTTAATCTTGCTTCACAACCTACATAAAACTCAATTTCAAGATATTGTAGATCTAAATATCCAAACTGAAAACATCAGCACACTAACCTGAGAAAATTTCTTCAAAGCTAGATATGGGATTAATATGTTTACATAAGACACCTAACACCTAACAGAAAAAGGGCTGAGACCATTTAAAACTTAATATTATGAATGACAGTAATCTGATTTCAAAATGATTAAAGGAAAAATGGTAAAACAGTGTAGAAAACAATGATGGCTAATTAAATTTCTTAACTAGTATTTATATTATATTTAATTGGTTGGTGGCATTAATCCTTAACTCACCATTATAAATGAATACACACAGACACCACATGGATTTTAACAAGCCTAGGCCTGAATTGTTCAATCCTAGCCTATCTAAACTAGCTCATAATTCTATTACCCAAATATGACCCCATATATACATACATCCCTTTGGACTATTATTCTCCACACTATGCCAATGTTTCTGGCCACATGGAAGGGTCTTCCTTAATCTACCCCATGGTGTGTCCTCCTTGTTTGCTCCTGGATTCTCCCTGGGAAGCTTCTTCTTCTCAAGATGATCTCTCTCTCAAAAGGCCTGAGCACCTTAGTCCCACCTATCTCTGTCTTTGCCCAATCTCCAGGCCTCAGCATGTATTTAACCAATCAGAGACAAATAAGTAACAGACAACAAACAGGAACAATCAACATTTAGAATGCTTAATACCACCCCATCATTTCCCTCATTTTGTCTAATAAAAAGGCTAAATTTTTAAACTAATATAGTAAAAACAATAAGAACAAATATGAAACAATCAAGAAAACCATACATAAAAGTTACATACATAAGGTTTAGCCTATTTGTATCAGGCAATCTTGAAGAAGAAAAAAATCATCTATCTATCTTGATGTGTCTAAAGCTCTAAACCTAAATAATTTCTATCATATCCTACATTTCCTTTTAAATCCTAAACAATCCAAGTTTAATTGAGATTTTATAGCTATTATGCCTTCAACCCCATCAAAGATATAAGAAGGGATAAAGTTATTATTTAAGTGAGTAGAAAGCATAGGAGAGCAGCTTCCAAAAAGAACTATGATAGTTTGTTGCCTAGACAGTCCCAAATATCTCTCCATACCATTGGAACATCATCTTTAGTCTTCTGGCCAAACATATCTCACAGACATATTGTGCAGCAGGAAATAAGGATTTTCCCATTCTGTCTCTGCAGAATCAGGTCATTGACTTACTTGCATTTAAGCTCTGGCCCATCTATAGTCTGTTGAGGGAGCAGGGACATTTTTGTCCAGTAGGAATTATCTCCTGATGGGAGATTTCTTTTTGATGCTCATTGTTTTCTTCCAAGTCAAATGGGAGCTGTCAGGAGCTGACTGTCTTAAAGTCAAACAATTCTTAAAATAATAATATCTTTACATGTCTGAGGGTTTTGAATACATCTATTGATTTATAAATCTATCTATCATCTTTGAACAAGAAAACTGTAAAATTCTATCAAAATTAATCTTATTTTTATCAATATACAAAATTCTATAGCAATGTGTCAAAATATAACCTAATTTTAATAGTAACAATAGTTTTAAATTTCAGAGCAGATTCAATAATCTATCCTTATAACTTATCATTTCTATATTATATACCTATATTCCCCTTCTTTTTCTTTTTAAGTCCTTTTTCCCTATATAAGAGAGAAAGAAGGATAGAGAAAAGAAAAAGAAATAGAAAAGTCCTTGAGTCTAACCTCCTATACCTTGCTTAATAAAACCATTTAACAATTTGTAACCAATCCCCCTAAACAACATCTATAACATATCAAATGACCAAAATATTATCCCCCCACCTTTTGGGAATGGGGCATTGCTCTCTTAAAATTGCTTCCTGCTGAATTGGGATGCAGAAAACTTGTTTGGGGGCCCAAATAAAATGGAAAAAAAATGGTTAAGCAATTTAATAGTAACATTAGTTTCCAGTCTCTATGTGTTCAGCAATTTGAATATCCTGATCAGTTTGTAGTTCCTTGAACTTTGGGTGTTTAAGTTCAGAGTTTCATTGAAGTCCTGGCTGGAACAGTCTGTGAGCTGGACCATCTGGGCTTGTCTTGTCTTCTTTGGTGTTTGGTCCCTTTGCTCTAAAAACATATAATTTCTTTTTTTTTTTTTTTGGAATTTTGTAGTTATTTTTATGATCATGGGAAAGGTATCTGTGGTGGGTTTGTAGTCAGGCAGTTACCAGAACATACCATGAAACATTTTATGGTCAGCCAGTTCTTGGAACAAATCATGAGACAATGGAAACAATTTATGACATGAAAATCACAAGGTTGCAGAGGAAGAACAAGTAAAAAGCAAAACAAATCAACCTTCAGTTTGGGACATGATTAGAGACTAACATGTTTAACTAGGAAAAGGAAAGAAACATGGAGTCAGATGGCCCTTAAATTTCACCACTCCTGTTTTAGGAAGATCTCTAAATCATTAGAGGCCATCATCTTTAAGGGGAATTGATCTTATGTGTTCTTTTTAAAAATTTTTAAAAATAATTTATTTTTTATTTCTTCAAGTTACATCTCAATCACAATTCCCTCCCTACTCCCCCCTCCAGTCCCACCCTTCCACCCTCCTCCCACTCAACTCCCCATCCTCTACCTTTTTCTTTTTTAGTTTAAGGTATTTCTTTTTCCCCCCAACAGCTCTCTCTTTCAGTCCAACAAATGGTTCTTTCCCTTATAACTATAAATACAATACAAAACAACAGAAATAAATAGGCCACAATTATGAGAGATATATGGCTTAGCATACATTTCCAATGTCCAGTTCATATGTATTTGTCACCAGACTTTAACATTCTACTATCTAACCATCTCCATGAGTTTAAAGTTCTATATCTAACTCAGCTTTCATACTAACTTGCCTCACAATTTTAAAAACATCTTCTTAGATCCAGAACACCTTCTTCATTCCTAAACAACTCAAAATTTAACTATGAGACTCTAGCTATCTATTCTTCAACCACCTCAGAGAACTGAGAGGGATAAATATATCTGATTATATAGGAAGTGGAGGGCCAGCAGCTTCCAAGACTAAGAAATGGCATACCAGTGGCTGCCTGGACAGTTCCCATTTTCTCTCCATACATAATTTCTTACAATTAACATATCTCTCTAATTTTTTCTTTTGAGACTGGATTTCTCTGTATATCCTTGTGTTGGATTTATTTTGTAGACCAGGCTGACCTTGGCGAAGGTCAGAGATCCACCTGTCTTTGTCTTCCAAATGATGGAATTAAAGGCCTGCACCATCACATCTAATGATAACATATCTACGTTAGGGCCTGATATCTCTCTTGAAAACAGTTTTTTTTTTGTGTGTGTGTGTGTGAGATCCACATCTAAGGAGACTGGCTTATGACCCCTTTCTCCTTATATCTTTAAAAACCTCATATATTTTAGCATTGCTAAATGACAAAAGTATCCTTTTTATCTCCCGATATATAAGATATAGGAAGATCAAAGACATCTAAACAAAAATCAAGCAAAGAAACAACATTCCAAAAGCTGTGGTCTAATTATGCCATCCTGTGCCTGTAATTGAAATTCTGTTTATTATTCCTGAAATCTAGCTTTGACTGCACATACTTGGTGGGCCTTTCCCAGATACTCTTGATAAGCACCTAGAACTTAGGCACCTGTGAGCTCCAGCTGCCATCAATTTCTTTTGTATCAGGAAGGGCCTCCTTCCTTCCCCTATTGTTATTGACAGCAATTTAGCATTCCATCTGTAGGCTCTCTCCATTATAGATATCCTGAAGCCTATCTTCGTCAAATCTTTCTCAAAAAGTATGTATAGAACCACAGTTGTCAGTGTAAAAATCATCTGTATGTTAAGAGAAACAAACTCAATTGGAATCCAAACATATTGAGACATTATGAATTTTTCCATTTTTAATCTAGGTGGTGAATTTCTTTCTCAAATTCTGTTTAGAAGGATGCCAGTTATTTAGCATATAAAAAGAGCTAAGCTTACACCTTTGCTGTAGGGCAGTAGCTTTTGGTAAGGGAGCCTCTCCTTTGAAATTTATTTGGGTTTGGCTCCCTGCTCTTTGGCTAGGAAACTACTTCTCACCCTGGCATTCTCAGGCTGTAAGCATAGATTTTAATTGCCATACACTGGGCACCATATGTAGAAAAAAAATGATGGCTAATTAAATTGTTTAACTAGTATTTATTTACATTTAATTGGTTGGTGGTGTTAATCCTTAACCCACCATTATAAATGAATACACACAGACACCACATGGATTTTAAGAAGCCTAGGCCTGAATTGTGCAATCCTAGCCCATCTAAGCTAGCTCATAATTCTACTACCCAAATTTGATCCCATATATACATACATACCGTTGGACTATTATTCTCCACGCTATGCCGATGTTTCAGGCCACGTGGAAGGATCTTCCTTAATCTACCCCATGGCATGTCCTCCTTGTTTGCTCCTGGATTCTCCCAGGCAAGCCTCTTCTTCTCAAGATGCTCTCTCTCCCTCTCTCAAAAATCCTGCACACCTTAGTCCCACCTATCTCTGTCTTTGCCCAATCTCCAGGCCTCAGCATTTATTTAACCAATCAGAGACAATCAAGTAACAGACAGCAAACAGGACCAATCAGCATTTAGAATGCTTAACACCACCCCATCAAAAGAGCCTGAATGTGTTTACTAAAACATAAATATAAGGGTTTCATTATTATTATTATTATTATTATTATTATTATTATTATTATTATTATTATTTTTAATTTTTCAAGATCAGGTTTGTATATCCCTGGCTGTCCTGGAACTTACTATGTTGACCAGGCTGGCTTTGAATTCCAGAGACCTGCCTGTCTCTGCCTCCCGAGTGCTAGTATTAGAAGCATACACTACCACTACCCAGCTAAATATGAACATTTTTGCTACATTATTTATGATAATTAAGCAGGAAAAATGGATTAGTTGAAGCATAGAAAATGTTTTTTTTTTTTTTTTGTAATGCCTTTAGTCATTTTTTTAGGATGGAAAAATTGACTATTGCATATTTACCAGTATACAATTGGCACAAGTTTGTATTTTGTTTAATAAATTCAAAGAATTGAGTATATGTGATTTGTGAACACCCCTATGTGTTATACTTTAAAATAGAAATTAAGTCATATTCTAAAGAAAAAAAATTGGAGTATGCCTGGTGTTCAGTGTCTTGTGTTTAAATCAGAACATCCCACCCCAAAAATTTAGAAAGGAAACTCTTAAGGAAGTAATAAAAGACACTGAAATTTCAAAAAATATCTCATAGTACTGAGTAGTACCAATCCAGGGAAAGTGGCCAGAGAAATAAGTGGAGAGTCATAAAAGAAGCAATGGGGCCTTTGGCACTTGTGATAACATTGATTTCTTCTCCATATTCACTAAGATCAAGGTCATGATTGTCCTTCTTGTAGCTGTTAGACAGGGTTGGGAAGATAGCTCAGTACATAAAGTGTTGTCATACATGCTAGGACAAAGACAGGAGGAGCCATGGGACTGCTGACTACCCAGTGTAGCAAAGCAATGAGTCTAAATTGAGAAGCAGTCTCAGAAACAAGAGAGTTGACCCCTGAGGAGCAATACCAAAACTTGACTTCTGGCAACCACATGTATGCTGCACATGTATGCACATGCACAAATGTAAAAACACACACACATACACACACAATTAAAATGAAAACAAAATTGCATATTTATTTATGAAAGAATATTCTGTTCTTCCACACACAAATATTTTACTATTTTCCTTTAATTACAAACCACTTCTTTGTGTATTTTGAACATGGTGATTAAGTGATTAAACTGTGATATTAGGTTTGAATGTGTGATGTTTTTACCTATGTGTTTTTGGATAAATGATTTCATTCTAGCTTTCATTTTTCTCATTTTCAAAAGGGAAAATTATTATACCCATTGTCAGTTAATTCTAAGCAATCTTTGAAGCAAAGAGGTATGATCCAGGTATGACTCTTTGATCAGAAAAGTCAGAAACAAGAAAAATGTGATCAAATGCCACTTATATTTATAACAGAAGGCAAAATAAACAAGAATTAGAAGTAAAACTTTTAGATACTATTTTACTTACCTTTGTTTATTTGATAAAACTCCATGACCAAAAGCAACTTATGGTAGGAAGACTATTTTGGCTTGTATACAGAGAAAGATTCTACCACGGTGAGGGGGACACAGTAGCAGAAGTCAGAGGCTATGGTTCCAGAGGGAAAGTCCATAATGACAAGAGAGCCTAGCAGGTGACTGGAGGAGGAAGCTGAGAGATCATATCTTCAACACCACACAGAAATCAGAGAGAGAAACTAGAAGCAGGACAAGGCCATAAATTCCCAAAGCTTGCCACAAATGACACACTTCCTCCATCAAAGCTCCTTCAACTAAAGGTTCTATGACCTCCCCAAAGAAAAGCAAGCATTAAATATGGACCAAGTATTCAAATATATAAATCTAAGGGGTCATTTTCTATTCAAATCACTGCAAATGGTGATTATTGTGGAGAAAAACCAATTGAGGAAAAGAGAGAGGAGCATCAAAGGTATTGGTGGTACATTAGGTCAGTCATCTCTGGGTAGATGACTAAGTCAAGACTTGATGTGAAAGAGATGCACCTCACACCCCCCCCCCCCCCCCCCCCCCCCCCCCCCCCCCCCGCCTGTGACCTGCAGCAGGCAGGTGAGCTGGTTGCAAATGGGAGAGCTGGTCCTGCTCCTCATCAACTGCAGCACTCGGGAAAACATCTCTGCATCTCACCTGGACAGCACAATAGAGCTGGCCCTGGTGGTGGGGGTGCAGGAGAACTGGTCCTAAGGTATGAAATCAGGAGAGCTGTGCTTTGCTGGGGCAAAGTGGGAGAGCTGGCCCTGGTGGTGGGGGTGCAGGAGAACTGGTCCTAAGGTATGAAATCAGGAGAGCTGTGCTTTGCTGGGGCAAAGTGGGAGAGCTGGCCCTGGTGGTATAGGTTCAGGAGAGCTGGTGGACTGACCAACTCAGCTTCCACCCAGGCCCAGATTCAGGGCTCTGAGTTAGGCCACCCCAACATCTACTCTCATCTATGAACTGCTGGAGTACACAAAGAGGCCAGATCTAAAGCTGCAGGATGTTCATGACATGGGACAACAACAGGATATCTGAGAGGAGTCCTGGTAAGGATCAAGCATTGATATAGTAGCAGAAGTCAGAGACCTCAAACCAGACCAATACTCAGTGCAGTGTACGAGAGGTGTTTGGCAAAAGGGTATACTGTGTGATACATTGCAGGGGTATGAAATTCATAAAGAAACAATAAAATGTTTTTTTTTTTTTTAAAGAGGTCAGGGAAAAGAAGTAATACACAATCCTGTCCTTAACAGTGAGTAAGCATATTTTATTTGACCATGAAAGGTTATTCAGGGATGCTGTCTTCTGAAATTCCTGGAATTTACCTTAAAAAATAAAGTAATTAAGTGAAAGGTATCTTTCAATAATATATTGTAAAGAAAATATTTGTTTTCAAAATTTTAACTTTTTATTGTAAATTTTTTTTTTTTACATCTCAATAGAGCATGATTATATTTTTATACCCTTTAAAGAGTATCTGACATTTTTTCACATTTCTATTGGCAGGCTAGAACTTGCTAAACTTAACTAAGCAAACTTCAAACCAAAGTTGAGTTTTTGGAAATAGTTTTGTATTGGTGACCATCTTCTTTCAATAAATGTAGAACTTACTGAAGGTAGAGTATTGGCAAGGTCCTCTTTTCCACAGAAGTATTATTTCTCATGTAAGCTGGAATAATTTGGGAACAGATAGATCAGAGCCAGTTACTATTGATGGGCCATACTTACTGAGGGGAAGCTTATAAGAGTATATGGTGACTTATACTGTTTATTGGGTCTTCAGTAAATGGCTGGCATTCAGTTCTACTCATTGGATATGTCTTCTATGTTCAATGAAACAAAACTCATGTCCTATTTCACAGTATGACTCTGTTTCGATGTGTGTTCATTCACAGTTCTGAGTGTAATCATCTCACTTCTGGACACATGAAATATACAATGGTAACAACTAAGTCTAGGGTAGAAACTCTTGTAGTACAAATGCTTATTCTAAGTCAGGACCATTACAAAATATAGAGATTTGAGGATACAAGGATGCAGAAAACAGTGTGAGCAGAATGTCTGTTCAAGTAGAATTGATCACCTTCATCCCTGGTCTCAAACTTTCTCCTATTAGGGAGAGCTGGTAAACTCCCACACGTCACTTTGAGCCTGCCTTGTCCTTCGTAAACCACAAGTATTTTTGAAAATCTAGAGAACTAGGAGAAAGCTACTTCTTGCTAAATGTCTAGTAAAAACCAGGTCCTATACTAGGGACTCTCCCTCTACTACATACTTAATTCTCAGAACCTCTCTCTGCTGCATAATATTTGCATAGTTTGCCAACAAAATGATCTCTTCTGTAGAAGAGTGCAGGCTAAGGATTACTTCGCTGCTCAGTGTTTAATATATTTATATATTTAAAATATTTAATACATATCTGATTTAAACTGTACAAAATATTTGTGGTCCCTTGACCCTAAGAAGATGGATGATGTGTAGAAGAAAAAAATTACACAGGCTAGTGAATAAATTCATACATTTCATTTATTAGTTTCTGAGGCTTCTTTGTGATGATAGCAGATGCACCACTGTGATTACCTAAGTTAACAGGATAGTTAACTGTTTTCACACTTTCATGGATGCTTATCACCAGACTTTATATCAGTTTTAAAGGTCTAGCTACTACCAGCTCACATAGCTTGCAGACTTATGAGGAAGAAGTGTTTTTTCATTTTTTACGTTTTTTTAATTAATTAATTTATTGCTTCAGGTTACATCTCCATCATACTGTCCTCTTTCAACCCTTCCCAGTCCCGCCCTCCCACCCTCTACCCCCTAACCCTTCCATCCCACTCCTCTGGAGTGGAGTGTTCAGACATAACAGTCTCCCACCACAGTTCAGCAGTCATATGAGGGCCAAAAGCCTCCTCATACACTGGGGGCCTACAAGGCAGCACCACTAGGGCAAAGGGTCTCATTGACAGGAAAAAAAAGTCTATGTTTCTGTTCCCCTTGGTGCATTCGTTGTAGTATAGATATCCTGTACTATATGGCTAAAATCCGACTATAAGTGAATAGATGCCATGTGCATCCTTCTGAGTCTGGGTTAGCTCACTCAGAATGAGCTTTTCTAAATCTACTAGAAGAGAAAGTGGTAAAAACCCTCAAAATCATTGGCACAGGTGACAACTTCCTGAACAGAACACCAACAGCTCAGGACCTAAGACCAATAATCAATAAATGGGATCTCATAAAACTGAAAAGCTTCTGTAATTCAAAAGACACTGTCATTCGAACAAAACGGCAGCCTACAGATTGGGAAAAAAATCTTCACCAACCCCACATCTGACAGAGGACTAATATCCAAAATTTATAAAGAATTCAAGAAATTAAATGCCATGAAACCAAATAATCCAATTTAAAAAATGGGGGAAAGAACTAAACAGAATTCACAAAGGAGGATCCCTAATGGCCGAGAGACACTTGAAGAAATGCTCAGTATCCTTAATCATCAGAGAATTGCAACTCAACACGACTCTAAGATTCCATCTCACACCTGTCAGAATGGCTAAGATCAAAAGCTCAAATGACAGCACATGCTGGCGAGGGTGTGGAGAAAGGGGAACTCTCCTCTATTGCTGGTGGGAGTGCAGGCTTGTGCAACCACTATGGAGGTCAGTCTGGCGATATCTTAGACAACTTGGAATAGCTCTGCCTCGGGACCCAGCCATACCACTTCTGGGTATACATCCAAATGACTCCTCACCAAACCACAAGGAAGCTTCCTCATCTATGTTCATAGTAGCCTTATTTGTAATAGCTAGAAAATGGAAACAACCCAGATGTCCCTCAACAGAAGAATGGATTAAAAAACTGTGGTACATCTACACAATGGAATACTACTTAGCTATCAGAAACAAGGAAATTATGCAATTTGCAGCCAAATGGATGGAATCAGTTTTTAAGTTTTAATCACACACAAAAAAGTCACTGTTCAGTGTTAAATAATCCACCAAGGACTATTCATATCATCTGGCATTCTGAAGTCTGTGCATATGATAAGATGTACTTATAAAAGCTCACTTTTGTAAAATCTTGCAGCCTTTTCACACTGAAAGAGGTAACTTGGTCTTCACCAATATTTTGGGCTTCATTGTATTGATCCACACATACACATTTATACATGCAAATGGACGTTGAGCACTGGTTCTCCCTCAGGTTCCTCTCCTCTATTAATGATGGCTTTTTTTTTAACCAATGAAAGTATCAATTTTGTGATGTTTATTATTATAGAAATTGCCTTTTCACATAAATTTGGCATTACATGTAGATTTAAAGTAAAAGATATCCTCATTCATGTACAAACTCTAGCCAGATAGTTAGATAGGATCTGAGACTAAAATTATGACTTCACTTAATACTTTGTACTTCATGTCATGTTCCTTATGAATTGTAGAATAACTTATGTATGTGTATTTAACATTTTTTTCTTGGGCAATATCCATAATTTCTGTTTTGTACACTGTGTTACAACATAAATAATTGCTTGGAATAGGATAGCTGAAGAAAAATGAGCCTCAAGAAAAGAAATATAAATGATTCTGGGAATCTTTAAAATATTTAAATTTAAAAATAGTGGCTTTGGTGTTTGTCTTTGTTTCTCATTTCTGACTCATTCTAACTGTATTAGCCATCAAGGCAAAGAGGAAAGATTATTGTTGTATAGAATGAGTATTGTTGTGAGTCAGCGATATAGGCTATATCTGTTGGATAAAAGATTTTATTGTTATTATTATGCTAGAGCTATGAGTGGGGCTTCAAGAAACTAATTAAAACACACTGGGACATTCCTCATACAAGAGATTGATATTTTAAAAATAGTTTCAAAATAAAGTTCGAACAAAGACCAATAAAATTTCCCTCCCATGTAGTAGTCATTTTTGAAAAGAATTTGTATTCAAAAAATATATAGCCAAATATTATTTTTTTCAACACAGGGTTTCTCTGTATAGCTTTGAATATCTTGGAACTCACTTTGTAGACCAGGGTTACCTTGAATTCATAGATCTTCTTGCCTTTTAATAAGAAAGTGTGCAGAATCATAGTAATTACTACACATTGATCTATGTATTATATTGACTGGATATATAAATACCTACTATGTACCAGGTAATTTTGTTGTCTAGGGAAGTTAAGACAAAATCATTGGCTCATAGGTCTCTTTTCAAAGATATAAAGACTGTTGCTTTAAAAGTCCAGGGTGGTGGTGCACAACTTTAATCCTAGCACTTGTGAAGGAAAGGCAGTAACATCTCTGAGTTCCAGGTCAGTTTGGTCTACATAGTGTATTCCAACACAACCAGGACTACACAGAGAAACATTGTCTCAAAAAAACAAAAATAAAAACAACAACAACAACAAACAAATAAACTAAAAGGATTCTTGCTTTGAGCATCGATAGTGCTTAACATTTTAATTAGCATTTGTCTTTTGGGCTGATGGAGATGTAGCAAGTTTAAATTGTAGCACAATATTTCCTTTGTGTCAGTGGTTTTTCATGTTGACCTCTTTTCTATACATGTACTTTTCTATCCATAGACTTTGAATGCTGGGCACTTGTATAGCCTGTCTTTCTCATTCTCTTTCTGTCCATGTACTTACTTTTCTGTATGCATATTCTGTATGCTGAGTAACAGCATAAGTTACAACATCCACAACTTTGAATGGCAGGATCTTGTTGCTCTTCATGGTATTGAATAATCACAGAGTGCTGGTATTTCCTTGTTTCCATAATTCTTTGACCCAAGTGATTACTGTCCAGTCAAGAATTCAAATCAAAGAAGAAAGGTGTATGGAAGCCAGTGAAGGTCATATTTATCAAGAGGTATATAAAAGTTTTTTGTTAAGCACACTTTGCATTGTATTCATTCAACAAAAATTTAATATATAAAGAGATTGCATTGAGTAAAACTACAACCACCTTCTCAAATAAACAACTTCTTCTGATTTTTTGCAACACATTATATAGTAGAGAAAACAGTAAACAATCACAGAATTGTGAAGAAACATAAATTTGTCATGATGTAAGGGATATAGTGCCACATGATATGAAACTGAATAAACTTAGGGTATCAGTGTATTTATTGAATTGTAAAAGATCCCAATTTTGTTAGACATTAATAAAGCTTGATTTGAAGATGCACATACATTAGAACAACTAGCTTTCTTTTAGTATAGCTACCACCACAACAAACAAATGACACATGGAGTAGAATTATTTAATGTTTATGCTGGAAGAGTTCTGGATTTTTACCTGGAAGCATACCTACTAAAGATTTTTGACCAATGCTTTTGCTCCCACTCCCACATAATGGGACACATTTTTCATTGCATGCTCAAATACATCTCTTTTGAACCTTTGGTAAGTTATTTAAAACCAGAGGGTACTTGTCAAGGGACCCTAAAAACTTGAGAGCACACTATTGTGGCCATTTCTACTGCAGAAGATGATTATTATTTCATGACATGTCTAGATACCATTCATAGGACACTAGGTGGAAAGTTCATCTCTTTGTTTCAAAATTCTTCGAGAATATACTACTAGTCAAATCTATGAAAAACCACAGTTCCTCATTTGTTTAGGTCATACTTTCCCCAATCTGTAACATTCACAAATGTATGACATCTTTTTGATGATTCTAATATTTCCATTGTCTAAGAAGTTGTTTTCATGCTTTAAAGATTCATTTTATACACTGAGCAAATTACTATGTCAAATTTCCGTGAAGGTTGTTTCTATTTCCAATTTAGTATTAAACGTTTACCCATTGTTAAGCTCATAGTAAATGGTTCAGTTAAATTTCTATTGTTGTGATATGACACCATGCCCAAGGCAAGTTTAGAAGAACGTGTTTATTTTGGGTTTGCAGTTTCAGAGGGTTAGAATCCATGGTCATCATGGCAGGGAACATGGCAGCAAGCAGTGAGACTTGATCCTGAAGCAGTAGCTGAGAACATACATCTTGATCAAATACATGGCAGAAAAAACTTACTAAAAAAAGCATTGGATTTTGAAAATTCAAAGCATACATCCTAATGACAAACCTCTTCCAACAAGACTAAACCTCCTAATCTTCCCCAAACAGGTTCACCAATTAGGATCCACATAGTCAAAACTTCGAGTAAATGAGGGCCTTTCTTATTCAAACTATCACAGTATTATGCAATAGAAAAGGCTCCTGATTATAAAAGTTCATATACAGAAGTAGTTATTTGAATGAGATATTTCCCCATATTCTCGTGAATGTGAATATGTGGATCTCCCATTGGTGACATTGGTTTGATAGGTTTAGGGGTTTTGGTCTTGTTGGAGGAAGTATGTCACTGGGAACAAGCTTTGAGGTTTCAAAAATCATGCACCACTTCTACTGTGCTCTCTCTGCTTGCTGTTCTATGGAGATGTAAGCCATCATCTCTCATCTTCCAACTCTAGTTGTCATGCCTGCCTACTGCCACATTTCCCTGTTGTGATTGTGATTGACGTTACCCCTCCAGAGCGGTAGGCCCTCAATATACCCTTCCTTCTTTAAGTTGCCTCAGATATCATGTTTTATCACAGCAATAAAAGATTAACTAATATAAGAACATTTTAGAGATTTTATATTATTCCTTAGAAGAATTGAGAAATTACTGTAATTTTATAATTAAAAATAATTAGATGTTCATTTTGTAATGTAAAGTTATGTTTCTTTTGATAATGACATTTCTATTCTCATACTTATGTAATCTGGCATTGTTAAAGAATTACAACCTCCCCCATCTTCTTTATTTCTAATTATTTTCCAATACTTGACAAGTTAACTTTAGCAACATACTTAACTTACCCTTTATTTCCCATTTTAATAAGCCTTGGTTGTTCACAGAATGATGTTAAACCCACATTATTGGCTTTGGTACATTTTCCAGCATTGTCACTGTCTTAGTTAGGGTTTCATTGTTGTGAAGAGACACCAAGAGCATAGCAACCCTTATAAAGGAAAACATTTAATTGTGGCTGGCTTACAGTTTCAGAGGTTCAGTCCATTATCATCATGGTGGGAAACATGGCAGCATCTAGGCCAACATGATGCTGGAGAAGTTGCTGAGAGTTCTACATTTTGATCTGAAGGTGGTAGAAGGAGACTGTGTGCCACAGTGGGCAGAGCTTGAACATATATAAGACCTCAAAGCCCACTCTCACAGTGACACTCTTCCTCCAACAAGGCCCTACCTATTCCAATAAGGGCACACTTTCTAATAGTGCCACTCCTCATGAGCTAAGCATTCAGACATATGAGTCTACGTTGGCCTTAATCTATTCAAACCACCACAGTCATCATGCCTTATAGTTAATTAAGTTTAAAATACTGATCATTTTCATTATTTAAATTTCTGCAGTAGCTACTCTTGAACTTTGATGTTCAATCTGTTTGTGAGACAAGCAACTGTTTTGCCACCTATTTTTATTTAAGTAACCTTAAAGGAGTTTTACAAATTGCTACAAAACATTTGCAATCTTTATGTAAATTTATCAACATTAAGAGGCTCTCAGTTTGTGTGTAAATATTCTGGACCACCTGCAAAGGCACTATAAAACGTATGCCATTCTTTACCTCCAAATATTTCATTACATATTTATTCTAAAATTATTTTTGATTATGTATATGGTTGTGTTTGTGTGTGCGTATGTGCAGGTGGTCTAGAAAGCCACATGTTCCAGAGCTGCAGTCACAGGTGGTTGTGAGTGTTGGGAATTGAACTTAGGTACTCTGGAAGGGTACAGTCTTTCAATCACTGAGCCATCTCTCCATCCCCTCGTTATACATTTCTTAAGGGGAAGTGCTTTCTCAGATATAACTTAGTATACTATCCCACATTAAAACATTTAATAATGATATGAAACTAATTGCAAGTTATAATAAATTAAAAAATTTGAAGATATAGGCTGATATAGATTTTGTTCATAATTTGCTACTTGTCCCAAATAGATACTTTCCCCAGAGTATTATTTAGATGTGCTTTGTACAATTTCTATTTTATCCTATTTTACTATGGAATGTTTCCTTAACTTTTCAGTGGCTTTCCTCACAGTGGTAATTTTCAAAACTTCGGGTTTGTCCTTGCTTACTCATGATTACATTCAATTGGGCCTTTCAGGTATTGAGCAGTAGGTAAGTTATGCTAATATGCTGTTCCGTGCTGCAGGCCATGAAGCTTGGGTACCACTTTGTGATTCTAACTTCCATCACTTGGTGAAATATAATGTCCAGATTTATTCACTACAAGTAATTTTTATCCCCTTGTACTTAAGAATACACATTAGGTGACAAACATAGCCTTAAAAGCTTCCCATTTGGCTTTGCAATATTATTTTACAGTTTCTCCCAGTATGTCACAGACTATTCAAATTGAGTCAGGCCAGGAAGAAACCCTCCTTGACAATCCAGTGAACTTGGAGATATGGCAGATGTTTATTGTTTTGAGCCATTAAGTGATTATATGACGTGTTATGCAGCAAAACCTAATAACTTCTAGAAGATACATTGGGACTACATAAATATCAGTTACATATATAACTTTTGCCAACTAGATTTATGAATCTTGCCCAAGTTAGGTATTATTACAGAGATTATGAAATAGTATTGCCTCTTTTTATAGCATTGACAAATGTAAGGGTGGGGGCTATATGTCTCTCAAGGACACACATGACTGGTAAGTTATTGTGCCAGCATTTGAACAGTAATTTTTTATTTGTTGGTCCATGGCATTTCTCAATGTGTCAGGGAAGTAAAGGGCCTGATGTCAGCATTGGAAGTCACAAGTGAGGATAATAAAGACAAATTCTTGAGACTCCCTTGTGTTAGCAGTAGGACCTTGTATCCTATCACATACATTAAAGTCATTAAAGTGTCTTTATTAAATGTTCCATAATTATTACTAATTTTTATTTTGATATATGTATTATTATGTTGTCTTGGCTTGTCTTGAACAGCTGGTCTCGAGTCATCCTATTGCCTCAGTTTCTGTAGTAGCTGGAGTTGCAAACTGATGTTCTATATTTATAGTGGCATGAGATGACAACGTGGAAGAAATATTTAATGGTTATCATACTAATTTACATTGATAATTAATTCATGAAAAGACGCAAAAATACATATCTAGAAATTACTACTGAGTATAATCAAGAACATCATTGACACACTACATTATAATTAATAGTATCATATGTTTGTACAATATAGCTCTTAATATTTTTGAAGTAGCTGTCATTTCCTCCCCTAATATGCCAAATAAGTCATGCCAGGTAAGAATACTGTAAGAAGAAATTGTCTTTGTCACCTCTTCTTAGAAATAAGATTTAAAAATAACTCAAGAGTCTGAATAAAATCAAAGACCAAAGCACCGAATAAATAACTAAGCAGATCTTTAAACCCAACAACCCCAATTTTCCTGAATTACCCCCACATGACAGTGAGGGGTATGTTCCCAGGGATTCTTACAGATTCTAATACTCGAATATTCGATCTGTACCTTTAGCCAGACGCTGGTTTAAAATTATATATATATATATATAAACACCGTTTAGAACGGCGGATCTTCTGTTACATTATACTATGCAAACCTTCTGATACTTAGAGGTATGGCCGAGAATGTGCACGCGCGCGCGTGGGAGGTTGACTACACCTTCCTGAGGGAGAAAGAAATCCAAAGCCCCACTTTTTCCTTACCCTCGATCCTCCTGCCCAATATTACACCGGAGTGGTTCACTCTGTGATGGGGTTCTCTTACAGCTCTCTGGAGGGGATTGAACCCTGGGGTCCTGTTAGGGAATCTAAACCTTAAAGGACAGACGCCAAAGTCTGTTCATCTTTTCTCAGCCCTAAGTTACTGACAGCATCTCTCTACCCGAGCGCTGACCACCAGGGTGCGGTTTCTGCAACTTTCCCCAGGGCAGTCCCCAGGCCCTTGGTTCCAATCTCCGAGGCTCGCCAGCGCAGGGGCGAACAGAGGGCACCGCAGCTGGGCTTTGTGCCCGTGGTGGGGGGACTGGAGGTGGGGGACAGAGCTGGCGACGATGTCCCCACACTCCCCGGGCTAGGAGCCGACCCCGCAGTTGCTCTTGGGGGCCGTGCCTGCCAAGTATCGCGGGACTTGTGCGCCTCGCAGGAGCCACGGCTCCGGGAGCAGCTGCAGCGCGCTCGGTGCGCAGCGCCCCAGCCCGGGGAGGAGCGGGAGCCCGGGCGGGAGGAGGAGGGCCGGGGTGCTGGTTACGTAAATGATCCTAGCCCAGTGACAGGCCTCCGGGCTGGGGCTGCGGGAGGGGGAGGGCCCGGGAGAGGGGGGCGGGGGCCAAGTGACCAGGTGGTGGCAGCGGCGGCTCTGCCGAGGTGACAATGTGCTAGGAGCCCCACTCCGTCTCCTGCGCCTCCTCGGCCTGGGCGCCTCCTGGCCGCGCTCTCCGAGCCTCGCTGCCCGCCGGCCGCCGCGCTATGAGGGAGTGTCTCCCGGGCTGACCAAGGCCGGGGCCGCCTCTCTCTGCTCGCCGAGAAGTGTGAAGAGAGGCGCGGGCGGGAGCCGGGGCTGCGCGCAGCGCGGGCTGCAGGTGAGCGCGGCTCTCAGCGCGGCTCTGCCGCTGGCGGGGCTGGAGCCAGGCAGCATCCCGTGCGCGGAGCGCCGAGCTCTCTCCGCGGGATCGTCGGCCACCACAGCAGGTCTTAATCTTTCTCTCGTTCTCTTCTTCTTGGTGACGGTTTTGGGACGGGCCCCTTTCTGACTGCGGGAGAGTCCGGCTGGGCGCCGGTCGCAAAGTCCCTCTGTGAGTGGCAGGATGCAGAACCCCAGCCTGGCAGGGGCAAGGGCGCGCGTGGACCTGGAGAGTCGGTCTGCTGGGACCTCGGAGCACGCCCGCCCTCGCCTGCAGGTGCGGCGGGAGGATGGGGAGGCGCGGAACTTTCTGCATCCTCCAGCCCTGCTCTAGGCTTTTCCCGCTACCCTCTGAGCTGGGATGCGCTGGTCCCCATCCACGCCCTGGGGGCGCTCTCCGGTGTCTTAGCGTCCCTTCCTAAGCAACTTTCTCTCCCAGCTGCGAACACCCCAGTGTGCGATGCTGCCGGTGCTACTACTCACGACACCGGGCACGCTCTGGTTCTTGGATATCTTCCTCGACATCTCGCTCTTTCTGTCAGTGCCCTAGCCACCTCTGTCTCATACTCCCTCCTGTATGTCTATGTCTCAGACTGAGTTTGTAGGTCTTTTCTTTCTGGCTTTTGGTCCCCGGGCATATGCACCTCTCTGTGTCTGTTTCTCTTTCATTCTGTTTGCTCCGGTCTTTCTTGAGCTTTCACTGTGTAGCCGATCCATTGTTTCTTTCGTTTTTCTCTTGTAGTGTTTCCCTCTTTCCCTGCTCCTTGTTGCCTGTCCCTTCCCCAGCTCCCAGTCCCCTTATTCGTAAGGGCTCCTCGTCTGGGAACCCCCAAATACACAGATCTCCTTACTTTCCGCCCGTGGGAAGGCGGGAGTGAAGCAGCCTTCCTGCAAGTGGGCTGCTTTGGAGCTGAATGAAAGGCTCAGGGGCCAGAATGGAGGGTGTCGCTCCAGCCTTCCTACCCGGGGTCCAAGGGCGCTGAGCTACAGGAACCCAGTTCGCTGAGGCTTTTGGTCTGCCCAGCGAAAGCTGTGTGCTAGTGGTAACCCCTCACCCGCTCTGTGTCTTGGACTATGGTTAGTTGAGTTTCCAGGTGGAGAGTCTTCGTTTCCAGCTTTACTGGCAGCTACTGGAGAAGAGTCAGTGGATGGGCAAACGAGAGAATCTGGGTTTAAGGCAAGGCAAATATCAAAAAGGTAGGCGCTCTCGTGAGGTAAAAGCATTGCTAACTGGAAAGGAGCTCTGCCTTGTCTGTTTTACACTCAGCCTTTAGGAGAGCAGTGTCCCGGGAGATACACCAGCCTCCCACAGAACAACCTAGAGATTTACTTGGAGGATTATTATTGACCACCCCTATGACAGTTTTGGTTTCCTTGGGGTCCCCAGCTTTTGTCGAAATCTGTTGCTCAAAATTTCCCTTCTCTCTCTGTTACACACACACACCACACACACACACACACACACACACACACACACACACACACACACACGCTCCCTCATACACAGGCAAAAGCCTTTGTGTGTTTGTGTTCATGCCCTCTAGTTTTAAAGAAACCTGCTGGTTTGCGAATATTCAAAAGTAAGGCCACACTACTGGCTTTCACTTTGGACTTCTCACCTCCAGGGTCTTTCTCCCCTTGTCAAACAATTCTTTCCTTTTCCTCATTGACTCTTGCAACTGGCAGCATTACTAATCTGTTCTTTCTTGATCTCTGCAAAGTCTTCCCTGCTGCAGAATTAGATCCTTAATACTGAAACCCTCTTCCTTTGACTTCAGAGATGGACGAATCGGGAGAATGTCCATATTTAAGGCAGGTTTTGAAGTTTTAAGAAACATGCATTTTTTCCCCTGTATTGTTTGTCACATACTAGAATTTCTCAGCTCTTTTTATGTCCCTTTACCTTCTGCTCCACTGAGAATTCTGCTGGCTGTTCTTGCATGATTACACAAATGCTTTAAATTATTTTCTTTGTTGGCCACGGTATTCCATGGTGTAAGCTACTTGCTTAGGGGGTACTTTGTGTCAGACCAAGCTTACA
Organism: Lophiomys imhausi; assembly: GCA_907164525.1. Classification (NCBI taxonomy): domain Eukaryota; kingdom Metazoa; phylum Chordata; class Mammalia; order Rodentia; family Muridae; genus Lophiomys; species Lophiomys imhausi. Next base: position 4,665,808 of record CAJQZJ010032097.1, read on the forward strand.
GGAAAAGAAAAGAAATCTGTTCCTAAGGGATTACAGGGTGTTGCCAGTGTAGATTAGCCCTGAAACAGAAAGTCTAGAGTGGAACTGGAGCTCTCAGATATGTAGACTCTCAAAGTGTGGGAAAACAAGTATTTAATGAAAACCTGTTGGCTAATGGATTAGACTGCAAGTCATGTCAAGATTCTAAGCCTCCCATCTGTGCCAATGAACCTTCATACTAGAAATCAACTCTACCTCTACCTCTCTACCTCTGTTTCTTTTAGTCTTATATAAGGGAGAGTTGAGGACTAGGACAGAGGATGTTGGGGGCAGAATTTTCTGCTTCTTTCTCCCTGTTCCAGCTCACACTTTTACCCCTCTCTGCAACTCTTTAGCTTGGCAGATACTGTGAAGAAGTTAGAGGTTCTAATTGGTGTCAAATTCAACCTTCCTATCTGAAAGTAAAATAGGATGTGAAATCATTTTCGGTGAATATGTTCATGTTCATGTTTTATTTTTGTGGTGAAATTTCTTTTTTACTATAAAAGGCAGATGTGTCAACTTAAAAATATTTTGCAGCTATAAATTAATCTCAATGCTGAATCACTTACCCTAAATAGTTTTATGGATTCTTTATTACTCTAAGGTGTCTATGAGAGGTGTGATGATACAAGCAGATGTGGATTTGCCAGACGGACTGAGATGACGAGCTGTCCAGTCCTCTTTTGATGCCATACTAGTCACCACATCAGTTTACTATGGCTTTGTGCAGGAGCATGTTTAAGCAATTTTTCTTTAAAATGTTACTTGTAAGTTATTTGATACTATCTTTTACCCTAATTATTTATTTGAAAATAACAAGGTTAATGAACATGGAAATTCTGACACTAGTTGAGAAGCAATCGTATTTCTTATTGATTTACACATTTGACTATTAAACAATGTGAATTCAGTTCAAGTTAAGCAGTTTTATCAGAACAAAATGCATTTCATCTGCAAAGCTGGCTTTTACAAGTGATAGTTGCAGCAGAAACGTTTCTAGCCAGTATTTTTTATGTGACATGACTTATTTGGTACTTTGAGTTTATGAAAATATGGGCATTGTAGGAAGAATGTGAGAGCAGAAGCAATAAATACATGTTTTTAGTTTTTTTTTTTAATTGGGCAAATGCAGATAGTAGTGAAAGAAATTAATTGAGAGCAAAGCATTAGTAGGGGCTAGTAAGGGCAATGACTATCACATACAGAAGTATATTTTTACTAGATCATGCTATTTGAGATAAATTGGTTACATTAAATGCTCAGATTTTCTTTTATAAAAAGTAATACTTTATTTGTTCAATGCATGTGTGTGTGTGTGCACATGTGAGTGAACAGAAATGAGTGGTTCCTTTGCTGTAGTTAAATCCAAGTCAGTGTCACCAAGACACTGTCCATCCATGTTCTGTGACAAGGACTCTGGGAGGCAAACCCCAAAGTACATTTGTCAGAACTTTGTCTTCTGTCTTCTACATGAAGACTGTGACTCAAACTTTTGGGTTCAATTTGTCTGCCAGAGTTCAGAAGAGGGCATCAGACCTGCTAGAGCTGTACTTTCAGGTGGTTGTGAGACATCTGATATGGATGCTGGGGACCAATCTTGGGTCTAATGCAAGAGCAGTAAGTGCTCTTAACCTGTGAGCCATCTCTATGCCCTCAGAACATTTTATTGCTTTATTTTTAAAAGGATTATTGATCACATGGGTGTGAGCTGTCCAAGATATATGCTATCAGAATTTTTAACACTCTAGAAAATTAACTAGAATTGTTTCCTCAGATAGATTACATTGCATTGTCACTAAATCCTTTTAAACTCATGTAGAACATTCAAGGAAGAGTGTGATTAGTGTATTCATCAGCGTGTTCTTAACATAATACAAGAGGCAAGCAGACACAGTAAACAGAACTTATATCCAATCCTACAAAATCAAACCATCCAGATGATATCACATAGTTAGTTGTAAATGTCAACTTAGCCTCTTCCCTTATATTAATTGCCTTGATTTTTATAAGTGATAAGTCTCTTTTTGCTATTAATAACATGGGTTTTGAACATAAGAGGATGATTATGTAGCTTCTTGTAGATCAGAAGGATAATGACTGACTTAATTCCCTCTTAATGACTTACTATATAATTAGTTTCATATAAAGAGGATGAGATTTATATGACTATCAAAAAAGAACCATTAGTTTAAAGAAAGAAAATCAAAACAACAAAAACTACATGAAACACATCTTTCCAACTGACCTAAGAGAGGATTAACAATGTTGAACTGAGTTAATAGATGAAATAACTGAAAGTTATTGCATACCTAGTTTGTATTAACAATATGGTAAGAAAATACCTGAAATACTTTAAAATATTGCTCTTTATAACTGCCATATAAGGATGGACTGACTAGAATTTTAGAGCCATTATGTATTAGGACTGAAAATGACACCCATTCTACTTGTCTCAAACTGACATTTTCATTAATAAAAATATAGTGTCAAGTCCATGTTATCTTTTCTTTTGCACAATAAGAATGATTTAAAATATCTCTTTACATTGTAATCATTTTATAGTGGAGAACATTTTTCACAAAGACTAAGATGGAAGAACTGAATTTTAAAGAATAGTTCTTTAAATTGAATAAATTTAGCTCCTTCTGTACTTTTTTTGCATTGCACTTTACTTTCCTAGTTTAACAACTTTAGTTAATAGATGAAAATTGATCACAGGAGATATTATTCTGTAGGTCATTCTTGGAAAGTATTATTAGTCCGAGCCATGGTCATATCCTGTTTCCCCAGGCACCCACATATTGTAGAGCAGCATGGTTACCATAACTGTGATTCAGTGAGGCCTGGCACCTACAGCATCTTCCATTTCCTTTTTGGTTGTGAGACTATGTAATAAAATCTGGGCCCAGGGAGGATGCTAGGAATTGATTTGGCTTCAGGCTCCCACACCAGTAACTGCAAAACTGACTAGGGGAGTAGCAAACCTCAAGTCAGTGTCACCAAGATGATGTCACTGCATGTCTGGGGACAAGGACCCTACTGGGCAAACCGAAAAGAATATGTTGCACAATTTTTCCTCATTCTTCCACATAAGGACAGTGACTCAAGCATTAGGCATCAATTTTCTTCTTTTTGACTTTTTACGGATAAAGAATACCCATAGATAAGTTGTTTATATATAATGGAAATGACTAAGATAGAGCTTATTCCTGATGTACTTCTGATAAATTCTTTAAATTACTTGGAATATATTTATTTATATTTATATTTACATTTGCGTTTGATTTACATTTATATTTGTATAGAAAGTTGTGAAAACCATGGTGAAATTTTCGAAAGTTTTTTATGAGGTATTCTATTGTGAATGAGTATCACCACTAACTTATGATTACTTATACTATATAAGAAAAATTTCCTTACTGTTAATGAATTTTCTGGCTTCTATTTCTTTGACTTTTTGGTAGTTCATTTGCAAATGAGAATGGAGCCTGCCTCTGACCACAGATCAGATTGTACTCTAAAGAATTTAAGCTTGCCCCTTGTTTCAGTTTAAAGCAAACACTGTGTTTATTATTTCTCAGGGTTATTTTTCTTGTTTCCCCAGAGCTTTCCTTTTCCATTCCTTCCTTCTTTGTGGCTCTCCCTATTTTAAATTATCTTTCTTCTATGCATTGTAACTCCTCATGTAGCAGGGCTGAATTATAGACTGGCAATCATCAGTGCATTAAAAATCAAGTAAATAAAAAGCAGCTTCTGTTCATTTAATCATCTGGTCTCTGCATAGGTACGAAACAGACTTGAGAGCTCTTGCATCTGGGTCATTTAACAGGAGGCTGGGGATGCTAAATTCACGTCTCATTACCTTTTTCTACTTTTAGAATTCTGTGCCTGGCCACTGTGGTCACTTGGCATTTGGCTGGCTCATGGCTCTAGAGGAATGCTGTTATTTGAGGATATGCCAATTCCAACAGACACATGGGACATGGGTGGTTTTCTCATTTCTTGGCCATATTTTCCTTTTAAAACAAACAATGCATGTTTCATTACCAAGTGTAGATTATTGACTTCATGTCAAGAATTTATTATGCTATTGATACACTGTGATGCACGCTTTTAATTATTTATGTTTTGTAGTTCCATCTACTTGAGATAGTAGATACTATTTCCCTTACTTGAAGCCCTGAAACAGACATTTCACCATACATTTTTAAAAGACTTTTCTTGTTGTGCCTAAGTTGAGATGAATTGTAGGTAATTGGATAGTGCAGCTGAATTAACACGCTGAATTGCTAGTTATGACACACTTCATTTACTGTTGCTGGCCACAATGGGTCCATTTTGCTCCTTCAATACATACATTCTTATTGACTATATAACATTCTGATTGAAGTGGAATAACATGTATGCAGCACTTCCATTCCTTTTGTAAAGAAAAATAACCTCCACAAATGCAAGAGACTTGCAACCATCTCATTAGATAATTTGGAATTTTGGTGTTCATCCATCCATCCATTCTTTTTTTTTTGTGGGTGTTAATCTGTTGTCTCCTTCTCCACCAAAAGTGCTGAGAACAAAATATTCCAGAAACAAGAATTTAGCGTTACAACTTTACCATGTGTAGCTAATGATCTTGCAGGTAGGCATTCATTCTGAAACAACATTGTTGCCATTGTGCCTGCAATGATACACAACCATGTAGTAGTTTATTATTCTTGGGGTTTCTTCATTTTAGTATTTTAGGGATAGTTTCTTTAGGTTACTGGATGTAATTTTTGATAGTTGAGTACTCATCTTAAGATGAAAATTTGAATGCTCATTTAATTAAGCATTTCTGGCAGATGGAATTGTTATAAGGTGGAAGAATAAGCAAGGCAGAGGGATCAGGAAGGTATGGGAGAGGGATCTGAAGCTGTAATGATCCTCTTGCTTCAGTTTCTCAAATGCCAGAGGCAGGCCTGAGCAATCACCTTAGCTTTTTCTTTCATTCTTTTATTTATAATCTATTTTTAAATTAATTTTTTTACACAGTGTCTTTTTAACATGTTTTCCCCTCTCAGCATTCCTCTTAGATCCTTCATACCTCTCTCCCTATCCAGCTTTATCTTCTTTCTCTCTCTCTTTCAAAAATAAAAAACAAGACAAAACAACATAAGAACTAAATGAAAATTAAAATCAAAATAAAGAACCAAAGACCAATAAAACAAGAAGTCCAAATTAACAACATCAAGTCCATCAAACAAAACAACAAACAAACAAAACTCGCATGGCGTTCATTTTGTTTTGACTAGTTATTCCTGGGAATGGGGACTGTGCTGGAGTGTGGTTCATTTGCAGTGATATTCTACTGAAAAAAAAAAAAAAAACTGATTTCTCCCTTTTTCACTGGGTATCAGTTCCAGTAGCTTCTTGGTTATGGGTGAGAACAGCCAGTATTGGGACCCTGACTGGCTAGAACCTGACAGATACCAATGATCAACAGACATTTTAAAAGTAACTGAATAGATATTAAGAGACATATACAATATGAAAAATTAAAAAGACCAAGTCAAAAGAAAACTAACTAACTGACCTTATAAGATATTGAAACTAAGGAATTATAATTTAGATTTTTTAAGCAATTCAAGAAAATTTCCATTCATATACAAAACAAGAGGATGGTATAGAAATGGATCTGATGGGGTAATGTTATGCATTCTAAATGTTAATTAACTTGCTCCAAGAAGCCTCCTTGCTGTACACCAAGTGAAGCTATGTTATCTTTCTTGTTAACCATTGTCCCTGATTGGCTGAATAAATGCTGAGGCCTGAGATTGGGCAAAGACAAAGGTAGATGGGACTAAGGTGCTCAGACTTCTGAAACAAAGAGGTTCATGGACAGAAGAAGCCTCCAGTAGAAGGGAAGAAGCCAGGAGCAGGAAAGGAGACACACTATGGGGTAGATGAAAGAACCTCATTCCATGTGGCCTGGAACATCGGCATAGCAGTGGAGAATAACAGCCCAAGGGAATGTATGTATATTATATGGGGTCATATTGGGGATAGAATTATGAGCTAGCTTAGATGGGTTAAGATTGCATTATCCAGGCCAAGCCTTGTTAAAATCCATCAGATGTCTGTGTGCTCATTTCTAATGGAAGGTTAAGGATTAACACCACCAACCAATTAGATATAATACGAATACTGGTAAATAATTTAATTAATTATTTCTACATGGAACTTTCAAATTGATAGTTCTTACAACTTCCTTAGAAACATTTATAATTAATAAACTATAGAAATGATCCCTGAAAGTATAGTAATTGGGCTGGAGAGATGGCTCAGCAGTTAAGAGCACTGGCTGCTCTTCCAGAGGTCATGAGTTCAATTCCCAGCAACCACATGGTGGCTCACAACCATCCATAATGAAATCTGGTGCCCTCTTCTGGCCTGCAGATATACCTGCAGACAGAACACTGTATACATAATAAATAAATCTTTAAAAAAAAAGAAACATTTATAATTTAAAGTACAGAAAATCTTTCAATAAAAAAAATCAACAAAAGATGGAAAAAATAAAGTGTAATGAATTTTTGCAGATTATGACTTCTTAATTCAAAGCCATATATGAAAACATAATGTAAACATCTAGTATGAATGAATTTCATTTCACAAATTTCTGAAGCAAGATACTTGCAATGCAGAATTGCACAGACCATCGACGTATTATTAAAAGCCAAGGATGGAGAAAATGGAGATTTTGAGATAGTAGAAGATCAAGTCATGATAAATTATAGTTAGACCTAAACAAGGGTCATAGTTTCAGATGTAACCATTCTTACAAAGTCACTTCAGCGAAGTATAATGAAAAGAGACAAACATAGTTGGATCTCAATGAAGTCATCCTAGAAGACCTCAATTCTTCACTGTTTCAGTCTGGAGCAGAACTGGTGCAAGGAGGGCTTTAGTTGGAGGTAGGGTCTTGGAAAAAGGAGACATTATAGAGCATTTAACATTTAAGGAATTTTTGGGAAGACAAATTACAAGAAGGTTGTTTGAAATCTGCAAAAGAGAAGAGAATATACAAGAACTGAAAAATAACCATAGAATATTGATTTGCCCTGAAACAAGCAATATCAATTAAGTATAAGTGATGCTTCCTGATTTCCAACTTTTGCTTGGCATTTGGATGCATAAAAGGACAAGTAGTCATGAATTTAGAATGGAGTGCAACCATCACATTTGAAAGTATACTTACAGAGATTAGGGAAAGATAAATGGAATGATGCAGATTACATCTTTACAAAATGAGATTCATCAGACAGATAGTGTCTGCAGTTACTAAAAAAAAGTTATTATGTCATCCATAAAATTTTGAAGAAAATCAATGCTGACTATAGGAGGGAAGGATGATAAAGTGAAGAGTATGCTGAAATAATTCAGAGAATATTTAAGGTATTTCAGAATTGGGTGTTTGTTCTTTTTTGGGGGGGGACGTGGAGCACAAAGTTGTTTCTTAAATGTGTGTATCATTAGGTTTGGACCTTCCAGATTTCCTCAAATTCCATTGAGTTTTTTTTGAGTCGCTTAGCTTCAGGAAGGTAATCTGAAATTGAATATTCTATTGTAGAGCTAATAAATACTTAAAGTGATTTCACCATCAGGAGAGAGATACTGATGGGCACTGGGTAGTGAATGCACTATATGTAAAAATTTGATTGTTGTCAATGGATATATTAATAGTCACTTGGTTTTCTACTATATCATTGGGCTTAAAAGACAGTATTGGGTTCAAGTCCTGATAAAGACTACTAGTGAACTCTCTAGCAAGTTTCTGATTTTTTTTGGATGCCAGTGTCCTCATCATTAATATGTTAGAATATCCAGTATCACCTCAAACTCTCTAATATGTATACATTTTATGAAGCTGCATCTATCATTTTCACTAAGAATAAAATTAATTACAGCTTTTCTAGGTATGCTGAATTCCAAGACAAATTTACAATTGTTATAATTTCTGGTTATTAGCATGAAAGTGGATGTTACAGTTTTAACAGTGGTTCAGTACTTTTTTTGTTGTTATTGTTGTTTTAACCTAACTTAGATCACCTCTACATCAGACACATGCTACTTTAGTTTCTTAATTGTAGTAATTATTTCTCAAATAAGGTTGTTTGATAGAATTTTCATTATTTGAGGTTTTGTATTCCATATAATTAAAAATAATTACCTTTAATTTATTTTTTTAAAAGCAAAGCACTTCCAAACAAATATTTAACAAATCCGTCTCACATCTGTTTTTCAGAACATCTTAAAAATGCTGAACAATAATTTCAAACAGTAGCTTGACATGGTTTAAAGATAGTACAGCAGATATTTTCTAGTCACTGGAGTTAATAAATTATTCCAGCACCTCTGATTATCTGATACCTTCATACACTCACAGGAGAGGTGATGGGAGAAGATGGCGTGTCAGTGTTCTGTAAATGTGAGGCTTCGACCATCTCAATTTAGCAGCTGTTCTTGGAATTTTCACTGTCCTTATCATTTGGGCTAATGTTTTGATTTTGTTGCTGTTCAAAAACAGTATTTTAAAGACGCTCTAGCCAGTCCTAATGGTGTGAGCATCCAGATGGCTCCCACAAGAAAATTCTAATCTGCAGGAAGTGTGTGTGTGTGTATGTGTGTGAAGAATTCTTCAGCATTTTAAAACTATGAGCACTTCAGCAAACACACAAGAATACAGTTCGCATTTTAGAGTTAGATGAAAACGGAAAGTGGAATGAGTAGAATGAATGAATTCATGAAAAATATTATACACATTTAAGAACAAAAATTAGTTTTGCTATAATCTTTATCTTGCATCCTGGTATTCTGTGATGTGTAGCAGGATAGGGAGAAAAATAAATGAACCATGAAACATACTGAAAGTCTGACTCCTGTATACAGGTGTGATTATAACCCATTGGCCTCTGTCACATTAGATTTTGATTTTATGACTTGGGGGAGAGTAAAGATTCTTTGTCCTATATCTCCTATGGTTTGATGAACCAGGGATATATTGAGTTTCATACTAATGGTGAAAATCTTAGCAATTAAATAAGACCTTTCAGCATAATGACTAATTGGTTTTAAGAAAAGCAAATTCTGAAAGTCAAGTGGCTATAACACACAGTCAGGGGTAAGGACCTGGGTTTAAGACTGTGGCATCTGGAATCTCACAGGCACAGCTGAAACATTCTACCTAATAGAATAAAAGAGGACAGCTTTGCAGTCAGCATAGCATACAGACAGGGGTCAAGGTTTCTTTTGAGTGCTTTATCTACTGTTTCCTTGGTTTTCTCAGTCCTGGGAGATGTTTATGTTCATCTTCTTAGTAATTGCAATCTCAAGAGGGTCGAGGTGGCACTGATTGCTGTGCTCAGCACACAGTGAGTGCTCTCTAAGTGTGCTGTTATTAACCAGTGCTCCTCTTCCACCGTTCTTTTCCTGTCATTTAGTGTGACAGATGCCCAGGAATCTGACCCGTTTAATCAATTTCTAAAATAATGTTCTCGGACCTGAAAGTCATTGTCTGAAGCTACTGCAGACTTGAGTCCGGGGTAATAATAAATACAGAGAACTTAAAGCGAAGGTTGAAGCCAACTGAAACAGAAACAGGGAAATATTTAGAAATTTTATTGAGAAGAGAAAAAAAATGATTGTGTGAAGTCAAACATGGATTCACTTTGGTGTAACTACTATAATATTTTACACATTGAACATATGTGTGATGCTGAAATGCACTTTGGGACAAAAAGTGCATCTACCTTGAAAGCCATTTTAGAAGCATCTTGACACTATTTGAGAACTTCCAAGGCACTGGTCATTTGTTTTAGGAGTTTCAGGTTAAAATTGTGGAGCCATCAAAACCTCCCCCTTTATTTTCTGATCATCTTTGATTGTATTGTTTTCAACTATGGGTGATATTTTCATTCATTTAAAGACAAAAAAAATTTGTGTATTTGTCTATGAAAAATTAGTGAAAATTCGAGACTTATAGTCATCTTAGTCTTCACCTCTGAATCTAGAAGATGAACCACATGTTTTAATTCTTCAGAAACACAGGCTTCATTTTTAGACTTGATCTTGGCTTGTTATTGAACTGTAAACTTTATTTCTTTGATATGAAATAAAGCATAATTTGAAATAACATATTGAGATTCAATTGCCATTTAGAAATATTTGAATTCTAGTTCTCTTTCTGTATCATAGGAAGAAAATAGATTGTTTTGAGCAAAGATCATTTGTCATTTCCTTCATAATAATTTGTGCAAATGATAATTATACATAAATTAATAAACTGCTGGTAGGAATCTAATGATGTCTCATGCTGTTTTGATTTATTCCTAAATCATTTCCAGAATGCTGAAATATAGCAGAACTAATTTTTTAATATAACCTACAACTTTCTCAGCTCCAAAAACACTTAATGAAGAAGGGTATTTTGTAAACCAAACCAGCAAAGAAGTAAGTTGCATTATGCTTTTTGAGAGTTTTGATGTATAGGTTATTGATTATGTGCTAATCAATGTTATGAAATCTTCATATCCTAGTTGATGAGATCATTTACATGACCATTTATTCTTTCTCATTGGGATTCAAATATTTTCCTAGTGTTGCTGAAGATAATATTAAGTTCCCATTTTCCATTTTCCCTGTGCTCTGCTTCCTATCCCGAAGTTCTGTGTTGTCTTTCCATGTTTTAAAAGCTATGAACAAGCTTCATTGGAAGCTTCAATAACTATGTGAAGAATTTCCACTTGAGAAATATTTGAAATCAAGTAATAACTTCTGCTTTGTTTGGACATTTAGTGTGAGGTTAACTGTTTTCAGCCAATGTTACATTAGCCCCCAGACAGACAATTGATTCATCTTGTATGGCTAAACTTGTCTGCCAAACATTACACCTCCTGTAACAATTTCATATTGTGAAAAACCTCTGAAAGTTAACTGTTGAAGTTTATTTTTGAATAGCTTTGTGTTATTTAACATAAAATACTTTGAAATCTTGTAATATCAAAAAAGGTCTTTGGAAGTTCCTAAGACCAATAGATTCCCTATTGTTATCACTGTAAGCCAAGGTAAAGAAGGCACAAGAGGGTTTGCAGTGCATTTTGACCAGAACTAAATCAAAAGTCTATTGTTATCTGACAAGGTAGAAACAATTCCTTTCCCTCCCCACCTTCCCTCCTTCCTCCGTCCCTCCCTTTATCATTTCCTTTCTCCTTCCTTCTCTCCCTCCCTCTCATTCTCGCTCCCTCTCTTCCTTTTCTTTGTCTGTGTTTCTCTCTCTCTTCATAGTCATGTTTTTCAAAAGTTCCTACTATGTCTTTTTCCTTTCCCTTCTCTCCTCTTTTCCTACTTCCTTTTCCTTCCCATTCTCTCCATTACCTTTCATTTCCCTCCTCCTTCCTCTTCTCTCTTTGCCTCTTTTTTCTTTTTTCTCTTCTTCCCCCTTTTTTCCCTCTGTCGCCCATCCCTTTCTCCTTACTCTCTCTCCCTTCTTCCTTTCCTTCCTTCTTTCTTTTTGAGACAGGGTCCTAGTCTGTAGCTCCGGTATCCTATAACTCTCTGTGTAGACCACACTCGTCTAGCATCCACACATTCACAGATTCTACCTTTGCCCCCTGAGTACTAGGGTTAATGGTTTGTGCCAACATGTCAGGCTCTGTGGTTATTCCTAAGTACGGACATCCATGGTTTTGTGTCCAGGAGTCACTGAAGCTAAACATAAAGTACTGATCTTACAGAAATTCACATATATTTTTGACTTTCAGTTCTGTTAGCTACATAGTTTGTTTTTAGCTTACACTAGAACAATTATTTGCCAGGTAGACTCCTTTTTAAAATTAATTTTTATTTTATTTTATTTTTTTTGAGGCTCTCTCTACAAAGCCTGGCTTCCTGGAACTCTCTACATAGACCAAGGTAACTTCAAACTCAGAGACCTGCCTGTCTCTGCCTCCCAGTTGATGAGATTAACAATAACTGCCATCATACCCAGCCAGCTCTTTTAAAAGCATTACTGTGTAAGAACATGATTTAAATAATACTTTTGTGATGCTCAGTTCAAACTGAGAGCTTCATTTATGCTGTGTAAACACTCTAAAATTGGGTTGTGCCCTCAACCAAGCAAATTTGAATTGTGATCGTTTTACCCTATAATTATGATTTCTAACCAACTCCAAGCTTTCAAATAACTTTTGACCCTTGCCTTATAGTGATACATCTTAAAACTTCCACTTAGTAATAATGTTTTCACTGTGGTAAGTTCTTTTCTAGGTTTTTTGTTTTTTTTTTTTTTTTTAGAAAATCACATATATCTGTTACTTGCTCTAAAATATTTTATTTCATGATTTTAATCATATTATATGTATTTTTCATTTTATTACAATTCTCTAAGTGCCCATGAACTTTTATTTGTTAAAGGACCTCATTTCAAAATGATCAGAGCTATGAAATTATGGACCAATAAAATATTGCCACATTTTAATAAATAAGAGACTACACTTCAGTGGTGCATGAAATGGTTTCTGCTAAAGGAGTCAGTTAATATACACATTGTGCTAATAAATCTAGCAAGAGGTTTGGGGATCTACTTACTTTAGGAAATATGCAAATACAGGGCCATGTGCTCTCTAGATCTCATTATGAAACACTTACCAAAGGGTTTTCAGCAGGAATCCCTGCTCCTGGCATGTAATGCCTGAGTATATTTGCAGTCCCTGCACTTGGGGTGGGGGGGGGTCCACTAACCAAAAATCCCCATTTTCTTTGTGTTTCTGCAGTTCTGCTCAGCTAGCAGAAGTCCCCTGTTACTGGAATGATGGTTTTCTTATTCCTGCTTCTCAGGTTTACTTTCACGCTTTGTGATGAACAACATCTGTAACATAGAGATGCCCTTTCTGTAGGCCCAGGCATTTTGCTAAGAAAGGGCAGTTTTACTACAGAGAAGATTGAAGATTATCTTTATGTTTGAAATAAAATTACTAGTTTTTGGTTTACATATATGTAATGGCATATTGTTTTATTAAATTTTTAGTTTTGTTTTGTGTCTTTTCTTTGTGCCTGGCTTGTGATATTTTCCTAACCCAGGTTTACAGCATCTATTTAAAAGAAAACTCATAAGTCCTTGCTTTTGGTCACATACATGCCTAGGATTCCTCCTGTAAAACCAACTGTACTTGTTAGAATCCTACTCCAACAAAACAGCTAGTACCCCCTGATTGATGCTGGATTTTTTTCGTGGCCTGTGACACAACATCAGCAAATATATGTCTCCTTCGTTCATTTCCTACTCTGCAGAGGCTTCAAGGACAGAGAAAGTCTGTAGTATCTAGATTTCTGATCAAATGAAATGCTTGGCTGATTGCTACCAAGGAAGTCATTCAGAGCACTAAATTCTTTTCTTTACGCATCATGCAGTGAGTATTAGGGATAAAATTCACTCACATTGTATTCCATCTTAAAACATTTCTGTGACATTCTCATTCTTTTCTCTGTCTCTCTTTCTGTCTCTCCCTTCCCTTCCCTCTCTCCCTCCTTCCCTCCCTCTCTCTCTTTTTTTCTTTCTTTTTTTCCCTATCCAAGACAAGGTTTTTCTATGTACTCTTGGCTTTCCTGGAACTCCCTCTGTAGACCAGGGTGGTCTGGAACTCAGAGATCTGTCTACTTCTGCTTCTCTCGTGTTGGGATTAAAAGAGTGTACCACCACAACTGGCCTGGCCTGTGATATTTTCTAAACCCAGTTTTACAGCGACTATTTACGAGAACATTCATGAGTCCTTGCTTTTGTTCAGATATATGCCTGGAATTCCTTCTGTAAAACCAACTGTACTTATTACAATTTTACATTTACAAAACAGATAATTCCCCCTGATTGATGCTGATTTTTTTGTTTGTTTGTTCCTTTATTTTTTTGGCCTGATTTCTCATACCTTTAAAACTCCTGCAGCATGTTGTACCTCATACTGCTTGACTGTCTTTTCTGTTAAAGCTATTAAACCTTGATGGGAAAGGGCTTTCCCTTCTCCAGTAAGTCTCAGGAGTGAGAGCAGGTCACTGGTACTTGTTTTCTGATCCCTTAACTCTGGTTACTCTTGAAAAGAAACCAATCAAGGAATTGTTCTTCTTATTCATGCTCAGGAGTCATTTAATGTAACTTTCCTGTTCTGTGGTAATTTAATAAGTCTATTTTAATGTGGATTGTAGGTGCATATCTACATTTGTCTGCCTTTTATAGGCAATGGCATCCAAAGACAGCCACTTCTTTTAGTAACTTAGCTAGCAAAATATCCTACACAATTAAGCCCTTACTATGCACATTTAATTAGATTGCACGTGCACAACTAGGCCTGTGGGCTTTCCAGTGCTGTAGTGGCCACTTTGGAAAAATGATACAGGCCAAAAAGGGATTTAGGTCAACTTTTTTTTCTGGTCTTGCCATTAGGATCATCGAACTACCTTTCAGCTGGGCTGTATGAATATCTCCCATGTGATTGGTTTTCCTCTGAATCTCATTGTCAACCAGTTAGAGATTGTGTACTTGATAGTTTTTTATTAAACTCATTCATTGTTTTACAATGTTTACCTTAGTCAGAAATAGAGATCTATTTGAATGTTTTTTATTGATTCTTTGTGAATTTCACATCATGGCACCTCAATCTTACTCAGCTCCCTGTCCTTCCATATCTGCCCTCTGTCCTTGCAACCTCTCCCACACAAGAAACCAAAACCAAAACCAAAACAAAACAAAAGCAACAAAATAAATCTCACCATGGTAGCTCCTGTGTCACACAGTATACCCTTTTGCTGTAACAGTTTTACTTGCAAATGTTCATAGTGTAATGAGTCACTGGTCTACTTCAAGGCCTCTGGCGTTTGCTACTCTATCAATACTGGATCCTTACAGAGACTCCACTCACATATCATATTGTTGCTCTATGTCATGGAGATCCTATAGTTTTGGTTCTGCAGGACAGCCCCTTCACTCACTCCAGCAGTTCATAGATGAGCTAGATACTGGGATTGGCCAACTCAAAACCCTGGATCTGTGCCTGGGTGGTAGTTGAGTTGGTCAGCCTGCCAGCTCTCCCGCTTGGCCCAGCAGATGGGCAGGGCTGGCTCTCCTGTGGGCATGCCAACAGGGCTAGCTCTACTTTGCTGCTATAGTGAGTTGCAGGGTCTGTTCTGCGGAGTTTTGTAGCTGACAAGGAGCAGAGCTAGCTCTCCTACTCTCATGCCTTCAGGGCCAGCTCTCCCAAGCTGCCCTGGTGAAAGGGTGGGAGAAAGAGATCTTGAAAGGAGAATCTTGTTAGCCCATCAGCACTTAGGCAAGATAGTGTTAAATCTAAACCCAGTGATTGTATGAGACTCTAAAATAAAACTATCACATACCTATTCTATTGTATATTCTGTGTTGACAGTGAAGTCATCTGAGAGGTAGGAATCTCATTTGAGAAAATGCCTTCATAAGATGAGGCTGTAGGTGAGCCTATGTGGCATTTTTTTTTTTTAAAACCAGTGATTGATATGGGAGGACCCAACCTACCATGGGCTGGTGATCCTGAGTTCCATAAGAAAGCAGGCTGCGCAAGTCAGCAAGTCATGAGGAGCAAGCTAGTAAGCAGCACTCCTCCACAGTCTATGCATTAGCTCCTGCTGTAGGTTCCTGCCTGGTCTGAGTTCTTGCCTTGGCTTCCCACTGAGAACCATGATGCAGTATTTGTAAGACAGATAAATCTCCAACTTGCTTTTGGTCATGGTGCTTCATCAATAGTAATTAACACTAACTAAGACACACTACTAGCTAGTAAACCTTCAAAAGCCCTAATGGTTGACTTTCAACACCTGTAGCCTATCAATCAAAGCCTTTGTAAGGATCTATCTCCAGTGACATTTCAATTTTATTACCCCCTAGCCTGTTTCTTAAGAGCTGCTGAATATTTTTGTTTAACATAGACACACCATAAATGTACATACCTCAGTTATTTCTTTGTCCAAATTCTATTTTGGCCTCACGTTATCACTCTTTTCATTCAAAATGTCAGTTACAGTAGATAAATCCTAGTGCAGTAATTTCTCCTGAAAAGAATGATTCTGTCTTCTCATGGTCCTTTGTCCCCATTGTTGCTGCTGTTGTACCTGTCATTATGATTTTATCCCCTCCATCTCCTATTTCAGATCATGGGCTCTTTCACAGTGGCAGCACATTGTAGTTTATTCTGTAGGCCTCACAAAGGCCATGATATAAGTAGTCATTCAATAAATGCCTTGAGAAATTTTAATATTGATTTAGTAGGATAAAGGGCTGTCAAGTGAGGCTTCCAAATATTGTCTGTCTCTTTTTCTTGAATATGATGAGAAAATAAAAATATTACTGCAGTAGCTTGCAAAGACAATTATCACAATCATGGGTTCAGAAATAGGCTACAAGTCATTTTGTTCAAGGTCACAGTCACATCACACTTCTGATTGGACTGTGTGGTTGAAAAGTCTGTTTTAAATTTGGGCTTAAAGTTGTTCAGAATGGTCTCTAGTGGTTTTTTGTTTTGTTTTGTTTTGTTTTTAATGATGCTGGTGTAGAGGCGCACACCTGTAACCCCAGCACTCGGGAGGCAGAGGCAGGGCGATCTCTGTGAGTTCGAAGACAGCCTAGTCTACCGAGTGAGTCCAGGACAGCCAAGGTTGCACAGAGAAACCCTGTCTTAAAACAACAACAACAAACAACCAAAAATGAGCTACTAGCAAAACAATCCCCAAATCAAAATTCAGTTTTGATTTGTAGCAATGATGTCTGCATTTCTCTGAACTTACTTTTATGACTTGGAATCTAACTTAAACAATCTTTCAAATAAGTGATATAATTAAACTATTACAATTTCATTTTGTGTAATATGAATTTCTCTGGTATTTTAAACCTATATCCTAATTTCTTAATTGTCATTTTTCATTTATGTTGTGTCATTATTTTACATGTGATATGATAGATGAAGCACAATAGTCATTCAACCCATGACAAATAACTGGTTTTCTTTTACCTTAACTGATTTTTTTTTTTTGAGACAAAATTTCTTTGTGTAGCCCTGACTATCCTGGAACTTGTTCTGTAGCCCAGGATGGTCTCAAACTCAGAGATCCTTCCTCTGTGTCCCAAGTACTGGTATTAAAGGCATGCACCACCAGTGAGAAATGTTACATAAATTTTACATACATACATTACACACATTATTACATAATACATATCTAGAAATTATGTTTGATCCACGATGAGAGTGGCCTAAAGAAATAAATATTATATTATTTAACTGAAAAAAAAGAACTCTTGCTATATATTGTTCATGTTTCTAAGGTCTTGAAATTCACTAGAAATCCTGGACCTTTGTTGTCTAGGGTCCACATACTCTACATAGGTGCTGGTGTTAGAAGAACATTTTGGACTATTACAATAAAGATACTGAGAAGAGAAACTAGATACTGGGAAGCAAAAGAAAAAAAAAAACTAAAACAACAGCAACAACAAAACCAAGAAATCCCAACTATCACATGTCACTAACTTTTAAAAATCGTTTTCTTAACTTAAGATTTTTTTGATATCAAGACATGTCATCTCCTGAAAGCACCCCCATTCTACTCCAAGTAAAAGATGAGCATCGAAGAATCTCCAGTGGGAGATGGTTGAATTAGTGGCAAGCCTAGCTCTTGGCAAGAAAAAACCCTTGCTTCAACTGTAGATAGAATGCTGTCCAAAAAGGACAAAACTTGGAAGCAGGTAAGTCGACAGCCTAGCTCTGCCAAGACAGGGTAGACAAGTTCTTCATAATCCCTGCTCTACAACCAATGTCTGTCAGAGAAATGGGGCTAAATGGCTGAAGATTGATGTGGTAATGTATGGAGAGAAAATGGGAACTGTCCAGGCAGCCACTGGTATGTCATTTCTTAGTTTTGGAAGCTGAGGGCCCTGAACTTCCTATATAATAACATATATTTATCCCTCTCAGGTCTCTGAGGTGGTTGAAGAATAGATAGCTAGAGTCTCATAGTTAAATTTTGAATTGTTTAGCAATTAAGAGGGTGTTCTGGATCTAAGATGTTTTTAAAATTGTGATTCAAGTTAGTATGAAAGCTGAGTTAGATATAGAACTTTAAACTCATAGAGATGGTTAGATAGTAGAATGTTGAAGTCAGGTGCCAAATACATGTGGACTGGACATTGGGAATGTATGCTAAGCCATATAACTCTCATAATTGTGGCCTATTTATTTCTGCTGTTTTGTATTGTATTTATTGTTATAAGAGAAAGAACCATTTGTTGGACTGAAAGGGGGAGCTATTGGGGGGTGGAAGATATACCTTAAACTTAAAAAAAGAGAAGAGGATGGAGGGTTGAGGGGGAAGAGGGTGGGAGGGTGGGACTGGATGGGGGAATAGTGAGGGGATTGTGATTGAGATGTAACTTGAAGAAATTAAAAATAAATTAAAAAATCATATCTTGTTGCTTATGGCCCAGTTTTATCCACTCCCATGTCCAGCTCCTTTACTCCTGGTATTCTGCTGAGTTTACAGTTGTTTGATTTTTTTTTTTTTAGCTGCAGCATTTTACTTTTGTTATTTTTGAGTTTTTAAACTGGTAAAAAATTTTGTTTTAGCCCTTTGCATATTTTGTAGCAGATTTGGAAAATTAGGGTGGGTATGAGAAAGAAAATTAAAATTACTTATAAACTGTTATATATTAATGTAGTAATAACACAAAATTGCTTTTACTACATTTAATGATTACAGTTGTTAGCATCTTTCTTTCATGTTGGTATTGAAATAACATCTTGTTATTTAGTGCAGGCTGGCCTTGAACTTAGAATCTTACCTTATACTTTTGGGTGCTGGGACTGTAGATGTGTTTCACCATATCTGGACAATTTTCTGAGTTTGTATGCATATGTGTATGTTTATAATTATTTATATGACTTTACTTCATTCTCCGTATTATTTTAAAGTTATTTATTATATTTTAAACATGCATAGTGAAGATCGTATATTTGAATATAAATAGCTACTGATGTAATTTTGTTTTTTAAATAGAATTTTATTCTTTTATTTATTTTAATTAATTAATTAATTTATTTTTTTGTTTTTTTTGAGATAGGGTTTCTCTGTGTAGCCCTGGCTGTCCTGGAATGCACTTCATAGACAATGTTGGCCTAAAACTCACAGAAATTCCTCTTCCTCTACCTCCTAAGTGTCAGGATTAAAGGTGTGTGTCACCACCACCACCTGACTGAGTAGCATTTTGCTAAGCAAACAATGTATTAAGTTGATTCTTAATTATTAGATATTCTACTTGCATTAATGGATTTATAGTTACAAGCACTGTCCATGATATTGGTGAACTTATTTGATCTTTAATTTTCTCCCTGCATTTCTGATGAATTATTAGAAAAACTTCACAATGTGGGACAGGTTAAAATACAGATATATGCAGACAGAAGGGCATACACTTTCAGAGGCTATGGTAAAACCAAGTGAAGATGTGACACAGGCCATACATGATTATGTGTTTGTAGAGAATCAGGTGTGCAGAGCTAAAGTACATTGATGCTGTCTCTCTCTTCAGTGAAAGGGGTGTAGGTGACAAGAAGGCTAGGAAGTGGCTGTAATAACTTCTCTGCCGGCCGGGTGGTGGTGGCGCACTCCTTTAATCCCAGCACTTGGGAGGCAGAGGCAGGTGGATCTCTGTGAGTTCGAGGCCAGCCTGGTCTACAAAGCGAGTCCAGGACAGTCAGGGGTACATAGAGAAACCCTGTCTCGAAAAACCAAAAAAAAAAAAAAAACAAAAAACAAAACGTCTCTGCCATTTCCTTGAACATTCACTTAAATCAGGGAATAAAAATTTGATTGAGATGACATGTAGGGTAAAAAATACAACTCTGACTTTTCCCCAACTTGTTAAATACAGGACTGATAATAGCCTTCAGTTTGTGACAGTTGCAATGGAGTACTTAACTGTGGTGTGTAGACTGGATGGAGAATCTTACACTGGCTGCTGTAGTTTGACAAATGGACTCAGGGAGATTTCTTATACATATTCCCACACACCAGGGGATCCTGATTTGTTGTACTTAAAATTGAAGTTATTACAGGATGAAGAATATTCAACTTTACAATATAAACTATGTACATTAGTATAGGCTATGTGAAGGACAAAGTCAGGGAGGGAGAGCAGAGACGAGAGCAAAGGAAGAAAGGGGTATAAAACATTATGATAACTGGAAGTTATAGATTAATCAGCTCACTTTGATATCTAGGAAAATAGAGAAATAAATCAAAGAGACAATTGATTTCCATACACTTCAAAGAGAAGAAAAAGTAGGATAACAACCAACATGACTTAAAAGGTAAATCACTCTGAGTTAATCTAATTTAATTCTCTGACACAATGACAGGACTTAAATATGAAGAGAAGCACAGAGAGTTCATATATCTTTACTTCAGTAAGGTTCAGGCTTTGTCTCACCCGACATTCTCATCAACCAGTAAAGAAAATGCAGTCTTGGGTAAAGGGAGGTATATGTTTGTCAATGACATAGTGACCTGCTCAGGAAAATGAATTAAGCTTCAAAAAGAGTTTATTGTGAGCTTAAATAGAATATTTGCATTTAATTTTCATAGCTTAATAGTTCACAACATGGAATCTACAGACTGGGAAAGTTGTAAAATATGCAGGAATTTGTAGGACTCTAAATTGAATTTTGGAAGAAAGGTAGGTTGAAATGAATTGAATATTGAAACGGATCATTGATTTAAGTGGCACTTTAAAAATATCCATTGCTGGGGAGGTATTCTGACACTATGCTGCTTTAAATTTGAAGAGAATTTGGTACTGCTTTTTGAATTATTCAAAGGAATCCACTTTCTTACCTGTCCTTGCACTTTTTGTGGTATAATCACATGTCCTTTGGCATGTTCTGATTTATAAGACTCTACATAGTCATTGGTTTGTGAGTATTTTTTCCTCAGATTTTTAAATTATTTATGGATGCTTCCAAAAGAATGAAAAAATTGTCCTAACCCCTTTAAAAATGATCACTATTTTACTTAAACTGATTTTCCCATGCTTTCCCAATAAAGACTTAAAAAAAATCCAACATTGACAGCTTTGCCTGCAGTTTTCTGGAAAATACATTAGAAGGTTATTAAATGTGTTGAGTATAACACTGGATATGTGCATAGCTTAGCAAATGTGATAGCATGAAGATCTGGAGCCGATGTTGGCATGAGCCAGAAGCAGATACCATATTGTGAGTAACACTGGTTGCAGAAATTGTGATATATAACCTGATTTGGGAGTTGTGCAAATTGGAAAATTATGATTATCAGCATTAATGAAATATATTTTAAAAAACCATAAGTCTCATTGTGGTTAAACCAGCTATGCCACTCTCTGCACATTCTTCTTTTTTAATAAATAAATTTATTTATTTGTTGCTTCAGGTTACATCTCCATGATATTGTCCTCTTTCCATGCTTCCCAGCTCTGCCCTCCCACCCTCTACCCCCTAACCCTTCCATCCCATTCCTCTGGAGTGGAGTGTCCCTACATAACTGTCCCTCGCCCCACATCAGAAGTCATATCAGGGCCAAGAACCTCCTCATACAATGGGGGCCTACAAGGCAATACCACCAGTGAAAAGTGTCTCATTGCCAGGGAGAGAAAACTAAAAAAACAAACAAAAATAGTCTATATCCATGTTCCCTTTGGTGCATTGGTTATAGTATAGATACCCTGTACTATATAGCTAAAATCCTACTATAAGTGAATAGATGTCATGTGCATCCTTCTGAGTTTGGGTTAGCTCACTCAGGATGAGCTTCTCTAGTTCCATACATTTGGCTGCAAATTGCATAATTTCATTGTTTCTGATAACTGAGTAATATTCCATTGTGTAGATGTACCACAGTTTTATAATCCATTCTTTGGTTGAGGGACATCTGGGTTGTTTCCAGTTTCTAGGTATTACAAATAAGGCTGCTATGAACATAGATGAGGAAACTTCCTTATGATTCCGTGAAGAGGCATTTGGGTGTATACCCAGAAGTGGTATGGCTGGGTCCTGAGGCAAAGCTATTCCAAGTTTTCTAAGATATCGTCATACTGACCTCTATAGTGGTTGCACAAGCCTGCACTCCCACCAGCAATGGAGGAGGGTTCCCTTTTCTCCACACCCTCGCCAGCATGTGCTGTCATTTGATCTTTTGATCTTAGCCATTGTGACAGGTGTGAGATGGAATCTCAGAGTCGTCTTGAGTTGCTTTTCTCTGATGATTAAGGATGTTGAGCATTTCTTCAAGTGTCTCTCAGCCATTAGGGATTCCTCCTTTGTAAATTCTCTATTTAGCTCCGTCCCCCATTTTTTGGTGGGATTATTTGGTTTCTTGGCATTTAGTTTCTTGAGTTTTTTGTAGATTTTGGATATTAGCCCTCTATCAGATGTGGAGTTGGCGAAGATTTTTTCCCAGTATGTAGGCTGCTGTTTTGTTCGAATGACAGTGTCTTTTGCCTTACAGAAGCTTTTCAGTTTCATGAGGTCCCATTTATTGATTGTTGGTTTTAGGTCCTGAGCTGTTGGTGTTCTGTTCAGGAAGTTGTCACCTGTGCCAATGATTTCGAGGGCTTTTCCCACTTTTTCTTCTAGTAGATTTAGTGTGACCTGCCTTATGTTAAGGTCTTTGAACCACTTGGACTTAAGTTTTGAACAAGGTGATAAGTATGGTCTAATTTCATTCTTTTACAAAAGGACATCCAGTTGGACCAGAACCATTTGTTGAAGATGCTGTCCTTTTTCCATTTTGCGGTTTTGGCTTCATTGTCAAAATTAGGTGGCTGTAGGTATGTGGGTCCATTTCTGGGTCTTCAATTCTATTCCATTGATCTACTGGTCTGTTTCTATACCAATACCATGCTGTTTTTACTACTATTGCTCTGTAGTACAGCTTTAAATCTGGGATGGTGTTAATTCTGGATTTTTTTTATTGTACAGGATTGATTTAGCTATTCTGGGCTTTTTGTTGTTCCATATGAAGTTGAGTATAGCTTTTTCCAGGTCTATAAAGAATTGTATTGGTATTTTGATAGGAATTGCATTGTATCTATATATTGCTTTTGGTAGGATGGCCATTTTTAATATGTTGATCCTACCTATCCATGCGCATGGGAGATCTTTCCATCTTCTAAAGGCCTCTTCAATTTCTTTCTTCAAGGGCTTGAAGTTCTTGATGTACAGGTCCTTTACTTGCTTGGTTAGAGTTACTCCAAGGTATTTTATGTTGTTTGTGGCTATTGTGAAGGGGGTTGTTTCCCTTATTTCTTTCTCATCCCATTTGTTTGTTGTATAAAGAAGGCCTTTTGATTTTTTTTTTGAATTAATTTTGTATCCAGTCACCTTGCTGAAGGTGTTTATCAGCTGTAAGAGTTCTCTGTTGGAATTTTTGGGGTCGCTTATGTATACTATCATATCTTCTGCAAATAGGGATAATTTGACTTCTTCGCTTCCAATTTGTATACCCTTGATCTCCTTTAGCTGTATTATTGCTCTAGCAAGAACTTCAAGTACTATGTTGAAGAGATATGGTGAAAGTGGACATCCTTGTCTTGTCCCTGAGTTTAGAGGAAATGCTTCAAGTTTCTCTCCATGTAATTTGATGTTGGCCACTGGCTTGCTGTTTATTTCCTTTATTATTTCTAGGTACGGTCCTTGTATACCCGTTCTCTCCAGAACTTTTAGCATGAAGGGATGTTGGATTTTGTCAAATGCTTTTGTGCATCTAGTGAGATTATCATGTGTTTTTTTTTTCTTTCATCTTGTTTATATGGTGAATTACCTTGATAGACTTTCGTATGTTGAACCATCCCTGCATTACTGGGATGAAGCCTACTTGTTTATGGTGTATGATACTTTTGATGTGTTCTTGGATTCGGTTTGCTAGTATATTATTAAGTTTTTTTGCATCTATGTTCATGAGGGAGATTGGTCTGAAGTTCTCTTTCTTTGTTGGGTCTTTGTGTGGTTTAGGAATCAGGGTGACTGTGGCCTCATAGAATGAGTTTGGCAGTGTTCTTTCTGATTCTATTTGTTGAAAAATTTTGAAGAGTATTGGTGTTACCTCCTCTTGAATGTCTGGTAGAATTCTGTGCCAAAACTATCTATCTGGCTGTGGGCTTTTTTTTGGTTGGGAGATTTTTAATGACTCTTTCTATTTCCTTAGGGGGTATAGGGTTGTTTAAAGAAATACCTTAAACTAAAAAAAAAAAAAAAAAAAAAAAAAAAAAGAAGGGAAGAGGATGGGGGGTTGGGGGGGAAGAGGGTGGAAGGGTGGTACTGGAGGGGGGAGTAGGGAGGGGATTGTGATTGAGATGTAACTTGAAGAAATAAAAAATAAATTTTTAAAAATAGTTTACAATAACTTATAATAATAAAGTATATGAAAAATGTCCAACTGCACAAATTAAATAAAAATAAATATTAATTAAAAAAATCAGTTAACCTGATCTTGATTTAGCTTTGGTAGGTGGAACCAATGAAGAAATTTGTCCATTTCGCTTACGTTTTCAAATTTGGTGGAGTATAGATTTTTAAAGCAGGACCCAAATATTCTCTGGATTTCCTCAATAACTGTTGTTATTTCTCCCTTTTCATTTATGATTTTGTTGACTTGGGTTTTTTTCCCACTGCCTTTTAGTTAATTTGGCTAAGGCTCTGTCTATTTTTTTGATTTTCTCAAAGAACCAACTCTTGGTTTCATTGATTTTTTTGTATAGTTCTTTTTGTGTTTAAGTTGTTGATTTTAGCCCTAAGTTTCATGATTTCCAGTCTTCTACTCCTCTTGGGAGTCTTTGCTTCTTTTTTTTTTTTCCAATTCACCCAATTTAGCTGTTAATTCGCTAATATGAGCTGTCACAATTTTCATTTTGAATGCACTTAGTGCTATGAACTTTCCTCGTAGCACAGCTCTCATTGTGTCCCATAGGTTTGGGTATGTTGTGTCTTCCTTTTTGTTGGATTTTAAGAAGTCTTTGATTTCCTTCTTTATTTCTTCCCTGACCCAATAGTCATCCAGTAAAGAGTTGTTCAATTTCCATGTGTGTGTAGGCTTTCTCTTGCTTCTTTTGCTGTTGAAGTCCAGCTTTATTCCATGGTGGTCTAATAAGATACAAGGGGTTATTTCAATTTTCTTATATCTGTTGAGGCTATCTTTGTGTCCAACTATATGGTCGATTTTGGAGATGGTTCCGTGAGGTGCTGAGAAGAATTTGTATTCTTTTGTGTTAGGGTGATATGTTCTGTAGATATCTGTTAGGTCCATTTGGTTCATGATCTCTGTTAGATTCATTATTTCTCTGTTTGGCTTCTGTCTTGATGATCTGTTCATTGTTGTGAGTGGGGTGTTGAAGTCTACCACTACTAAAGTGTTGGGATCGATGTGCGATTTACGTTTTAGAAGGGTTTCTTTTACAAATATAGGTGCCTTTGCATTTTGGGCAGAGATGTTCAATATTGAGGTCTCCTCTCGATGAATATTTCCTTTAACGAGTATGTAATGTCCTTCTCTGTCTTTTTTTATTAACTTCTGTTGGAAGTCTATTTTGTTTGATATTAGTTTGGCTACTCCAGCTTGCTTCCTGGGTCCATTTGCTTGGAAAACCTTTTCCCAGCCCTTTACTCTAAGATAGTGTCTATCTTTGTTAGTGAGATGTGTTTCTTGTATGCAGCAAAATGATGGATCTTGTTTATGGATCCAATCTGTAAGTCTGTGTCTTTTTATTGGTGGGTTGAGTCCATTGATGTTGATGGATATTCGTGACCAGGGGTTGTTATTTCCTATTATTTTGGTATAGATGGTCATCCTGTGCTTCTTTTGGTTTCGTTGCTGTGGAGCTTTCTATTTCCTCTGTTTTCTTGGGTGTAGTTATCTTCTCTGGATTGGAATTTTCCTTCTAGGATTTTCTGTAGGGCTGGGTTTGTTGGTAGATATTGTTTAAATTTGATTTTGTAATGGAATATCTCATTTTCTCCATCTGTGTTTAATAGAAGTTTTGCTGGGTATAGTAGTGTGGCTGGCCACCTATATTCTCTCAGAGCTTGTAGGACATCTGTCCAGGCCCTTCTAGCTTTTAAAGTTTCTGAGGAGAAGTCAGGTGTAACTCTGATGGGTCTGCCATTGTATGTGATTTGCCTTTTTCTCTTATAGCTTTTAATATTCTTTCTTTTTTCTGTACATTTGGAGTTTCAATTATTATGTGGCAAGAGGAGTTTCTTTTATGATCTCATCTGTTTGTTGTTCTGTAGACCTCTTGGATTTTTATTGGCATCTCTTTCTTTAGGTTTGGGAAGTTTTCTTCTATGATTTTGTTGAAGATATTTCCTGGACCTTGGAGTCGGGAGTCTTCTATTTCCTGTATGCCTATAATTCTCAGGCTTTGACTTTTTACTGAGTCCTTGATTTCTTGGATGTTGTGGGTGAGATATTTTTTTAGCTTTCTCATTTTCTTTGGATGTTGTACTGATTTCTTCCATTGAATCTTCCATGCCTGAGATCCTGTCTTCCATCTCTTGTATCCTATTTTTGATACTCATATCTGTAGTTTCTGTTCTCTTCCCTTGATTCTCCATTTCCACTCTTAACTCTGACTGTGTTTTCTTTATTGTTTCCATTTCCATTTTCATGGCTTGAATGATTTTATTCATTTTGTACATTTCCTGCTCCAATTTGCTTGTCTTTGCCTGGAAATCTTTCATTGTCATTTCTTTTTCCTGTTTAAGTTGAGCCACTTTGACTTGGAGCTCTCTAATGCTATTATCCATT
Source organism: Lophiomys imhausi (assembly GCA_907164525.1). Classification (NCBI taxonomy): domain Eukaryota; kingdom Metazoa; phylum Chordata; class Mammalia; order Rodentia; family Muridae; genus Lophiomys; species Lophiomys imhausi. The sequence goes on from CAJQZJ010032097.1 coordinate 4,692,703, forward strand.
GCTTTCGCTTGTGAAATTGTGGATTCTTTGAATTCCTTCATAGATTTAAATTCTTCTTCAAAGGACTCTATCACTTTCCATAATGTAGAATTGTCATCGTTTTCATGTGTTTCAGCTGTGGTGAGGTGGTCAGGACTTGATGTACTAGCATAGTTGTGTTTTGTTGGAGTCATACCTACCACCTGACTTCTGTTGTTTCTGATTTTTCTCTGACTTTTAGCCATTTGGATATTCTTAGCTGTCTGCTCCTGTTGTCTTCTGGGCTTAGATCCAAATGGGGCTCTTTGGTGTAGCAGTGGAATTGCTTGGTGATCTGTCGCTTCTTACAGGGGATCTCAGGGTCAATGTGCATCTAATAGCCAGATGCACTGTGAGCTGGTGCAGCCTATACCCAGGCAATGAGGAATGGCCCTGGATTGTTTCACTGCTTCCAAGACAGAGGTCTCTATGTTGCACATTGAATGTTTAGCCTGCAGTGGCTCTGGTGGTATGGTCCTGTGCCTCCTGGCACAGATTCTGTGGACTTTGTAGCTCCCAAGGCCTGTTAGAGTCTTGAGAGGACCTGACTCCAAGCCTGTAAGGTGAGTTACTCAGTAGTGCCTCCCAGGTCAAAACCTCACTCATCCAGGGGATGGAGCTATATATCCTTAAGCTCTGGTTTCCTGATGAAAGGACCCGTACTAGCAAAAAAGTCTGATATTAATAATAAAGACCTCACAGTTTGCCCAGGGTTGGACCCTGTGGTGGGCAAATCTGCCTTCCACCCCTGTAGCCTTTTCTGCCACTCTCACAGCTCTGCCTATGTGTGTATGGAGCTGGCCTTGGATACTGGCAAATGAGGCCACTGTCATCCAAGTTCCTGTACACCGCAGTTGAGCGTAACCTACAGCCGGAAGAGTATCCCGCTGCTCAATCCAGCTCCAGAATTTTTTTTCCCAATGACCTTAAATCCAATAGAGGGGCTGTCCAGCACCCCTCTGTGGGCGCACAGATATGTCTGGGCTTCCCAAAATGCAGCTGTGGACCCACTGGCCACTGGGCTGAGGTGTTGTGGAACCGTCAGCTGCTGCGCACCCAGCTGTTGTGTGCCTTCCAAGCTGCTAAGAGTGTGTGGCACTCCCATGGGTCTGAAACCTTTAGCTAAATAGCTGGAACGCCTGTGTGGGATCTGGGCGGCCCAGTAGGCTGGTGAGTAACCCAGTGTGGGGTCTGAATCTGCCCGCTGGGTGTTAGGGTGGATCTTACCTGGTGTCTCTCCTGGTGAGGGTTTCCGTGAGTGTCTGAGAGAGGGAGGGAGAGTCCTGCCCAGCTGGGTGAAACCCAGGTGAGTTGAATCACTCAGATTTTTGCACAGCATCTTATAACTCTGTGGCTGTTTTCCCCAAGTTCAAAATGTGTCATCATGGGCAGGTGCCATCTTGGATCCCCCCCTTCACATTCTTATCCAAAGGAATAACTTGAGCTGTGGCAGAAGACATATGCATAAAAACCTTTGGAACATTCTGGTCTCGTAGCAATTGTTTGGTGATAAGCTAAATGATTTAAAAGCAGAATAACTGATGGTAAGATACAGCAGTGTGATATTAGCTGGTGACATGGACATGCAGTGTGATGCTCAAAATGTCGATGGAGCCAAAGGCCCAGCTTTAAGAGTGTACATGGGGGTTGGAGAGATGCTTGGAGGTTAAGAGCAGTTACTGCTCTTGCACAGGACCCCAGTTTGTTTCTGAATACCGCATTAGACAGCTCATAATCACCTACAACTCCAGCTCTAGGGGATTGCATTCCCTATTCTCTCTCTCTCTCTCTCTCTCTCTCTCTCTCTCTCTCTCTGTCTCACACACACACACACACACACACACACACACTCAAACACTCAAACACATATTTACATACTTTAAAAGTAAAAGTAAATCTTAAAAATGAGTATATGGAGTTTAATCATCTTTTCTATGAAAGTAAAAACAGGCTAATTATAGTGAAAGTATATTATGGTAGAAATTATAGGTGGTTTTTAAAAATGTTTCTATTTCCTGAAATAGAAAGAACTTTGAAACTTTTAGAAAAGCAATTGTATCAGAAAAAATAGCCTGCTGTGATAATCTTAAAAAATAATTTGTTTGATAATGATCCCTTTTCTATAATTTCTGTCTGGCTTCATTTTTTTAAATACCTGTTTACTATATAACTTTATATTAACTTGCTGACTATAATATTATATTGTGTATCTAAAAGCTTAAAGCTATAGTGTACATTTGATTTTAATCATGTGTATTTTAGATGTTTAGCACACATATAGAAAATATATAACATCAACAAATAACTTTAAATACTAAATATGTTTTTTTATTATTTAAGTTTGTTCTTTGACAATTTCACACATGTGCTTAAAAGCATTACAATTATTCTCACTATGGTCTTCTCTTATCTACCATCCATGCCAACCCTTCTCCCTATAAGTCCTTTCACTACAGTGATGTCTACTTTGTTTTGTGACCTACTGAGTTTAAGTCTATGTGATCATAGGTTTGGCAATATCCATTGAAGTCTGGTAGGCAAACCTATAGTTCCAAAACTGGAGGCAATGACTCTTCCAGAAGCTGTCAGTAGCCCTTAGTACTTCATCAGGGAAAATGGGCATTAGGAGTTTCTACCCTGTCTATGACTTCTTGATGACAGGGACTTTATTGGTCACATCCTGTGTAGGTAATTGCAGCTGCTGTGAGTTGGAAAGGCTGTATCCTACCCCAAATGAGGCATTTCATAGCCTTTCTCCCTATATTCCAGGTTCAATTTTCTATGCCATTTTACCTAAGCCTTAGAAGAGGTGATATAAATGTCCTGTTTAGGGATGAACACTCATCCTTTACTTACACTCAGCATCTGGAGTTGTCATGAGTCTTGACATTATCACCTTTTACTATAGAGAAAAGTTTCTCTGATTAAAGCTGAGAGTGGCAATTTGTCTGTCTACAAAAAAAAATTTAAAAGACATTTTAACAATATATTGTAGCAAAAATAGTTACAAGTTCCACCCTAGTGTCTATTTTTTTCTTTTTTTTAATAATTTATTTTTTATTTCTTCAAGTTACATCTCAATCACAATCCCCTCCCTACTCCCCCCTCCAGTCCCACCCTTCCCCCCCCCCCCCCCCCCCCCCCCCCCCCCCCTTCCTTTTTTTTTTTTTTTTTTTTTTTTTTTTTTTTAGTTTAAGGTGTTTCTTTTTCCCCCCAACAGCTCTCCCTTTCAGTTCAAAAAATGGTTCTTTTTCTTATAAATATAAATACAATACAAAACAACAGAAATAGATAGGCCACAATTATAAGAGTTATATGGCTTAGCATACATTCCCAATGTCCAGTCCATATGTGATTGGCACTTGACTTTAACATTCTACTATCTAACCATCTCCATGAGTTTAAAGTTCTATATCTAACTCAGCTTTCATACTAACTTGCCTCATAATTTTAAAAATATCTTCTTAGATCCAGAACACCCTCTTGATTCCTAAACAACTCAAAATTTAGCTATGAGACTCTAGCTATCTATTCTTCAACTCTCTCAGAGACCTGAGAGGGATAAATATATCTGATTATATAGGAAGTGCAGGGCCTGCAGCTTCCAAAACTAAAAAATGACATACCAGTGGCTGCCTGGACAGTTCCCATTTTCTCTCCATACATTACAGCATCAATCTTCAGCCATTTGGCCCCATTTTTTCTGACAGACATTGGTTGTAGAGCAGGAATTATGAAGGACTTACCTACCCTGTCTTGGAAGAGCTAGGCTGTCGACTTATCTGCTTCCAAGTTTTGTCCTTTTTGGACAGAAGTCTGTCTACAGTTGAAGCAAGGGGTTTTTCTTGCCAAGAGAACGGCTTACCACCAATTCAATCATCTCCCACTGGAGATTCTTCGATGCTCATCTTCTACTTGGAGTAGAATAGGGGGTGCTGTCAGGAGCTGACATGTCTCGATATCAAAAAATCTTCAGTTAAGAAAACATCTTTGAATGCCATATTCTGCAGATCTCTTGAGGTTTTTGAAGATGCCCTATCTATCTCTTATATTTAGATAAGCAAATATTGCTTGTCTCTTAGCAACTTGATTTCTGAGTAGCTTAGAAAATAACTGTGATAGACTGTCATAGTAACTAACAAAATGACACGTTTTCATGACTATTAGTTTCCGTTTCTTAATTATCCTAAACAGTTTATGTCGGTTGGTAGTGAGAGGTCAAAACTTGACATTTCATTTTTAAGTATTACTATGAACAATACCTTTAAGAAGCGTTACCCTTAATTTTGTATCAATATACAAAGATCAATAGCAATGTGGCCAAATATAATCTTAATTTTGTATCGATATACAAAGATCAATACCGATGTAGCCCAATACAATCTTAATTTTACATTAATATACAAGGGTCAATTCCATTGTGACCAAATATAATCTTAATTTTGTATCAATATACAAAATACATTGGTATTGAGTCCTAATTTTTTAAAATATGGGCACTCTGAGCTTTAACCTTCCCTTTATGACCACCTTCATTGTGTCCCATAACTTTTGGTGTGCTGCCTTTTCTTTTTCATTTAATTACATGACTTCTTATTTCTTTATGACCATTTATTGTTCAATAGTGTGCTGTTTAAACTACATCAGTTTTTGTATTTTATGAACTTTTTTTTGTTTTGAAGTTGATTTCAAACTTTATTATATTGGGGTAAGATAGAATACTATGCCTATATCAATGTTTTTATGTCCTTTGAGATTTTCTTTTTGTCTATATATGTTCTCTAATTTAGAGAAATATCTGTACACTGTTGGGAAGAATGTTTTTTTGCAGTGTTTGAGTGTTATATTCTATCACTATCAGTTAGATCCATTTAATCTATTCTTTTTTGTCATTATCTTAAATATTTCTTTGTGAAATTTTGTCTGGATCTGTCTGTTGTTGAGGGGCAGGGGAGTCACCATTATTACTGTGTTGTGGTTAATCCCTGGCTAATGCCTAGCAGTATTTGTAAAATTAGGTATACCTGAATATGGTTAGAATCTTTAGGATTCTTTTCTGATTACTTTTAAGTTGAAATTCATTTTGTCAGATACTAGCATGGCTCCTCTCCTTTTTCCTTAGTTCCATTTGGTGGAATAGTTTTCCCTCATCTTCCCACTGTAAGTTGTATCTTTCTTCTGAGATGAAGTATATTTCTTGTAGACAACAAGAAAATTCCAGTTTTAAAATATTTTACTAGCTTATGCCTTGTGTTTAGGAAATTGAAGCCATTAATTTTGAAATATATTTTGATAGATGCGTATTAGTTGCTACCATTTTTTTGTTGATTTTGTGTTGTTTGCTTTTTAGTTCTCTTTTGCAAAACTGCTATTATAGCATCATTAATTTTTCCTATAGTCTCTTGGATATGCTTATCCCTCTCTTTACTTTAAGTATTATTTTTACTATTATTTCTTAAGATGCCTTGGTGACCTTTAATTGCTTAAGCCCATAGGAAGTTTCTATCTCTCAATCAATTTTGATGTAGTTTTGATGGGTGAGTTATTATGGATTAGCATAAAGTCTTTCAGAACTTTATGACCACTTTGCTTCAAGCTCTTCTGACCTTTAAGGTTTTAAAGAAAACTCAGCTGTTATTATGATGGGCCTTCCTTTATATGCCACTTGGGATTTCTTTCTTGCAGCTCCCAATGCCCTCTGTGTGTTCTGAATGTTTAGTATTCTAACTATGTCATGGGGCATTTCTTTTGTAGTATTTCTATTTGGTATTCTTTATGCCTCTTGTACCTGGATGGACATCTGTTTTGCTAGATTTGTAATTTTTTTCTACGATATTGTTTGATAACATTTTAAGAGTCTTTTACCTTCTTCTATGCATATAATTCATAGACTTGAAAAAGTATGGATGCTTTGCAAATTTCCATTCTGTTTTTGGGTAGCAGCCACATCAATCTTCCCTTTATCATTCCAATGTTAGTCTATGTGCGGATGAAGCAAGCATTATATATACATTTTAATTTAGGAACATCTAATTTGGGCCAGAGGGATGCGCAGCAGTTAAGAATGTCTTTGGTTATGCTGAAGACCTTTGTTCAGTTCCCAGCACCCAAGTCAGGTGATGTACAACTATGTGTAGCTCTAGCTCTAGAGGGATCTATCACCTCTATCCTCTCAAGCATTCATGCACACATTGTAAGTGTTAAAGCTCAGAGAGGAAAGGTTTACCCAATGGAAGTGCTACAGCTCTGAAAGGAAAGGTAGGTGGGAGTTAAGAAAACCACAAAATCACATCACACAACAAACCTCACTCACGATATTTATTGGGGAAGACAAAAGAGAGTGGCTGCTGCTTCTGCTTGGTGAAACTGCAATTCAATTATCACTTGTAGTTATTAGTAAGTATAAATTGTAAGATTAGGCTGGTGGAGCAGTTGGTAGCCTGGCACAGCACCCAGTGGGCCTGGGGGGATGTCAGCTGAGGGGCCTAGCCCACCTTAACTGGCAGTCTGATTTAACCTGGGGAAAGAGCTGCAAACCAAAGGTGGCCTTCACCACCTGTAACCTAAATTCTGTTAAGTAATATAAGTTTTTATATTAGGCTGGTAGAAAACCAGCCTTGGCAGGAGAGTCACCTGGGTTCAAGAGGAGTACAGGAGTCTGGGAGTCCAGGAGTCCTACAGCCCTGGATTTCTTGGACTGAGGGCCTATAAGTTGCCGTGGTGTTCCTTTTCCCAATGATTAAATATACCAAGACCTTTTAATGTTTTAGCACTTAACCCTTAGCTGGGCAGACTCTCAATTAGCTGTGCTAAGTTAACCCAGATCACCTAATTCCAAACCGCCATGTGCCTGTGATTACCTTCCAGCATTCTCAGAGACATCTATCTGCTTCTGTGAGTCCTGGCAGAATGAATTAATCCTCTGTGTAAAACAAAGGGTTCCTGTTCTGATCTCAGGAAGTCCTGCCTTCCTATACTCTTTCTGCCCAACTAATCGACCATCAGTGACTTTTATTAACTATTCAAGAGAATGCCTCAGAAGGGGAAGTAACCAGATCTCAGCACTGAAATCAGCCTATCAGGCATTCCCCAACAGTTTGGGAGGGAAACAACAAAGGATTGAGCAGGTTATATAACATATATAACACACAGAGGGCATTGGAAGCTGCAAGAAAGAAGCCCCAAGTCACATATGCATATATATATATATATATATATATATATATGCATTTATATAGTATTTATATAGTTGGGTTTTTTTTTTTTTTGTGTGTGTGTGTGTGTGTACTAGGATTGGTGGGAATTTGTGGCCTGATTTTTTTTTTTTCTGTGTAGAGTGGCACTTGGCAGCCTGTATTTTGAGGGGCTAGAAATAGAAGTTTTGGGGCAGGAACTGGCCACTCTTGTGCTTTGAGGGGCTTACACATATACACACTCATAGTCTCACAAATACATAATATAAAGAGTCTTTAAAAATATAAAAATCATACTGAAGTATATAAAATGCAAAATGAAGAAAGAAGCATTCATATCATTAAGTATTTCTTTTATTACATTCTTTTATTTTGATATTTTTATAATTAAAAAAGTTAAATTTAAATATACTTTGATCATACTCTTCTCCCTGAACTTCATCCAGATTTTCTTCTTCTCCCTACTCACTCAATTTTAAGTTCTGTTTCAAAAAACAAGATAAAACTCAATGCTACAACAAAATGCTCCAAACCTAGAAAATAAAATCAACATTACCCTAAACAAAACAAAACAAACACCACCAACCTGTTGCAGATATGGTATCATGCAGAGATTCACCATGACCATGTATACATTTTAATAAGAAGAGGCTTTATTAAATACTGTGGCACCAAGACTGCAACCCAGAGCACTCCCAAGATGCAACATGTAGTCATATTTGTCCAAAACTTACAAAGTCAAAAACCATAAGATTACATGTACTCTGTCTGTGTGTAGGCAGGCTCTAATTTTTAACATATATGTCTAATAGTTGTCCTAGGAATTAAGCAGAGTAAATAAGTTTGATTACTAAAGCAGAAATAGCAGTTGGTCTTATGACCTATTATTTTGCTAGAACAGCAAATTTTACAAGATCAGTCAATTTAAGAATAATCTTCACTGTCTGGGGAAAATAATGGAAGTGATTTCTAGGATATATAGCCTGTACAAGCTAGGTAGGGGCTTACATGTTTAGAAGCGTTTTTGCCTTTTGATCTCTTAAGCATAGTAAGTCTAAACTTTAAATGTAAAGTTAGTCATCACAAGCTATAACCCAACAAAAGCACATACACTAAAACCTATGGAGTCCATTATTTGTTGGTCAACTACTCTTGAACATGAGATCTGTCCTGGAGTGGTTGATATACCCAGTGCCATTCCATTGGAGAAAACTGATATTCCCCCTCACAGCCGGTATAAATGACAGTTCCTTTGTTAACCTTTATTCTAGTGGCAAATGTTAACGTTTATGTGTTTACTTGCTTGTTATTTTGTTTTCTTTTTTAAAAATAGTAAAATAGAATGTAGGAAGAGAAAACAAAAGCTATCACATTGAAGTTGGAAAATACAGACCAACGAAAGGAAAAGAGCCCAAGAGAGGGCACAAGAGCCAGAGATGTACTTGGTTTCATGCTCAGGAATCCCATAAAAACAGTAAACTGGAAGCCACAGTATAAGTGCAGAGGACCGGGTGTGACCTGTGCAGGACCTGTATTTGCTGCTTCAGTCTCTGTGTTCATCTGAGCTTTGCTCATGTTGATTTATAGGACCTGGTTTTCTTAGTGACTTTCATTCCCTCTGGTTCTTATATTCTTTCTATCTCCTCTTCCACAGGGTTCCATAGTTCTAATGGGAGGGTTTTGGTAGAATTGAATGTTCCAAGGTCTCTCACTTTCTATGTAATGTCTGACTGTGGGTTTTTGTATTTGCTTCCATCTTCTACTGGAAGAAGCTTCTCTGATGATTGTTGAACAAGGCACTGATCATATTTGTCTTTCTGAGTCTGGGACATCTCACTCAGGATTTTATTTTATTTTTATTTTGTTTTGTTTTGTTTTTTGAGTTCTATCCACTCACTTATCTGAAAATTTTATGATATAAATTTTTTTGATGGCTCTGTAATACTCCATTGTGTAAATGCCACATTTTCTTCATCTATTCTTCTGCTGAGGGGCATTTGGTTGTTTCCAATTTTTGGCTATTATGAATAGAGCCACAATGAATATGGTATGATGAAGCATCTTGTGGCTATATGCCCAAGAATGGTGTTTTAGTTAGGGTTTATATTGGTGCAATAAACACCATGACCAAAACAATTTTGGAATGGGAAGGTTAATTTCATTCCCAGTTCCATATACAAGTTCATCAGCAATAGTAGTGAGGGCCTGAACTCATGGAAGTTAGGAACCTAGGGGCAGGAGCTGACATAGAGGCCACTGAGGAGTGCTATTTACTGGCTTGTTCCTCATGGCTTGCCCAGCCTGCTTTCTTATCAAACCCAGGACCACCAGACCAAGGATGACACTACTCACAATAGGCTGTACCCTCCCCCATTAGTCACTAATTAAGGAAATCACTTACAAGCCTGCCTACCACTCAATCTTATGGAGGCATTTTGTTAATTGAGGCTCCATCATCTCAGATGACTTTAGTTGTATGAAGCTGACATAAAACTATCCATCACAAATGCTATAGTTATATCTTGAGGTACACCAATTCTCATTTTCCCTAGGAACCACCACACTGATTTGAATAGTGGCTGTATGAGTTTGCAATCAATCCTACCAGCAATGTATGAGTGTTCCCACTTACACCACATCCTTGCCAGAATGAGTAGCCTCTTGTTGATAATATTCATTCTGATAGGTGTAAGATAAAAAGCTCAAAAGAGTTTTGAGTTGAATTTGTATGACAGCTAAGAATGTTGAACGTTTCTTACAGTGTTTCTCAGCCATTTGAGTTTCTTCTATTGAAAATTCTCTGTTTTTACCTGTACCCAGATTTTTAATGTGGGTCATTTGATTTCTTGCTCTTTTGTTTCTCAAGATACATTTTGGATATTAACCCTCCATTGCATGTGTAGTTGGTAAAAAATCTTTTCCCATTCTGTAGAGTGTCACTGTCTCTAAATGATGGCTTCCTTTACTTCCTTTACAATTCAGAAGCTTCTCATTTTCACGAGATCCCTTTTATTATTCATTGATCTTAATACCATAGGTAATGGTGTTCCATTCAGAAAGTCTTCCTGTGCTAACACATACAAGGCTATTCCCCATTTTCTCTTCTATCAAGTATGGTGCATCTGGTTTTATGTTGAATTTTGGATTTGAATTTTGTACAGCGTGATAAGTATGGATCTATTTGCATTCTTCTACATGAAGCCATCCAGTTTGACAAGCATCATTAATTGAAGATGTTGTCTTTTTTTGCCAGTGTGTACTTCTGGCTTCTTTATAAACAAACAACAATCCTCCCCAGAACCTCAACAACAAAAACAACAGAAAACATGTGTCCATGTGTGTCTGAATTTACTTTGGACTCTCAACCTGTCTTTTTTTTGTGCCTATATCAACTGTAACTTCATAGTACAAGTTGAAATTGGGGATTATGGTATCTCTAGCAGTTCTTTTATTATTCAGGCTTATTTTAGCTGACCCGTGTTTCCATATGAAGCTGGAAATTGCCCTTTCAATCTCTGTGATGAACTGGTTGCAATTCTGATGGTTATTGCATTGAATTTATAGATTGCTTTTTGTGTAGGATGACCATTTGTTCTATGTTAATCTTAAGATCCATGAGCCTGGGAGAACTTTCCATCTTCTGATATCTTCTTTAATTTTTTTTCTTCAATGATATGAATTTTTTATCATACAAGTCTGTCGCTTCCTTGGTAAGAACTACCCCAAGATATCTTATATTATTTGATTATATTGTGAAAGTTGTTGTTTTCCTGATTTCTTTCTCAGACCATCTGTCACTTGTACATCTGAAGGTTACTGATTTTTGTTAGTTAATTTTGTATCCAGCTACTTTGCCGTAAGTGTTTATCAGCTGTAGGAGTTTTCTGGTGGATTTTTCCAGGTCACTTAATAATACTATCATATAAACTGCAAATAAAGAAGCACTAACTTCTTCCTTTCATGTGGACATACTTATAGACATACAAGTATGTAATATGAAAACATTTTAAAAAATATATAATTATACTTAAATGCATAATATACAAAACAAAGAGTTGGCTTGCATATCACTAAGGATTTCTTATTACTATACTTACTGAGAAAATGCTGGATCAATATTATTATTTTTAAAATTACATTTATTTATTTGTATTTGTGTACATATACAAAAGTACACACCATAACAAGTATGTGGCAGTCAGAAAACTACTTGCAGGACTTGGTTCTCTCCATGATATGGTTCTAGGCATCAAACTCAAGTCTTTAGGCAAAGACTTTTACTCAGTGAGTCATCTCAACAGCCCCATGATTATTTATATTTGTTTATTTTATTGAATTGTTTTACATATTTGCTATATGTATATCATATGTCCTGATCACTCTTATTGACTCATTCCAACTCCTAGAACTCTTTAGATTCACAACTCCCTCCCAATTTTGTGTATTTTCTTTTCCATCTTTATCCTCCTCTTTTTGTTTATCCTCCTTTTCTTCTTATAACAGCCTGAATCTAATTAGTGCTTTTCCGCAGGCCTCTGAGTATGACTCCCCAACCCCATTTAGGAATGGATAATCTACCAGTAGCCATCTTCAATGAAAAGTGACTCTAGCTCGCAAGTGTTAAACACTAGTGAGAGCTCAGCTAGGTCTAAGGAGTCCTGTTCACCTTCTCACAGTTAAAATAGGAGGTTTAACTGTCTTGATCCCATACAGGACTTGTACAGGTAACTACAGCCATGATGTATCCAGAGGACTGCATTTTGTAGCCTAATTTCATGGTTATTTTTAAACTTGTAATTGTAGTTGAACTCAGAGATGTTTTCTACACTCACTTGTTGACCTTTCCCTTTGTTTTATGCTTTCTCTCTTATTGTGTCTATACGGACACATGCACTTTTCTCCCTACATCAAAGTTATTGTGCGTGTCTCCTAAGAATAAGGTATTTTGTAGATACAATCAAAGCTTAATTATGAAAATTTAGATGTTTTGCATCATTGCAGTACTTTTTCTGTCTCACAGAGAAATTGTCTTGTTTTAAATGTATTTTAATCTGAAACATATTTACAGTTTTTAATTACTTTGGTGTTTGAAAAGGTGAAAAGATATTATGTATAAAGTCCTTCAGTTGAGTTGGTTTTCATGCTTAATCGAGTTTCTGCATTTTGTCATGCACATGCAAAGAGATGTTGACTACTTCTTAAGTACATTCTCTGTAACTGTACCATTATTGATACTGTTGTCCTTGACAATTGGGTAAGAAAGTCTCTGCCAAGTTTCTCCACTGAAAGTTGAGTCTTTCCCTTTACAATTAACAGCTAATTTGTAGGGAGATGCTTCCAGACTTTTGAAATATATTGTCTTCAATCATGCTTTGATCCAGTAGTGCTGACAAGTTGCTGTTTTCTTCTTACTATAATGTTTGCCTAATGCTGTATTTTATTTTAAATTATATTTCTTTAGGGGGTATTCAACTCAATGGAAGAGTTTACTGTGTTCATTTTAAATATTGCTCATGTTTTTAAATTTTAATCTTTCTAATTATCATTATTATTAGTTTATTTCCTAGTTGTTTCAGGTTTATCCTGTAGGATACTGATGAAGCTTGTGCCCATGTTATGTGTTTGCAGTCATGACTTTTCTAAATTACTTATTCGTTGAAGAGAAAAATTTTTACTTTAAATACCACACATCTTTTTTTTTTCTTCTAGAAAACAATTGTGAGTAGGGCCTTAAAGTGATTCAAATTTTACCAGTAAAGAGTACTAGAACCAAAATAACTCAAACTATGATAATAATAGGAAACTATTCAGGGATTGTGTAACATAGGATTTCAGGCTGCTGTTTATTAAGCATTCTGAAAAATGTGTTGATATTTCAAAAACCTTGTAGTATATAATAAATTAGCCAATATTTACAGATCTTTACTTTACTGTTCAGCATTCCCTTAATCAAGTATATTTAATTAAATTGAAGTTTTTCATTTATAATTAAATGGCACATGCATTAATATAGGATGTATCTCTGAATGACATTGAATGACATGCACATAACCTGGGACCAGCTCTCCTACCTCACATGTGGTGAGGGACAAGGTGGGGTGAGGGCACCACCTCTGCACCCAGGCCACCTCATGGCAGATGAGTGGCAGGGCCAGCTCTCTCATTCTCATGCCATCTTGGTAAGCTCACTGGTCCCTCTGCCACCAGGGCCCTTTCTATTGTGCTACCCAGGCAAGGGGTGTGGCCTGCTCTCCTGAGTGCTGCAGCCAGTATGAGGTGGGCCAGTTCTTCAAAGTGCAGCAATCAGTGAGGGGCAGGGGCTGTTTAGCACAACCCTTGGACATCTATGTGGTTCCAGGCGGCTGCCTAGCGCATGGTCTTTAGTGGTGATATGAGTCACAGACATGGACACAAACCCCTGGTGCTGCATGGCCATGGACCCAGACATGGTCCTCAGTGGCAGCATGGTCTGGGACCACACCATGGGCTCAGGAGGCAGGGCTGGTTACTCACAACAGGCTGTTTCTCTCCACATTCACATCTCCAGTTCTACCTCTTTTCATAATGCCCAAACTGTTCCTTTTCTCTTTGTCTCTCATTTGTTCATCACATACTTACACATTGTTGTGGCTCCCGCTGCAGGTGGACCATATGGCTGGCAGGCCTCTGGGAGTCTTCCTCTGCCTATATTGTGTGGCGTGGCATGCGGGTCTCTGTCTTTCCTCCACCTTCCTGCACAGCATTATGAAGAATCTTAAAGAAGTCTTCCATTTTTGAAAATATTGGTGCCTTAGTCACTGTTCTTTTGCTGTGAAGAGACGCCATGACCAAGGCATCACTTATAAAAGAAAGCATTTAATTGAGAGCTTCCTTAGGTTCAGAGGATTAGTCCATTATCATCACAGACCAAGTATCATCCATTAGCAGATGTGGTACTGGAGAAGGAGCTGAAAACTATATTTCGATATGCAAGCAGCAAGCAGATGCGGTGGTGGTGGTGGTGGCTTGGGTCTTTAGAACCTTAAAGCCCACCCCCAATGACACAGCTCTACAGCAAGGCCATACCTCCTAATCCTTCCCAAACTCAGGAATACACATTCAAATATATCACCCTATGGGAACAAGTCCCATTCACACTACCATCACTGTTGAGTATTTAAAAAATATATGAAACAAACAAAATATGTGAGCCATCTTTCAGCTTCTAGTAAATTTATTTAGTGATATAGAAAACAAACATTGTACATACTTATGGGATGTATTAAAATATGTATTTATAATGCAACATTAAAGTGAGGGTAAAATTCTTAATATCAAACAGTGATGGTTTCAAAGTAAAATATTTATATTTGCTTCTAGCTTTTTAAAGTTACATTAATCACTGTATTATAGTATATTATTTATTATCTGTCATCACAGCCTGTTACAGCTCAGTGCCTTTTTGAACAACCTCTCATCATCTTCCTCTTCCCTCTTCTCTCCACAACATCTTGTAATCTTGGTTGTACTACCATTTTCCATGAGATGATTACTCTGGATCCCTTTATCAAAAAAGTAATATAATTGCCTTTCTATGCCTGTCTTATTACACTTAAAACAATGATCTCCTGTTATAATCATGTTGAAAATCACAGATTTCATTTTCTTTTTTTTTTAAATGTTTATTTATTGCTTCAGGTTACATTTCCATCACAGTGTCCCCTTTCTGCCCCTCCCAGTCCCGCTCTCCCACCCTCTACCCCCTAACCCTTCCATCCCACTCCTCTGGAGTAGAGTGTCCCTACATAACAGTTCCCCATCCCAGTTCAGCAGTCGTATGCTGCCTTGTAAGCCCCAGTGTATGAGGAGATTTTATTTGCTTTATGGCTTAATTATATGTCATTTTCTTTATAAGCTCAGTTGATAATTATTAGGTGTTTTTTCCTTCCTATTTTGTGACTATGTGAATAGGGCTGCAATGAACATACAGAGTGGATGTTTCTTAAGCAGACTAATATTATTTACACAAGTATAAGATTGCTTGGTAATATGGTGGCTGTGTTTTGAAATTTTTTTTAAAACATTTATTTATTTATTTATTTATTTATTATGTATACAGTATTTGCTCTACATATATGCCCGGGCAGATCTCAATGTAGATGGCTGTGAGCCACCATGTGGTTGCTGGGAATTGAACTCAGGACCTTGGGAAGAACAGCCAGTGCTCTTAACCTCTGAGCCACCTCTCCAGCCCCTTGAAATTTTTTTTTGTCTTCTATATTGAATATACTAATTGTCATTCCCTGCAAACTATATGTAAGTTTATGTTTTCTCCATGTTCTTTCCTGCCCTTCTTTTCTTCAGTCTTTTTAAATAATATCCATATGTGCTGGAGTGACTTAATGCCTCATGACTTTGATATGCATTTTTCTGATAATTACTGATATTGAATTTTACATATTTTAATGCCTTTTGGTAAATGTTTATTAAGTATATCATCCATTTAAAAACTAGGTTATTAGTTCCTTGCTTTGAGTTTTTGAGGTTCTTTGTATATTCCGAATATCAGCTTGTCACCTAATGTGTATTTTGTAGGTATTTTCTTGGATCCTGTGTCTGCTGATGATTTTCCTTTGCTATGCAGTGGATTTCAAGTTGAATTCCATCTTATTTGTTTAATGTCAATTTTGTTGTCTGTGCCTTTGTGGTTTTCTCTAGTAAATACTTGCTCTTTCCAATGTATTGACACATTTTAATTTTCTATCATTTCTTCTAGTGCATTTGCACTTTCTAGTTTTACTCTTAAGTTTATAATCCATCTTGAGTTGTCTTTTAAAACATGGAGATGGGTTGTAATTTCCTTGTTCTCTGTGTGGTACAGTTTCCCACTACTGTGTTTTGGACAAGCTGTGTTTTCCTTACTTTGTGTTTTGCTGTTTGTAACCATCTGGCTATTGATGTAAGGGTATATACTCCAAGGCTCTCTGTTCTGCTCCATTGCTCTGTGTGTCATTTTAAGAAAATATACAATGCTGCTTTAATCACTTTAGCATTACGATATATTTGAAGTCACATAGCATAATACCTCCTGCTTTTGGTCTTTTTGTAATGGATTCTTTCACTATCTGGTGGTATTATTATTATTATTATTATTATTATTATTATTAGTTATTGTGTGTGTGTCCATACAAACTTTAATACTTGTTTTTATAATTGTATGGATAATTTCATTGGTTAAATTTGATTATGCTCCCAGTTTACAACCTATCACAGACATATCCAACCTTCTGACACCGTGATATTATGTTATCTATAATACACATGCTGGAAGACCACACAACTGAGTTTAGATGTGATCATCCTCAAAGTTATAGCGGGAGAATTATATAATTGATTTAGAAAATTAAAAAAAACACCAAAAAAGCCTCTCATAATATTTTGAGTATGTTTATGATTTTGTGTTGGGCTCCATTCATAGCTATTGTCCTGCAGTCCAGGGACCCTTGTTAATGCATGCCCATTAGCAAGTGTTGGATGGCTAGTTGTGAAGCAGTGATCATGTCCTACTAGCCCTGTTGAATTGAGATGCCACACGATTTGTGTTTAGCTTACTCTCCTGTAACATGCACTTACTTAGTAGGTACATGAATATAGCAATATGCCTATTATTATAGCTTACTTTAAATTATATGTGAAGATGAATTTATCTATTCTCCTAAGTCCTAAGAACTCTGAAGAGTGAAATTTACAGAAATACCTAATTTTTTGAATGTTTCTAGGTTTATTTTTTTTCCCTTTATCTCTGAGCCTGATAACTTTATCTAGCTATTTCCTCTTTGTCAGAAGCTGTGTGCTAGGAGAAGCAAAATCTTTTCCCCCCCATGGGCCTGATAGAGACAAGTTCTATCTCTGTCTTTTTCCTGTGCTCTAGGAAAGTAAATGAGACCTCAGCTTATAACATGTGTTATAAATGTCAGAAATTCCTCTGCTCTCTGAAATTAACATTTCCCTAAAGAAGCATGCTTCTCAGGCAAGTTGTAACTACAGTGTGCCTGATCTGTCTGAAATAACATGTACTCTAAAAGGCTTAGTAGAATTTTCATTAGTTGGTGGTTTGTTTCTTTTGAATAACTTTAATAAACTTTAGTATACTTAGTAGCATAAAATTCATTTAAATAGAACTATTCTTAGCTTCAAAGTTAATGTGCCCTTTTAATAGTAATCCTTTAACACAAACTAATTAATAAAGCCAGATGCAATCACTCTCTCCTTCTACTCATAGTGACATTGCAGAAATCAGAAGCCATCTGTGGGTGTGTTTCTGTGAGGTGTACAAGAACATTTTTCTCAGTGCATGACTTACAATTGGAATTGAAATGCAATCACAAAGTGAATTGGTGCAATTCTCTGAATAATTCAAGCAGAATTCTCTTCTAATTCAGCGATCTTCATATTTAGACAAAAGTGCATTTAAAAATTTTGTGTGATTTGAATAATTACCTTAAATTTCTACCTAAATTCAATTAAAAGACTATAGTTTTGAGTTGCTTTGGTGTGATTTTATCAACATTTTGTGGAAACCATGTATTTCAGTTATTCTGGAGCTTGAGTGCTGTGTTCTTGTCTCTTATGAGTATCCTTAGCAATTATTTCAAATATTCACATGTAGATGAAATATTTCTGTTCACCAGCCTTTGTACTTTCTAGCTGTATAATGTGCCTTTTGCAAAAAATTGTTTCATAGTATGAAAGAATGTATTGGCTGTTTGTAGACTTTCATCATTTTTTCTGTGACATTGTCAACTTTCTTACCTTTTGGGATTTTTTTCTCCTTCACAGATGCATTTTGTAGTAATATTTTGAAGATGAATGTTTCCCAAATCATTTTGAAATAGTCAGTGCTGTATACAGTAAGTGATCTGTAATTATGTTTTCACTCACTCGTAGTCATGTTGAATATTTTTCACAGATTTTTGGCAGACATTCGTAAAAGAACACATTCTTATTTAGGGCTTTTGATAGTCATGGTTACAGAATATCAAGAACCTTTATGTAAAGAAAGAGGATGTGTATAAAGCTAGGAAGTGAGGTGCTTGTACGTCTGAATTACGTTGTATAGCTTCAAGTGTTCTAATTTCACTGTTGTCAAGTTATCCACATAGAGCATTCATATATATTCTGTCAGTGAAATTTTTTTTATCTTTTTAAAAAAATTAATTTTTGCTTGCAATACATTCCTATTTCAGTTTTCCTTCCACTCTTCCCTGTTCCCCCACCTCCACCTCGTAATTCCCCTCTTCCCCAGATCTATTTCTCTGTTTTTTTTTTTTTTTTTCAGAAAGTAGCAAACCTGCCAAGGACATCTACTGAACATGGCATGACAAGGTACAGTAAGCCTAGGCATAAATCTTCATATCAAGGCAGGGTGAGGCAACCCAGTAGGAGAAAAAGTCTGCATATATGCTATTCTTATCTTAATTGACAAAATAAAGAAAAGTTTAGTGATATTAACCAGGTTCTAATATAGATTTTTAAAAAAGAGTACATCAGATAAATATATACTGTTTTTTTGCACATTATATACTTTATATATAAACATTACCTTTATTTAGTCTTTCCCTCAATATTTTAAAGTCTTATTTTTTTCATTGATTTATTTATATGTTAATTTTACATTCCAATCCCAGCCTCATTTCTTCCTATCCTCACAGGACCACCTGCCCAACTATTTACAGGATTCCCCCTCCCTTTTCTGAGGGGAAATCAACCCACCCTGACACATCAAGTCACATCAGGACTAAATGCCTCATCTTCCACTGAGGCCAGACAAGGCAACCCTGGTAGTGGAAAGGGATCCAAAGGCATGCAACAGAGTCCAAAAGAGCCCCTGCTCCATTTTTTTTTTTTTTTTGTGTGTGTGAGTGAATGAGAACTTCACTTAATTTTTTTTATTTCTTCAAGTTTCATCTCAATCACAATCTCCTCCCTACCCCCCCTCCAGTCCCACCCTCCCACCCTCTTTCCCCTCAATCCCCCATCCTCTTCCCTTTTTTTAAGTTTAAGGTATATTTTTCCCTCCCAACAGCTTCCCCTTTCAGTTCAACAAATGGTTCTTTCTCTTATAACAATAAATACAACACAAAACCAACAAATAAATAGGCCACAATTATGAGAGTTATATGGCTTAGCATACATTCCCAATGTCCAGTCCATATGTTTTTGGCACCTGACTTTAACATTCTACTATCTAACCATCTCCATGAGTTTAAAGTTCTATATCTAACTCAGCTTTCATACTAACTTGCATCACAATTTTAAAAACATCTTCTTTGATCCAGAACACCCTCTTGATTCCTAAACAACTCAAAATTTAACTATGAGACTCTAGCTATCTATTGTTCAAACACCTCAGAGGCCTGAGAGGGATAAATATATCTGATTATATAGGAAGTGCAGGGCCCGCAGCTTCCAAAACTAAGACCCACTCGAAGACCAAACAGTCATCAGCTTCATATGTGTAGGGAGCCCAGGCCCAGTCCATGCATGCTCTTTGATAGGTGGTTCAGTCTCTATGAGCCGCCATGGGCCCAGGTTAGTTGGCTCGGTAGCTCTTCTTGTAATATCCTTGACCATTTCAGCTTCCTCACTCCTTCCCCCGCCCCCTTAGTTCCTCCAAATGTCTGGGTCTCTGCATCTGTTTCCATCAGCTGCTGGATAAAGCCTCTCAGATAACAGTTAGGCTAGATTCCTGTCTACAAGTATAACAGAGTATCATTAATAGTGTCAGGAATTGGCTCTCTCCCATGGGGTGAGTCTCAAATTAGGCCAGTTATTGGTTGGCCATTCCCTCAATATCTGCTCCATCTGTATCCCTGAACATCCTGTAGGCAGGACAACTTTTGAGTCAAGTGTTTTGTGGGTCAGTTGGTGTCCCCCTCTCTCCAGGACGGGAAGTCCTGCCTGGCTATAGGAGGTGGCCACTTTAGTCTCAGTATCCCTCACTAAGAGTCTCAGCTAAGGTCACCCCCATATCCTACCAGGAGATGACCTTGTCCCAGGTCTCCAGCTTATCCCAGAGATGACCCCAACCAGTTCCCTTTTCTCTCTTAGCCCTCGGATCCGCAATCCCTTCTCTCTTCATACATGATTCCCCCTGCCCCTACCAGTCCCCTTTCTACCTCCACTTCTTATGTCTGTTTTATTTCTTCTTCTTGGTGAAATTCAAACATCTCTCTTGAGCCCTCCTTGTTACTTATCTTCTTTGGGTCTGTGGATTATAGCATGGTTGTCTAGTAGTATATGGCTAATATCCACTTATAATTTAGTATATACCATGTGTGTAATTCTGGGTTTGTGTTACCTCACTCAGGATGATATTTTCAGTTCCATTCACTTATCTGAAAATTTCATGATGTCCTTGTTTTTATAGCTGAGTAGTATTCCATTGTGTAAATGTACCATAGTTGTTTTTTTTTTTCCATTCCTCGATTGATGAACATCTGGGTTGTTTCCACTTTCTGGCTATTACAAATAAAGCTGCTATGAACATAGTTGAGCAAATGTCCTTGTGGTTTGGTGGAACATATTTTGGGTATATGCCCTAGAGGTATAGCTGGATCTTGAGGTAGAGCTATTCCGAATTTCCTGAGAAATCTCCAGATTGCTTTCTAGAGTGGTTGTACACATTTGCACTCCCATTAGCAATGGAAGAGGGTTCCCTTTGCTCCACATCCTTGCCAGCATGTGCTGTCATTTGAGTTTTTGATCTTAACTTTTCTGACCAGTGTAAGATGGAATTTCAGAGTTGTTTTAGTTTGGATTTCCCTGGTGACTAAGGATGTTGAGTATTTCTTTAATTGCTTCTCAGCAATTAGAGATTCCTTTGTTGAGATTCTTGGTTTTACTCTTGACTAAATTTCCTCTTTTTTTCATCACCTTCATCTTTGTGGTGTTCTCAGAGCCATCTTACAACTAAGTGACTATGCTGAAGCTTTCTTTTTGGAACATCAAATTTAGCTATTATTGGTTCCAATAATTTTATACTTCAACTCTTGAAACAAAATCAGCAACACATTAGTGGAGATATTTTAAAATCTCTTAGTACTTAAAAGATTATTGTTCTGAAAATAGAAAACCCTACCTTCTTTTTTAATGTTTATTTGCTTCAACCAACAAACATTTAATAAACTTAAATTATTATTTTATCATTTTTATGTTTATGAAAATACATGTCTGGTGACTGTGGAAGTCAGAAGAAGGCAGGAGATTTTTCTAGAACTGGAGTTATAGATGGTTGTGAGGTGCCATTTGGGGACAAGGAATTGAACCTGGGTCCTCTGGAGGACAGCTCATGCTTTTAACAGCTGAGCCATCTCACTAGGCCCTTGGGAAGGGGATTTACTCCATTTGTGCTCTTAGTTTGAGACTGAAAGAGTCATAAAATATTCCACTTTATTCCCTGACTTAGTCTCTGGAAAGCAAATCTAAGAATTTTTCTTAGTGATTTGTATTTATTTAATTCAATTATACTTACGGGTTGGTCCTAAAGGAGACTATAAACAGTGGTGCAAGTTGAAGGGAGGAAAAGGAATTACTCTTGGGGAAATTTGGTTGTCATATTGTAGAAACGGTATATGCTCAGTCTTATTTATTTATTTTTTAATTTATTTATTTATTGCTTCAGGTTACATCTCCATCATAGTGTCCTCTTTCCACCCCTTCCCAGTCCCACCTTCCCACCCTCTACTGCCTAACCCTTCCATCCCACTCCTCTGGAGTAGAGTGTCCCTACATAACAGTCCCTCACCCCAGTTCAGCAGTCATATGAGGGCCAAGAGCCTCCTCATACACTGGGGGCCTACAAGGCAGCACCACTAGGGAAAAGTGTGTCAATGACAGGGGGAGAAAACAAACAAATAAACAAAAGCAAAACAACAACAACAAAGTCTATCTCCATGTTCCCTTTGGTGTATTGGTTATAGTATAGTTATCCTGTATTATATGGCTAAAAAATGACTATAAGTGAATAGATGCCATGTGCATCCTTCTGAGTCTGGGTTAGCTCACTCAGGATGAGCTTTTCTAGTTCCATCCATTTGGCTGCAAATTGCATAATTTCATTGTTTCTGATAGCTGAGTAGTATTCCATTGTGTAGATGTACCATATATTTTTTTAATCCATTCTTCAGTTGAGGGAAATATGGGCTGTTTCCAGTTTCTAGTGCTTACAAATAAGGCTGGTATGAACATAGATGAGGAAACTTCCTTGTGATTCGGTGAGGAGTCATTTGGATGTATACCCAGAAGTGGTATGGCTGGGTCCCGAGGTAGAGCTTTTCCAAGTGTTCTAAGATATCACCAGAATGACCTTCATAGTGGATGCAGAAGCCTGCACTCCCACCAGCAATGGAGAAGGGTTCTACTTTCTCCACACCCTCGCCAGCATGTGCTGTCATTTGAGCTTTTGATCTTAGCCATTCTGACAGGTGTGAGGTGGAATCTTAGAGTCCTCTCTGAGTTGCATTTCTCTGATGATCAAGTGTCTCTTGGCCTTTAGGAATTCCTCCTTTGTGAATTCTCTGTTTAGCTCTTTTCCCCATTTTAAAAATTGGATTATTTGTTTTCTTGGCATTTAATTTCTTGAGTTCTTTTTAAATTTGGATATTAGCCCTTTGTCAGATGTAGGGTTGGTGAAGATTTTTTTCCCATTCTGTAGGCTAACCAAATGGACTTAACAGATATCTATAGAATGATTCACCCAAACACAAAAGAATACAACTTCCTTTCAGTACCGCATGGAACTTTCTCCAAAATAGATCATATATTTGGTCACAAAGATAGCCTCAACAGATACAAGAAAATTGAAATAACCCCTTGTATCTTATCAGACCACCATGGAATAAAGCTAGACTGCAATGGCAACAGAATCAGCAGAGGCCTACACACACATGGTAATTGAACTACTCTTTACTTGGTGACTACTGTGTCAGGGAAGAAATAAAGAAGAAAATCAAAGACATCTTAAAAACCAACGAAAATGAAGGCACAACATACCCAAACCAATGGGACACAATGAAAGCTGTGCTACGAGGAAAGGTCATAGCACTAAGTGCCTTCAAAAAGAAAATTGTGACAGTGCATATTAGCGAATTAACAGCCAAACTGGATGAATTAGAAAAAAAAAAAGAAGAAGAAGCAAACACTTCCAAGAGGAGCAGAAGGCAGAAAATCATCAAATTAGGGCTGAAATCAACAACTTAGAAACAAAAAGAACAATACAAAGAATCAATGAAACCAAGAGTTGGTTCTTCGAGAAAATCAACAAAATAGACAAACCCTTAGCCAAATTAACTAAAAGACAGAGGGTAAAAAACCCAAATCAACAAAATCAGAAATGAAAAAGGAGAAATATCAACAGACATTAAGGAAATCCAGAGAATATTTAGGTCCTACTTTAAACATCTATACTCCACCAAATATGAAAACGTAAGTGAAATGGACAATTTTCTTGATATATTCCACCTACTGAAGCTAAATCAAGATCAGGTTAACAGATTACACAGCCCTATAACCCCTAGGGAAATAGAAAACAGACATTAAAAATCTCCCAACCCCAAAAAAAAAAAAAAAAGCCCAGGACCAGATGGTTTAAGCACAGAATTCTATCAGACCTTCAAAGAAGAGCTAATACCAATACTCTTCAAACTCTTTCACAAAATAGAATCAGAAAGAACACTGCCAAACTCATTCTATGAGACCACAGTTACCCTGATTTCTAAATCACACAAAGACCCAACAAATAAAGAGAACTTCAGACCAATCTCCATCATCAACATAGATGCAAAAATACTTAATAAAATACTATCAAATCGAATTCAAGAACACATCAAAAGTATCATACACTATGATCAAGTAGGCTTCATCCCAGGAATGCAGCGATGGTTCAACATATGAAAATCAATCAATGTAATTCACCACATAAACAAGATGAAAGAAAAAAACCCACATGATTATCTCACTAGATGTGGAAAAAGCATTTGACAAAATCCAACACCTCTTCATGCTAAAAGTTCTGGAGAGAATGGGCATACAAGGACCATTTCTGGAAATCATAAAGGCAATATACAGAAAGCCAGTAGCTAACATCAAAGTAAATGGAGAGAAACTTGAAGCATTTCCTCTAAACTCAGGGACAAGACAAAGATGCCCACTTTTGCCATATATCTTCAATATAGTACTTGCAGTTCTTGCTAGAGCAATATGACAACTAAAGGAGATCAAGGGGATACAAAATGGAAACAAAGAAGTCAAATTATCCCTATTTGCAAACAATATGATAGTATACATAAGCCACCCCAAAAATTCCACCAGAGTACTCTTACAGCTGATAAACATCTTCGGCAAGGTGGCTGGATACAACATAAATTCAAAAAAATCAGAAGCCCTTCTTTATACAACAAATAAATGGGCTGAAAGAAATCAGGGAAACAACTCCCTTCACAATAGCCACAAACAATATAAAATACCTGGGGATAACTCTAACTAAGCAAGTAAAGGACCTGGACAACAAGAACTTCAAGCCCTTGAAGAAAGAAATTGAAGAGGCCATCAGAAGATGGAAAGATCTCCCATGCTTATGGATAAGTAGGATCAACATAATAAAAAAAATTCCTACTAAAAGAAATATACAGATTCAATGAAATTCCTATCAAAATACCAACATAATTCTTTATAGACCTGGAAAAAGCTATTCTCAATTTCATATGGAATAACAAAAAAACCACAGAATAGCTAAATCAATCCTGTACAAAAAAAAAAAAAAAAACATCTGGAGGTGTCACCATCCCAGATTTCAAGCTGTACTACAGAGGAATAGCAATAAAAACAGCATGGTACTGGTGTAGAAACAGACCAGTAGATCAACGTAATTGAATTGAAGACCAGAAATGAACCCACTCACCTATGGTCACCTAATTTTTGACAAAGATGCCAAAACCATACAATGGAAAAAAAGACAGCATCTTCAACAAATGGTGCTGGTCCAACTGGATGTCCACTTGTAAAAGAATGAAATTAGACCCATACTTATCACCTTGTACAAAACTTAAGTCCAAGTGGATCAAAGAACTTAATATAATCCTGGTCACACTAAATCTACTAGAAGAAAAAGTGGGAAAAACCCTCAACTCATTGGCACAGGTGACAACTTCCTGAAGAACACCCACAGCTCAGGACCTGAGATCAACAATCAATAGATGGGACCTCATGAAACTGAAAAGCTTCTGTAAGGCAAAAGACACTGTCATTCTAACAAAATGGCAGCCTACAGATTGGGAAACAATATCCTCAGTTTCAAATAAAACAGTTATAGCATGTCCTTGGTATAAACCAAATAAATTTAAAAAATCCATTTCAAATAGTAAAGAGATTGCAAAATTATGAATATGAAAAAATAAAGCATGATGAGCAGATTTGAAGAAGCATAACTAATGCTGAAATTTTGGCCCAAGATTTTGTCATTTGCATTTGGTCTAGATCTGGATGGAGATAGAAAATGGTATCAAGATAGTCAAAGAAATGACCAAAGGTCAGAAGTGAAGGGGACATCACCATGGTCAAATTATGATAAGCTAGGTAGTGAATAAATGAGTTTGTAGATTTGGAACTAAGGCTGGAGCCACACTCAGAAACTACTGGTAACCATTTGATATACTGATTGGACATTGGAAATGTATGCTAAGCCCTATAATTCTCATAATTATGGGCTAATTGTTTCTGTTGTCTTGTATTGTATTGGTTGTTATAAGAGAAAGAGCCATTTGTTGGACTGAAAGGGGGAGCTATTGGGGGCGGAGATATACCTTAAACTTAAAAATAAAAGGGAGTGGATGAGGGGGTTAATGGGGAAGAGGATGGTATGGTGGGACCAGAGTGTGGAGCAGGGAGGGGACTGTGATTGAGATGTAACTTGAAGAAATAAAAAATAAATTAAAACCAAAATCAAAAACCAAACCAAAACAAAACATAAGTGATAAGCAATTAAAAAGAGAGGGATGGAGAATATTTTCTTGGCTCTAATCTGATGAATAAAAAATTTCTCTCCCTTTGTGTAAAATTATGACCCTTTCTCCAGAATGGATTGTGATTCTGAGATTGGTAGACAAAAAGATCAATTATCAGGGACTACATCATCATAAGAATTAAAAGATTTTGGCAGGACCTGAGGCTATATCAATGGGAATGGAGAGGGATGATGTGGTTGCTGAGATTTGGAAAGGAATAGATTCACAGAGGAGTTGGGGCTTAGTAAGCAGTAAGCTTGTTTTAAATGCTACTGACCAATATTGTTATTCTTCACAAAAAGTTACTGTGCCAAACAGTCATTAAGTGACTTGTCTGGATTATCAAGTATAAGAATAGCACAGTCAATATGGGAGCACCTTGAGGTAAGCTCCTGGGCCTGCGGATGGCTTCCCTACTACAAGTGTTATAGAAATGATTGATATGTTCAGGAGCCTAGATTGGAGAACACATTGCCAACAGTCTGATGCCTATTTTCCAGACTTTGTCCCTTTAAACAGGTCCTTGGGTACGGAGAAATATCTTCTGACCTTTAGGGAGAAAGACTCCTTATGGTGATGAGTTTCTTGTATACATTAACTTGTATGCTAGCACTGTGAACAGTGTAATTTATGATATTATACAATTATAAATTAGAATGGTAAATATGTCAACTTAGTGTGATGTATCATCTTTCCTTAGCAGAGCTTAATGAAACAAGGCTAGAGTGTTAACTGAAAGATTTAATACCTTGGGTCCATGAAAGACCAATATTTCAGGCTTAGTTTACTTATCATGCTGACCAATAATTTTGACAAGAGAACTGGAGGCTCAGCTGACTTTAATGCAAACAGCTTTTGGAGTGTGTGGGATTTATTCAACTCTGTCATTCAGATTTTTCAACTTTTAAAAAATTTATTCATTTTGTAAGTAGAAGATTTTTTTTAATATTAGTTATTACTTCAGGTTATATCTCTATCACAGTATCCTCTTTCCGCTCCTCCCAGTCCCACCCTCCCACCCTCTACGCCCTATCCCTTCCATCCCACTCCTCTGGAGGGGAGTGTCCCTACATAACAGTCCCCTGCCCCAGTTCAGCAGTCATATGAAGGCCAGGAGCCTCCTCATATACTGGGGGCCTGCAAGGCAGCACCACTAGGGCAAAGTGTCTCATTGACAGGAAGCAAAGTCTATGTTCCTGTTCCATTTGGTGCATTGACTGTAGTATAGTTATCCTGTATTAGATGGCTAACATCCGATTATAAGTGAATAGATACCATGTGCATCCTTCTGAGTGTAGGTTATCTCACCCAGGATGAACTTCTCTAGTTCCATCCATTTGGCTACAAATTGAAGGATTTCGTTGTTTCTGATGACTGAGTAGTAGTCCATTGTATAGATGTACCATAGTTTTTAAATCCATTCTTCAGTTGAGGGACATCTGGGTTGTTTCCAGTTTCTAGCTATTACAAATAAGGCTTTATGAACATAGATGAGGAAACTTCCTTGTGATTTGGTGAAAAGTCATTTGGATGTATACCCAGGAGTGGAATGGCTGGTTCCTGAGGCAGAGCTAGTCCAAGTTTTCTAAGATATCGCCAGACTGACCTCCATAGTGGTTGTACAAGTTTGCACTCCCACCAGAAATGGAGGAGTGTTCCCCTTTTCCCACTGGGGGTAACTCTAACCAAGCAAGTGAAAGACATGTATGACAAGAACTTCAAGTCCTTAAAGAAAGAAATTGAAGAGGCCATCAGAAGATGGAAAGATCTCCCATGCTTATGGATAAGTAGGATCTACATAATAAAAATGGCCATTCTGCCAAAAGCAATATACAGATTCAGTGCAATTCCTATCAAAATACCACCACAATTCTTTATAGACCTGGAAAAAGCAATTCTCAATTTCATATGGAATAACAAAAAACCCAGAATAGCTAAATCAATCCTGTACAAAAAACAAACAAAACCCCAAAAGACATCTGGAAGTATCACCATCTCAGATTTTAAGCTGTACTACAGAGGAATAGTAACAAAAACAGCATGGTACTGGTATAGAAACAGACCAGTGGATCAACGGAATTGAATTGAAGACCCAGAAATGAACTCACTCACCTATGGTCACCTAATTTTTGACAAAGAAGCCAAAACCATACAATGGAAAAAGGACAGTATCTTCAATAAATGGTGCTGGTCCAACTGGATGTCCACTTGTAAAAGAATGAAATTAGACCCATACTTATCACCTTGTACAAAACTTAAGTCCAAGTGGATCAAAGATCTTAACATAAGTCCCGACACACTAAATGAAATACAGGAGAAAGTGGGGAAAACCCTCAAACCCACCGGCACAGGTGACAACTTCCTGAACAGAACACCAACGGCTCAGGATCTAAGACCAACAATCAACACATGGGACCTCATGACACTTAAAAGCTTCTGTAAGGTAAAAGACACTTTCATTCGAACAAAATGGCAACCTACAAATTGGGAGAAATATCTTCACCAACCCCACATCTGACAGGGCTAATATCCAAAATTTACAAAGAGCTCAAGAAATTAAATGCCAAGAAACCCAATAATCCAATCAAAAAATGGGGAACAGAGCTAAACAGAGAATTTGCAAAGGAGACATCCCTTTGGCTGAGAGACACTTGATGAATTGCTCAGGATCCTTAATCATCAGAGAAATGCAACTCAAGAGGACAGTGAGATTCCATCTCACAGCTGTCAGAATGGCTAAAATCAAAAGCTCAATTGACATATTCTTCACCTTTAAAGGGTATCTGCAATAGGAAGATGTCTTTTAAATACAGTAGATTTTATAGTTCATGTTATGGTTATCAAATTCTATCTCATGCAATAACATTTTTAATTTTTCAATTTTAATCACATAATTATTGTCTTTATGTTTTTGTTGTGGAATTGTGTGAATCAAATGGACAAAATATTTTTTAAAAAGATCCATGTACTCATCACAAAGATCAAGAAGACTTTTTATACACCAGGTACTTTTCCTGCCTCTCAAAGACTTCCGCATTTCTATTATTTCCAGAACAAATGTAATGTTTCTTGTTTTAACATTAATTACTTCTTTACTTTTCAACATACTTTTTTTTTAAATTGCAGCTCATGTTCTTCTCTACACGATTTTAATTTAGTATGACAT
This sequence comes from Lophiomys imhausi, assembly GCA_907164525.1. Taxonomy (NCBI): domain Eukaryota; kingdom Metazoa; phylum Chordata; class Mammalia; order Rodentia; family Muridae; genus Lophiomys; species Lophiomys imhausi. Next base: position 4,722,120 of record CAJQZJ010032097.1, read on the forward strand.
AAAATAGCTATGACAAATAGTCATCCAGGCCACATATATTATTCTATGTGAGAATTTCTTTCCTGAGTGTGTATTTGCAACTTTTATTAATGTTTTGCAAGTTTCCCTAATTTCCATTGCCTATGTCATATTTCATTACACAAAATACTATCGAATATTTATTCATTGCAGTGTTAATGGGATCTGAGTTATTTCCAGATTTGGGCCATTATGAATCATGTCATTAGCACTCCTTTTGAGTCTTTGCTGATCATGCTCATGTATTTCTGTTGGGTGTATACTTAGAAGTGGAATTGCTTGGGTCTATTGCATGCAAATCTTCAGTTTTAGCAGTTACTACCAGACTGTTTTCCTAAAGTTGTTAACAAATTGCACAGCTGTCATCAGCGTCTGCAAACTCCCATTAAACAATAGAGTTTGTTAACTGTTACTGAAGTTTAGTATATTCAATCTTTTTAATTCTAACCATTCTAGTGAGAGTTTACATCATATTTTCCTATGGAGTAATGCAGTTCTGACCAATGCTTTTTGCTTTATGTGAATATCATTGTATATTGTCCAAACTTATTGTCTACTTTTCTGTGTTGGCTTTTTAATTCTTAACATTTGGAAGTTAGCTGTCTTTTCATGAAGAACATTGTTTCAGTAAATATGGTGGAATATCCTCCCTCTGATTTTCCTGTCTTTTGTGATAAATCAATCCTTCTCTCCCTTCCTCCTTCCCTCCACACCTTCTTTCCTTCCTGTTCCTTTCCCTCTCTATCCTTCCTTTTCCTCCCCTTCCCTTCTTTTCCCTTTCCTCCCCTTCTCTTTTCCCTTCTCCTCTTTCAATTACTGTCCTCTCCTTTCTTTTTCTCTTCTCTTACTTCTTCTACCTTTCCTTTCCTTCTCCTCCCATCTTGTCCCCTCTCTTCTCTTCCCTTCCCCCCCCTTTTTTCATGTTTCCTTTTGTTTTTAGGGAATAGAGCTTAAGGTTTCATCCTTGCTAATCAAGCACCCTGCTCAGTGTCATATCCAATCCCTTGCTTTTTCCATTGATTAAAGAGCTTTTTTTCCTTCATAAAAATTTTCAAATTATAATTTTAATACTGTTTTTTAATTATGCAGTCATGTTGTGAATGACTTGAGGTCAGGTTAGATATTCCTTCTAAAACAATATCTTTGATGGCTATGATGTCCACATCAATAACTCCAGGATGCCGAGGAAGGAAGATCTCTGCGTGTTTGAAGCTGGCTTGTTCTACAAAGTGAATTATCTACCAGCTATAGTTAGAGAGGCTCTTTTCAAAAAGAGCAAGCAAGCAAACAAGCAACCAAACACCCACCCCCAACCTAAATCCCAAAGAATATTTTTTTTCCTTAGAATTTTGTTTTCTAAGTTTTTTATGAGAGTGTCTCACTATGTAGGTGGTGGTTTACCTGGAACTCTCTATGTAGAACCAACTAGCCTTGAATTCATGATCCTCTTGTTTTACCATTTGAATTCCTTCTACCATGCCTGGCTAAGTTGTTATAGATTATGGTGTTGTTGTTAGTATTATTTTTATTATCATTATCATTATTATTTGCCCAAGCTATTCAATTCCATGTTAATCATAAATTTCTATATATGTCAGGATCTCTTGAAGGCCAATTATTCCACTTAGTCATTCTCCTCTTATATTTATAATTCCATTTTCAACTGTGATTAAGTTAAAATTATTGTTTAAATTTGTTGAAAGGACTATTATTGTGTCTTAATTTGGAGGTTGTTAGTGCCCTCACACACTTACCAGGCCAAGGTCACCTGATATAGCCTTGAGAAAGGAAACCAGGCATGGGTTGGAGGGACCATAGCAAGACTGAGGCTGTGACAATTTTATTGAGAGAAATGAGACATTTTATACTTTTATCAGAAACAGAATATAGTGGCAATTGCCAGGATCAAGTCAGTTGTAGTTGCCAGGATACAATGCTGTTTGCAAGCTATACAGGGTACACAAGATTAATGTCTAAGACGGATTGTCCTGTCAATTTCCATGCTTCTTTGACTTCCAACAGAGAACCCCAAACAGACCTGAACACTTCACAGCCTGAGGGAGTACATAAGTCTCTCAGGAAGTGGAAGTCATGTACTCTAACCAGAACAACCAGTGACATATACCTCTCAAGGCAGTTAGGCCAGGCCAACTCCATGGTTCCCTGCATGAGGCCTCTTAACTTTGCCTCACTTAACATGATTATGAGTTTTTGAGCTTCCTTGCCAAACTCAACAACAACAAAAATTGGGATGTTATGTTTGATCTCATTTAATATCTTGTTATTATATATTTAAAAACTGATACAATTGCAGTACTGACTTTTAATCTATAGCTTTTTGTCAACTTGATACAAACTAGAGTTATCTTGAAAAAGGGAACCACCATGAAAGATTTTCCTCCATCAGATTGCTCTGTGGGCTTGGCTATAGACATTTTCTTGACAAATGACTCATGGTATAGGGTCAAAGGGAGTGCCACTCCTGGAAGATGGTCCATGATGGTATAAGAAAGCAATCTAAATAACACCTTTAATCAGCATTCCTCCATATTGTCTGGTTGAGTTCCTGACTTGGGTTCCCCTGCTGATGGATTGTGATGTGGAAGTGTAAACCAAATAAACTCTTTCCTCTTCAAGGTTTTTCTTTTTCCTTTTTGTTTTTTTTTTTTTGGTCATAATATTATAATATTTTGCCAAGCAACAGAAAGCAAATGGACATCATGTAAATTTTATTTAGTATTCTTTGAAAAATATTTTATAGTTTTCTATGCAGAAATTATGCATTTTGGTTAATTTGCGTGTAGAAGTTTTCCAGTTTTATATTTGCATATTGTATCCTTTTAAATTTATTTAATACATTAATACTAAAAGTTACTTTTATTTAGTTACTTTTGTATATGTACCTGTGTGTTTGTATGTTTCTGTGTATGTATATAAGCATGTTCCTCTGACAGATAGAAGAAAAAAGTTGGTTCTGTTCTTCCACCATGTTAGTTTTGAGGACAGACTTTAATCTTAGTGACATACCTTTACTTGCTGAGCTAGCTCACTGACCCATAAAATGTTATTTTTCTGTTTATTTCTTGTATTGAATAGCATATTTATATAAAACTTCTTGGAGTAGATTTTTATCTTGTACATATTTTTTAATTTAAATTTTCAATCTAAGGAACATATTGTCTATGATTAATAAATTAAGTGTTTAAATCCTATATACTATTTCCTTTGTATGCATGTCATGTTTACTTGTGTACAGAGTTTAAAATAATTCTGTTAAGGTGAACAGAATTTACTCCATAGATTTCTTCTTGGAATGGACAAAATAACTTAGCATTGCACTATTAAGTATGATGTTTACTTAACTTTTGTAAATACTATATATTAAATTTAGAATGTTTATTTTAACTTTGTTATTCATGAATAGAGTTAAAGATTTACTTTTTCTTTGTTTTGATGGAGCAATGTCTTGCTGTTTCCCAGACTGGCCTAGAATTCCTATATTTTAATAATCCCAAGAAATTGGGGCAAACAGGCATATGTTCTATTGATCCTAGATTTTGAATTTTTAAAAAATGTTTATATTGAAGATAGTAAATGATTTTTATTTTACTTTGAATATGTGATTTATGCCCTTGGAAGATTTTCCTCCTAGATTTCCTTGCTTAGAACAGACTGATATACAAAAGGATTTTAGTGTTTGGTGCCCAATGCTTTTAGAGTTCCTTCTATTCTTGCATCCAGGAGGAAGCTCTTACTAAAGCCTGAAATCTCTCCTGTAATAAAGTGCTGCTGCTAGCCAGTTAGTGTAGCACTCCTGGTAGTGATAGGAGATTAATTACAGTCACCTTTCTTTGATTTATTCTCAGACATGACTGATACACCTGGGAATCAGGTGAAGGTCTCTTTTAATGTACCTGGAAGTTTGAGTCTTTCATTGGCTCAAAGTCTTCCCCAAGTTCACAGAGTTCTTTGATAGGAGAAGAGGATCTTGATCTTTCTCCAAGCTTAGCAGAACTTGCTTTGTGTTCATGTAGGGCATTGGGCAATATACAATAGTTACCTTTAGTACTGACCTTGACTTGTGATCTCTGGTATTTCATCTCATTAACACATTCATTATGATGATATATTTCTCTAATTTTCTCTTGAATGTATTCATGTGTTTAGTGCCTCCTCAGAGTGGCTGTTGCGTAAGCAGTTTTTAATCCAGTTCTTTGTACATGAGCCCAGCTCTCTTCATCAAGAAAGTCTCTATCCTGGCTCTAGCATTGAAGTTCTTTTGTAATTAGCAATCTAGTCACTTTGAGTAGTTATGTCACACCATTTTAGACATATAGCTTTATCCTCAATGTATTTACAAAATTCAAGGCAAATATTAAAATCAGTTGTTACATATGTATTAGACACAGCAAAATGAAATAAACAGCACACAAATAGCTGACATAGGCCTCTTCTCAAAGAAATTCTCAGCAAACTCTATCTAGTATTTTCTATCTAGCCATCATTATATTTAGTTATAACTGTAGTTGTTGCATGGAGTGTTTTCTGTGCACATGTACTAACTCCATTATATACCTGGTAGGTAGGAAGGGAAGGGAGCACATTGGATATACTATTAGCAGTCTTTCACAATAGCAATGAGATTCTGACATTTAAGTAATCTGATTTGTGATACCAGCTGACCTTATCTTAGTCAGCATTATATTGCTTTGAAGAGATACTATGACCATAACAACTTTTGTTAGAGAAAGTATTTAACTGAGGCTTGTTTACAGTTTCTGAGGTTAAGCCCACTTACAATTTTAGAGGTTTATTCCATTATCATTGCAGGAAGTATGGTTGCATGCGCCAGACATGGCATGGAGAAGTAGCTAAGAGTTCTATATCTAGATCTGTAGGGAGCAGGAAGAGAGACACCAGACCTGGACTGAGCTTCTGAAACCCCAAAGTCAACTCCCAGTGACACATTTCTTTCAACAAGGCCACACATATTTCAACAAGACCACACCTCCTAGTCCCTCTCAAAAAGTGACACTCCCTGTTGACCAAGCAATCAAATCTATGAGCCAAAGAGGGCCATTCTTATTCAAACTACCACAGACCTATACAGTTTCATGATATGATACTGAGTTCTGACATATGTTCTATAAATTACTAGCTGCATGCCATCAATCAAAGTTCTTATTTGGTATTATGTTACTAACTGTGAAAGGTGATGATCATAACTATCTTGAAATGTTTTTGTGTGTGTCTATCCTATACAGAATAGCTAATAAGTACCATGTTTATTTTATTTATTATATGCTAGGACAAATTCAACAAATACAAAGACAACCTTTTTAAAATCTCGGGTAGAACTTTGTATTTTAGCTAGGATTGAAATCTTAATTTATACAGATACATCATTTTATAAAGTTTATCTTAATTATTTTCTTTTTTATTTCAGGTTTTTCGAGACAGGGTTTTTCTGTGTATCATTGATTGTCCTGGACTCATTTTGTAGACTAGGCTGATCTTGAGCTCACAGAGATCTGCCTGCCTCTGCCTCTCCAGTGCTGGGATTAAAGGCGTGCGTCACCATGCACAGCCAGTGTTTTTATTTTATGTTTAGGAATATTTTGTATATATGTATGACTGTGCATCACATGTGTGTCTGGTACCCAAGAAAATCAGAAGATCCTCTAGATCTGGAAATTCAGACAGTGGTGAGTCATCATATGTGTGTGAAGAACTGAATCTGGGTCTTCTATAAGAGCCGACAGGCTCTTAAACAATGGGCTGTTTCTCCAGTCCCAGGTGTATAAATTTTTATACTTTGACTTGTTAATATTGTTACAATTAGTTTTTTATAGTAATACTTATGTTATATTGGAATAAAAATTATGTGAAAACTAACAAATAGAATTGGGAATAGATTTTTTCATTAGTTATGAAAGTCCCAGAACTCAGTTTCCTCAGTTGACAAATCAGTCATGTGGGGAGCTGACCTGTTATCTGACAGTTTTAAAAACATCTTATCACAACATTTAATATTGTAATATTTTTGGTCTAGATGAATTATTTTGTCAAAGAATCCTAAATATGAACAAATAAGTGAAACCAATGTTTGATTTTTATGAGAATTTTCTTTGCTGAGTTGTTTTATCATTTCAAAAACAATAAAATAATTTTAATTGAATTTTATGTATTAGAAAATTGTCTCATAATTTTTATTCCTAAAGTTGCTAGCTTTGACAGACTCTTAGTTTTTGGTAAATTATTTAAATTTTCTGACCAGTAAGTTACAAATTTATAAAATGGACAATATATTAATATCCTGACATAGACAAAGTGAGATAACAGAAAGAACTGTCTAGATCAACGTTGAGCTCTTTAGAAAATTCAATGGAAATTGACAGAAAAAGCCCTCACACTCAGGGAAGATGATTATTCAACAGGTTTTATTTTATTTTATTTTATTTTTTCCTTTATTTTTTATTTCTTCAAGTTACATCTCAATCGCAGTCCCCTCCCTATTCCCCCCTCCAATCCCACCCTCCCACCCTCAACCCCCCATCCTCTTCCCTTTTTTTTTAAGTTTAAGATATATCTTATTTCCCCCTACAGCTTCCCCTTTCAGTCCAACAAATGGCTCTTTCTCTTATAATAATAAATACAATACAAAACAACAGAGGTAATTAGGCCACAGTTATGAGGGCTATATGGCTTAGCCTACATTCCCAATGTCCAGTCCATATGTATTTGGTACCTGACTTTAACATTCTACTATCTGACCATCTCCATGAGTTTAAAGTTCTATTTCTAACTCAACATTCATACTAACTTGCAACACAATTTAAAAAGTATCTTCTTAGATCTAGAACACTCTCTTGACTCCTAAACAACTCAAAATTTAATATGAGACTCTAGCTATCTGTTCTTCAACCACCTCAGAGACCTGAGACGGATAAATATATCTGATTTTACAGGAAGTACAGGGCCTGCAGCTTCCAAAACTAAGAAGTGATATACCAGTGTCTGCCTGGACAGTTCCCATTTTCTCTCCATACATTACAGCATCGATCTTCAGTCGTTTTGCCCCATTTCTCTGACAGACATTGATTGTAGAGCAGGGGTTATGAAGAACTTGCCTACACTGTCTTGGCAGAGCTAGACTGTCGACTTACCTGCTTCCAGGTTTTGTCCTTTTTGGACAGCATTCTGTCTACAGTTGGAGCAAGGGGCTTTTCCTGCCAAGAGATAGGCTTGCAACTAATTCAATCATCTCCCACTGGAGATTCTTCGATGCTCATCTTCTACTTGGGGTAGAATAGGGGTTTTGTCAGGAGTTGATATGTCTTGATATAAAAAAATCTAAAGTTATGAAAACATCTTTGAATGCCATATTCTGCAGATCTCTTGAGGTTTTTGAAGAGGCCCTATCTATCTCTTATATTAGGGTAAGCAGATGTTGCTTGTCTCTTAGCAGCTTTATTTCTGATTAGCTTAGAAAATAACTATAATAGGCTGTCATAGTACCTAACAGAATGACTGGCTTGCGTAACCATTAGTTTGCATTTCTTAATTATCCTAACCAGTTTATGACAATTAGTAGTAAAAGGCCGAAACATCACATTTCATTTTTTTTCTTTACCTCCTAACCCTTCCATCCCATTTCTCTGGGGTGGGGTGTCCTTATATAACAATCCCTCATCTCAGTTGTGAGGTCGTATGAGGGCCAAGAGCCTCCTCATTCATTGGGGGTCTACGAGGCAGTACCATCAGTGAAAAGTGTCTCATTTCCCGGGAGAGAGAACTAACAAACAAACAAACAAATAAGCAGAAAAATAGATAAAAAAGACTAAAAAATAAAAAATATATAAAAATACATAATAAACAAACAAACAAACAAATAAATAAATAAAAAATAAAAATAAAATGTTTATGTCCAGGTTCCCTTTGGTGTGTTAGTTGTAGTATCGATACCTTCTACTATATAGCTAAAATCCTACTAAAAGTGAATAGATGCCATATGCGTCCTTCTGAGTCTGGGTTAGCTCACTCAGGATGAGCTTTTCTAGTTCCATCCATTTGGCTGCAAATTGCATAATTTCATTGTTTCTGATAGCTGAATAATATTCCATTGTGTAGATGTACCACAGTTTTTTAATCCATTCTTCGGTTGAGGGACATCTGGGTTGTTTCCAGCTTCTAGCCATTACAAATAAGACTGCTATAAACATAGATGAGGAAACTTCCTTATGATTCCGTGAAGAGGCACTTGGGTATATTCCAAGTTTTCTAAGATATTGCCAGACTGACCTCCATAGTGGTTGCACAAGCCTGCATTCCCACCTGCAATGGAGGAGTGTACCCCTTTCTCTACACCCTCACCAGCATGTGCTGTCATTTGAGCTAGCCATTCTGATTTTATTTTTTAATATTTATTTATTACTTCAGGTTACATCTACATCACAGTGCCCTCTTTCCACCCCTCCCAATCCCCCCTCCCACCCTCTACCCTCTATCCCTTCAACAGGTTTTTAAAAATTATAGTAACATGACAATGAGCTATCATTTAAAGCTTGTGTTAGCTTTTGGTAATCTTTGTTTGTTTCCCTTTGGTTTGCTTCTATCATGTCATATGCAGTTGTGTGAGTTACAGTCTGGTCCATGGCCCAGTGGCCAGACCAACATGGGATTTCTGTATCTGCTTTTAACTGTGGAATGTTTCACTGAGGCAGTTTCCAGATAATGTTTGTATCTGTAGCATTCTGCTTGAGATCCAGTGAGGCTGAAAAAATTGATGTGTCATTTGCTCTTTGTGGTTTTTCATGCCGTCTGCCTTCTTGAATTTGCCCTTCTGAGCTAATAGTTAGTACTGCCTTCTATAAATAATAAGTTATAGTAAAGCCCTGGTTTCCATATGGCAAGACAGTCTGTGTTGTTAAACTGATTGAATGCTTCTGGTCTTTCAGAAGATGCTGTGTTCTATGATAAAAATATATGGATTATCTTTATTCCAAAGATAATGTATAATGAGTGTACAGTCCTTGTTTTTGAGTGAGCATGCATATTTATTTGTTCTGTCTTCACCTTTAACACTCTTAAATTGAAGTATATCATATGTGAATTAAATTGAATAAGTATATTGATGAATATTTATATCCTTTTGGTAGTGTTGTTTAGATTTAGATGCAAATCACAAATAGCTGGGAAGTCCACTTTACATTTTCTCTTGTCAAAATGCTTTTTATTTTTAATTATTTTGAAAATTTGATATAATAATAGTGAACTTCTCAAGAAATATGAGCACCTTGAAGGGATGTTTGTTTTCAACCTTTTAAAAATTAACAAAAGCATTAATAATTTTGACAAAAGAGCAAAACCTATAAATTATACTGCAAAACTAATAAATTGCAGTGAACCACAACAATAACATTACAAGTAGTAAACTTAATTATACATCCACTGAAATATAACAGAATTGCAATACAAAACCCTAAAAAATTCTATCCAAATATCCTACCTGCAAGCCAGAAGATAGTTACCAAACATGCTGCTGTCTTCTATTCTTTGGTTGCTAGGCAACTACATCATACACCTAGTTGAGCAGCCAGAGGGTCAAATTTGGAGCTATCTTGGTAACAGAAGGGTCCAATCGGAAATGAAATGGAAAAGAGGAGAAAGAGAAATATAAGAAAGACAAACATGTCACTTCAACAGTTATCCATGTTAATCATGATCCCCAGTTTTTTGTTTTTGTTTTTTTTTTTTTTCTGGTAACATGCACCTGGCTCAGAGTAAGTTCACCTGGAGTTTTACTGCCAGCACCATGCCCTTATTCCATATTTTTATATGTATGCATGCAAAAGTTTAGCAGTGATTAGTAGAGAAATTGTTACAAATAATTTCATCATAATTAGACTGTGTTTACTAAGAGTTCATGACATTTTGGTCATATGATATAATGTTTGATTTGTGTATGTTTGTGGTGGTAGGGATCAAATTCAGGGTCTCACATATGTTAAGCAAGTCATCTACAACATTGATGGAGATAGCATCTCCATCTACAAATCACTTCGTCAGCTTAATTTAGTCATATTTTAAATGAACTGCTATCTAAGGTGATCATTAGACAAAACATTGCAAATACAAATTAAAATATGAAATCATGGACTTGGAATAAATTAAGGGACCGAGAGGACTTGTTCCTTCATTCTGCATGATGAGCCTTGAAGAAGTTGAGACATGCCTAGCAGAGGGTGTAAGATTAAGATGAGAATCTCTACTCTGAGAAGAAATCTTCACAATCTCTTTCTTTCCACATCATTTGATATCAGACATTTCTACGTTTCTGTCCTTTATTCTTACTGTGAGTCTTTGTGACACATGATATACAGAGAGAATAGCACCTGTTGGAAGATGTGAGTTTTCTACTTGCGCTCAGTTCAAAGATCCTTCAACCTGTCTCCTCAAGTGATTCTTCTACATTTATGAACCACTGTGTTGATGCATACTGGGGATGTTACTTCTGTACACTTTGGGGGGGGGCCTTAATTTAGATTAACACCTTCCTTCACATATTTATTATTCTTCCTCTCATCTTATTTTGCTAGTGATATTAAACATATAAAAATATGTCTTCCTAAAAATAACATACAAGTGTGCATACATACATTCTTCTGCTTTCCAGGTCTTGTTTTGACCATGTTGCAATTTTCATTTCTATTTATAGCAAAATGCTTAAAAACTGCTTATGTATCACCTTTCATGTCTAATGTGTCAAATCTTTTCTTGTGTGCTTATCTGAAGCTGCTCCAAGGTCAGCCAGGTTAATCTCATCACTTCACATAGAAAATAATTTGCTTCTGATTTAGTACAGTTTTATACCTTTGATCAGTTAGTTCTCTTATTTAGAACATACTATCTTGAACTATGCATATATTACTCTTTCCCTGATAGTCCTTGTCTAGTTTCATTCTTGAGCTTGTATTTCTTACAGATTTGTATTTTATAAGATTCCATACAGCACTTACTTTTTCTTTTGCACATTCTCCCTAACCATATTTACTTTCTTTCCATTGCTTTAGTTAACACTGATTTAACCACTCCCTTATGTTTACTTTCCCTGGAATTTTATCTGTATACTACTCTGCCTTTGGACACTGACAGTGAGACACTCCATAGATACTTAAAAATCAACAAGGTACCACTAAATGTTTGAATGTCCCTACTTTGAATAATATAAGCTTAATTTTAAAATGCAACACTATGGTATAAAGGAATATGATAAAAATATAAAATAGTATTTTTTACAAATGGTGTTGAACTTAGACTTTAATCCTGAGCAATCTGATTTTTGCCTAGAAGTGTTATGCTATAAACTCCAATGGACTTTAGTCAAAGTCCTTCTAATACTGCTATCAATTTTATGCATATGTTGCTGTTTAAAAAAAGACAAATACTGCCTCTCTAGTAATTAGTTATTATTGGTCCTTGATACAGTTCAACTACCACTTAGCCTTTCTGGAGCCTCAGTACATTCACATGATTGTAGGTATAATTATTCTAAGTTATCTCATTTTGCGTGTGCTTGATGAAAAAACTTGGTGTATGTCTTATGGTCTTTTGTAAGAGAAACATTTTCAGTAAAATGTCATGTGTCTATTGGACCTAAATATTGGTATTGGTGTTTCTACATAGACTATGAAGGGGTTATAGGAGATATGAGAAAAATAAGAATTATTGAGACCTAAAGAAATAGCTAATTATTATTTCCTGCAGAACAAAATTTTAAATTGAAATGAAAAATTCAAGCTAGGCCATTTTTATAATTAAAAACAGAGAGCATAGGGAGAAAATATGATGCATGAAAAAGTAATGTAAGAGTTATGAAAGAAATGTAAGTTGAATATGCTGAAAGTGAATGTAGTTTTTAAAATATTAAAATAATATAATCAGGAATTAAAATGGCATACAGAAAAAGCTCATGCATTGGTTAATATGCTTCATTGATTTAGACTGAGGCCTTTGTATGTATCCTACAGAAATATGAAGTACAAAGCAAACTAAGCTGATTGCTGTTCTGATGGGGTGAAGCTGAATGGTTGTGGGAAACTGGAGAGCTTTATACTGATCATGTTATCTTTTTTTTTTTTTTAAGAAGGGATTCATACCCACATTTTCTTTCTCAGTTTGACCACTTTCATTTCACAGAAATTAGTATACAGGAGCTCTTGGAATCAAGCACACTTACCGATTTGTTCTGATGCCAATCAGTAGTTAGAGTGCATTTATTTTGCTTATCAAAATCAAAGAAAAATATTATAACTGTTCAGCCCCATAAACAGTGCAGCTTGTCCACGGGCTAAACAGATGTTATTGATTTTGAAACTTTCTATCTTTGCTGCTTGAACTAAAAAAAAAAAGAAAAGAAAAAGCTCCATAAAACCTTTGTAGATGATCTATGAACTATTCATTTGTAGAGTTTTGACCTTGATTCAAAAATTAAGTGCAATAATAAAAACTGTCTATTAACTGTCTCTCACTGGTACAATATCAAGAGGAAGATATTATTTCTAGAAGAGAAGCCTAGCAATTGAGGTAAACTAAGGTAGAGTGACAATCAACTCTTCCAGCTCTTAATATTCTGCTCCAATTGTCCATGCTCTATAGAACACATATGGGTAATACTTAGGAAAACTTATTTGTAGATGTTGTGGCAGACTGATGGTACACATTTAGAGATATGTTACTTCTTACATTGAAGAAGTAGTAAAGTCATGTGGAGTAGCATCCTAGGTCAGATATTTATGAGAGGACTATAGATTAAATGAATAATTTATTTCATATTTAAATTTTTCTCTGAATAAAATCAACTACCTTGCTTGCATTTAGCATGTAGACCCCTTGGTTATGGTAATTTCATATTTTAATCTGATCATTTATATTATTATCTAAGTCATAATTATTATTTTCTAATTATAATATTTTGTTGAAAGGACCTCACACATTTCTTTTTTTCTTTTTCTGTTTTTTTTTAAAGTTATTTATTACTTCAGGATGCATCTTCATCACAGTGCCCTCTGTTCACCCTTCCCAGTCCTGCTCTGCCACCCTCTACCCCCATCCATTCCATCCCACTCCTCTGGAGTGGAGTGTCCCTACATAACAGTCCCCCGCCCCAGTTCAGCAGTCTGAGGACCAACTATGAGGACCAAGAGCCTCCTCATACACTGGGGGCCTACAAGGCAGCACCACTAGGGAATAGTGTCTCATTGACAAGAAAAAAGTCTATGTTCCTGTTCCCTTTGGTGCATTGGTTGTAGTATAGTTATCCTGTACTATATGGCTAAAATCCAACTAAAAGGGAATAGATGCTATGTGCATCTTTCTGAGTCTGGGTTAGCTCACTCAAGATGAGTTTCTCTAATTCCATCCATTTGGCTGAAAATTGCATGATTTCATTGTTTCTGATAGCCGAGTAGTATTCCGTTGTGTAGATGTACCACAGTTTTTAAATCCATTCTTCGATTGAGGGACATCTAGGTTGTTTACCGTTTCTAGCTATTACAAATAAGGCTGCTATGAGCATAGATGAGGTAACTTCCTTGCGATTTGATGAGGAAGCATTTGGATGTATACTCAGTAGTGGTATGGCTGGGTCTTGAGGTAAAGCTATTCCAAGTTTTCTAAGATATCCCCAGACTGATAGCCATAGTGGTTGTACAAGCTTGCAATCCCAGCAATGGAGGAGTGTTTCCCTTTCTCCACAACCTCACCAGCATGTGCTTTCATTTGAGTTTTTGATCTTAGCCATTCTGACAGGTGTGAGATGGAATCTCAGAGTTGTCTTAAGTTGCATTTCTCTGACGATAAAGGATGCTGAGGATTTCTTCAAGTGCCTCTCAGCCATTAGGATTCCTCCTTTGTGAATTCTCTGTTTAGCTCTGTTCCCCATATTTTGATTATATTATTTGGTTTCTTGGCATTTAAATCTTGAGTTCTTTGTAAATTTTGGATATTAGCCCTCTGTCAGATGTGGGGTTGGTAAAGATCTTTTCCCAATCTGTAGAATGTCATTTTGTTTGAATGACAGTGTCTTTTGCCTTACAGAAGCTTTTCAGTTTCATGAAGTCCCAATTATTGATTGTTGGTCTTACATCCTGAGCTGTTCAGGAAGTTGTCACCTGTGCCGATGAGTGTGAGGGTTTTCCCCACTTTCTGTTGTATTTGATTTAGTGTGTCTGGCCTTATGTTAAGGTCTTTTATCCACTTGGACTTAAGTTTTGTACAAGGTGATAAGTATGGGCCCAGTTTCATTGTTTTACATGTAGACATTCAGTTGGACCAGCACCATTTGCTGAAGATGCTGTCCTTTTTCCATTGTACGCTTTGGCTTCTTTGTCAAAAATTAAGACCATAGGTGTGTGGGTTCATTTCTGGGTTTCCAATTCGATTCCATGATACACTGGTCTGTTTCTATACCAGTACCATACTGTTTTTATTACTACTTCTTGGTAGTACAGCTTGAAATCTGGGATGGTGATGCCTCCAGATTTTTTGTTTAATTTTATTTTATAGGATTGATTTAGCTATTCTGGTTTTTTTTTGTTATTCCATATGAAGTTGAGAATTACTTTTTCAAGATCTATAAAGAATTGTGGTTGTATTTTGATAGGAATTGCATTGAATCTGTATATTGCTTTTGGCAGAATGGCCATTTTTATCATGTTGATCCTACCTATCCACTAGGGTGGAATATCCCACTAACAGGTAACCAAGTCCATGTTCCTGCTTTTTTTGGGGGGGTCTATTGATTTTAGGATGGTTATCCTGTAGTATATGGCTAAACTCCAGTTATAAGTGAATATATGCCAAGGGTATCTTTCTGAGTCTGAGTTAGATTATTCAGGATGAGCTTTTCTAGTTCCATCCATTTGGTTGCAAATTGCATTAGTTCCTTGTTTCTGATAGCTGAGTAGTTTTCCACTATGTAAATGTACCACAGCTTTTTATCCATTCTTCAGTTAAGGGACATCTAGGTTGTTTCCAGTTTCTAGCTATTACAAATAAAGCTGCTATGAACATAGTTGAGGAGATGTCCTTGTGGGTTGGTGAGGAATACTTTGGATATATGCCCAGGAGTGGTATGGCTGAGATATAGCTAGATGGCTTAGCTCTTAAAGGCTTGGCTCAAAACCAAAACTATAAATAAGGATATATTGACTTATTTCCACTGTCATGTATCATTTCTTATTATACTACAAATTTCCTTATATTTCTCATAGCTCTGTAACATGCTATCAATTAACTCTATATATGTTATTTAATTTAAATAACCAGTGTAGTTATAATATCTTCTATCCAGGATGGAATTTTAAAAAGAGTTTCTAATAGAAAAATTGCTAATTCAAAACATGTAACTTTTAATAAATAAATTGTTAAAATATTACTTACTTTTAATAAATCCAAATTCTTTTCAAAAATTCTTTTATTTGGTTTACACTGACACCTTCAAAGTAGCTAAGATACTTGGAATACTCCTTACTAAACCAGAATTTTGCTTAAAATAAAAATTTACTCATATTCATAATTCCTAGCACAAGTTTCAATTAAAGAATAATGCTGATAGAAAAGCATTGCTCTGCTTATGGATTGCCTGCTTATGTACTTATATGCATAATTATAGTCCTCATTTCACTGTTAAATTTTGTAAATATGCAGTGAGTGTTTTTTCTTTTCTCATGCATTTTAGCAAATTTCTTTATCTTATAGCATTTCTGTGTTTGCTAAAATTAGATTATGCACTGTTTTATATTGCACTGCTATTGATTGATCAACAAGTTATAGTATTAGTGATACTGTATTACAAAGTTATTTTGCTAATAAGAACACGCATTTTGACTTTTTGGGATATAATACTTCTATTTTGTTTTAGTTCCTTATTTTCTTATTTAGTTCTTCCTTCTAACTGCCTGTCTTTTCAGCACTTAATATGTGATTAATAGCGTCAGCAGAACAAATTCAAGAAAAATAATCCAGTAAAACAAATTAACAAGTAAGTCTGTGTAATGTTTAATGAAGGTTTTTGGAACAGAAGCAATTAAATATTTAATCCATTAGCACTTCTACAGGTAGTTTTAAGAATGACATACATTTTTTCCCATTGATAAGTTCTGCTTAGCAATTACTTAAATACATAAGTAATCAAATCAATTTCTGTTTACAATTGTGCAGGTTATATACCCCAGAGTAAACTGCCTAAAGGTCACTTTCTGTGCCCTCTCATTTTTTGGTGCTGGGGGTCCTTATGTGGCTTAGAATTCTGGTTTGACTTCTTCTTTCAATTTCTTATCAATTGCTAATAAAAGCAGTAAGAGTGACTCGGATAATTAATTTTATGTGGCAAATTAGATTACTCTTCACTATTTTCTATAATTGAATGAATTTGTTTTGAAGAGAATATCTTACCTAGGTATTCTCTTCAAAGAGAATGCCTATTGCCCTCCTCATTTTAAAGAAAGTATGTCTAATATATTCCTTAACTTTTTTTTTCTTTTCATCAGGATTAATTAATTTAGAGGCCTTGAGGTCAACTAGACCTTAAAACTGACCCTAAGACTGTGTAATGGTTTGACAACTCAATAAAGTCATTCATTTTCTTTTAATGCTCTACTTTTGTCTTAAATCTCTAGGCTTTATATACTGTTGGACATTTGAGATTGTTTTTTCACCTTGGTGATTACAATGATTGAAGTTGAACCATTAGTGCCAAGGTATAAAATATAAGTTTATGGTTACTAAATATATCAATGATTTTTGAATAAGTTTCAAGTTGATGAATTCTTTCAAATAACTTAGTCCTATTTTCTTTGTAATGAACATACATTGCCTTTTACATGTATCCTTTATTGTAGATGTAATTGCATTATCATTTAAATCTATTACTAGTAGAATCACCTTATGATGTATCTTTGCTTTTGACAGGTATATTATCTTCACAGAGTAGGTATCCAGTGTGCACTCACTGTGGAAAGGTTAATATATAACCTACTGACTTGATACACAGCATTCCTTTTGTAAATGTTGTCAGCTTGTGAATATTTCCTGTAAGGTTACTGTTATTTTATTAATTTTGAACCCATCAATTCCTTGTTGTTGCATTCTTTCCACATTAGTAATTATGCAGTGAAACTGTCCTTTAACAAGAGTTCTACATCTCCTAAGCATTTCACCTTTATTTCCTTTCCAGTCTACTCCAGTGCTTTCACTTATCTGCATCCTTACAAGCTATTATTACAGAATACAAGATGTATTTTCTTTTACAAGTTTTTTATCCTTAGTGCCTTGCATAGTGTTAACACTTGCTTCTCTCTTTAGGATTCAGGAAGGTAATATTTTACTTGTTAAGTAATAGTTACATTTTAAAGGTAACACAAATATATCAAAAAATTTAAACCTGAGTGAAAATTTATCTCAATTTTAATACTAAGAGATTATTAATTATTAGTGTTTTATTGCTGTGAAGAGACACCATGACCATAAGAACTCTTACAAAAGAAAGCATTTAATTGTGACTTGATTCCAGTTTCAGAGGTTTAGTCTATTATCATAATAGCAGGGTGCATGGCTACATGCAGACAGACATGGCACTGGAGAGGTAATTGAATTTTCTACCTTTGGATCCCAGACAGCAAGAAGAGAGTGACAGTGGGTCTATCTTGGGCTTTTGAAGTATCAAAGCCCATCCCCCTGTGACTCACTTCCTCCAGTAAGGCCACACCTACACCAATAAGGATATGCCTCCTAATCCATCTCAAGTAGTGCCATTTTTTGATAACTAAGTGTTCAAATATATGAGCCTATGGAGACCATTCTTATTTAAACCACCACATTCTATTCTGTGACCCCTATATGTTTATAACCATATCATAATGCAAAATGACTTAATGCTCCAACTTCAAGAAAAAATAAAAAATGTAGTTTCAAGAAAAAAAGAAGCACCAGTAAGTGTAATGCATATAAGTCTAGTGCTCAAGGAGATGAAAAGTTTAAAGAAAATCCCAATGCAAAATGGAATAAAAGGAGCAGTGACCTCAGGACAAGACCCTACTTTTGGTACCAACTTATCTCCATTAGAGTCAATATTGCAGTGTTGAAACACCACCACCAAAGAGTTTGGGGAAAAGAAGGATTTATCTGAACTTAAATAGGGCAGGAACTTGGAGGCAGAAACTGATGTAGAGGCCATGGAGGAGTGCTGGTTACTGACTTGTTCACCCTGCTTTCAAAGCCACCTGTTTAGGGATGAGACAATTCACAATGGGCTACTCCCATTCCCCATTAATCTCTAGTTAAGAAAATAGCCCATAGGCTTGCCTAAAGGTTACATAAGATTACAGCTTAATGTTATGGAGTCATTTTCTTGATGGATCTTTCTTGAGGATCTTTTTTGAGATGACATTAGCTTGTGTCAAGTTGACATAAAACTATCCAGCACAATTGATCCCTTGTCAGATTGACATACAAACACATCACTATTAAGCTGTAACCTTAGTAATCCCCAAGTTCCAACATTAAAAGCACAAATAATCTTTAAAGACTCATAGTCTTTAGAAATGCAACAAAGTTCAGTTCCTTTAAAATATCCAGACTCTCTAAAAATCCAAAATCTCCCTCTCTCTCTTTTCTCACCCCTGTCCAAACAAAATCTCTTTCAAAAGTTCAAAATCGCTGAACTGCGGCCTCTTATAAAAAAAAATTAAATACTGTCTTACTTCAAGAGACAAGATCCAGCGCACAGTCTATATCAGATCAAAGCAAACCAAACTCATAACAATGTTAATAACTCAATATCCAATGTCTGGAATCCACTACAATCTTTTCTGTTCCTCTACAGAGCACTTCTCCACTCTGCCCTCTGCAGCACACAGAGCTTGTCTTCTAGGCTGTGGCTGGCTTCACTCCACTGCTGCTGCTCTTCTTGGTGCTAATTCCAGAGTGGCATCTCAAAAATGCTGGGTTCTTTCACTGCAACTGTGTTGCATTTTATCCATTAGCTTTTCCTGAGCTCTCTTCGGGGACTAAAACCATACAATACACTCCTAAGCCTCAGCTTCTCTCCATGACCCCTTCATACCATCAAAACCAGCATCACCTTTGGGACTCTTACACATCAGGATTCAGCTTCCAGTGTGAGGTACAACCTTGGCCATGCCCAAAACACAGCTTCTGTGTGCTAACTTCAGGAAATGCTTTCCAGACAATTTCATGTTAATGATGTTGGTCTCTTCTTAATTAATCATCACTAATTTCCAAGCTCCAGCCAAGCAGCAAGTATACAGCAAAACAAAGCTTTCACTCTAGAAGTTCTGGTATCTTGTTAATCACAGCTGATTCTTAAGCCTCAGCTAACCATAACCAAATAATCTTAATACAAAATATCAAATTGCCCCAAAAGACTCTTAACTTCCCTCTGAAACTTCATAAGCCTTCATAATATTGTCTGTATTGTCTTCAATATTCTTATCTCCCAAGCTCCTATAGAACAGCACACTGAGACCTCAACGTTCAATGGCTTTTCTTGTCCAAAGTTTCAAATCTTCCCTCAAACACATGATCAGTTCTCTCACAACAACACCTCACTATCCTGGTTCCAATATCTGTCTTAATCAATTTTCTATTGCTGTGAAGAGATGCCATTACCACAGCTACTCTTATAAAAGAATGCGTTTATTACGGGCTTGCTTACAGTTTCTGAGTTTTAGTCATTATCATAATGGTGGGGAGCATGGTGACACACAGGCAGACATGATGCTGCAGAGGTAGCTGAGAATTTTACATCCATATCCACATGCAACGTGAAGAGAGAGATACAACCTGGCTTGGGCCTTTGAAACTTCAAAGTCTACTTACAATAATACACTTCTTCTAATAAGGCCACACCCACTCCAATAGGACCACACCTCCTAATCTTTCTCAAGAAGTCCCATTCCCTGATGACTAAGCATTCAAATATATCAGCCATATCAGTCAATATGGACCATTCTTATTCAAAACAATACATTAATGGTAACTAGTCTATCTTTTGAGAAATTTTCTGTAAGTATGACAATGCCTAAAACCATACATATATACTGCCTGATTTCTCTCTCTCTCTCTCTCTCTCTCTCTCTCTCTCTCTCTCTCTCTCTCCCCCCCCGTATATGTGTGTGTGTGTTTGTGTGTGTGTGTGTGTGTGTGTGTGTGTGTGTGTGTGTGTGTGTGT